>VZQC01000498.1:402869-781035 GCA_009823505.1 Rhizomys pruinosus
ATTTCGTACATCATTTTCCAATTCAGATCAGGCATTTTTCCCTTTCCCTTCCCCCCCCCCCCCACCCCATCCCAGATCATGTATTCTGCCATAACTGTCTTGCATCTTTCTCTGTTTTTTTTTTTTCTTTCCTTTTTTAGCTATAAGTGATAATCCATGAGTACAAGCATCCTTCGTGCAAAACCAATCTATAGGCTGTTGTGTCCAAACCCCCACAGGACTCTTATATTAAATAAGAGACCTAAGAGTGTGTGTGTCCCTGGATAGGAACTCCTATATTAAATAAGAGACCTAAGAGTGTGTGCATCACTGGATAGGACTCCTATGTTAAAACTCTGCCACCCAGGGCTCAGGGATGAAGGGATGGAAAGACTATAAAAGTCAGGGGTGGCAGATGATCACAAGGTTATATGAACTTGGTTATATGAACTTACAGCAATAGTGACAGCATGCACAAGACCCCTGCAAACTCAAACCAGACAGAAGAACTGGGGAAATAGGTCTGGAGCCCCACCTTACCTGAGGAATGATTGGCAGCTGATGACTGTTTGGTGAGGGAAAGTTGGTCTTCTTCTTTTTTTTTTTTTTTTTCTGATCAATTCAGAGTTGGTCTTCTTTAAAGGAGTGATACTAGGTAGGCCGAACAGGCTCAAATGGAAGAAGTCAAATCCAGAGACATCTGGAGACGCTAATCTGACTTGATAGGCCTTAACATATATGACAGAATGCACAAAATCTTATCCACGATGCATGAAGTTTCATATATCCTACAGGAAAGCTTTGAAAGTGCAAAATTAATTTAATATAGCTCTTGTTACTGAGTATATTAACTGGTTATCACGGTACCTTCCAAGTCAGTATTATTTCCATTTTATAAATAGTAGTCCTGAGTCTTGAACAGTTCAAATCATTTTTCCGTAGGCATAGTCAGCAAGTGTTGGGGATGAGAATGATGGCTGCTTTAGTCTAGAACCCCATGTGTTGTTTTTCTTTTTTTATTAAGCTCTACAGCCCATGGAACCTGCCCCAAACGTGGTTACAACTGCTGAAATCAGCAGTAGGAATTCGCGGGTTTTGTGTGTACTGGAGCAAAACCAAAAAGTAAAGAGCCACGTACTTTTTTCCTGGAACATGGACTTCAGGTAGTTTTCATACCCTCCTCCACTCTTGTTCTTGTTCTGTATACTCTAACTCTAAACCTTATGAGCATCCATCATCATCATCGCTAATATTCAGAAATGAAACATGGAAGCTTCAATTTAAGTATCACTTTCTTTCTTTCTTTTTTTTTTTTTTAAATTAATTTTTATTGATGCTTTGTGCATTTCATACATTTTTTCCAATTCAGTTCAGGCTTATTTCCCTTTCCCTCCCCCCCCACCCCATCCCAGATCATGCATTCCGCCATAACTGTCCTGCATCTTTCTCTCAGTTTTTTTTTTCATTTTTAGCTATAAGTGATAATCCATGAGTACAAGCATCCTTCATGCAAAACCTATCTGCAGGCTGTTGTGCCCAAACACCTACAGCCCCACCATCCAGTGGGGGGTGACAGGTTGTTTGTTCAATCAAGTTGATCAAATGAGTGTCCAGACTACATTGCTGTAGTTTCACCATTCACCCCAATCGCAGCCCTTACATTCTACCACGCCCCCTCTTCCGCAGGTTGTTCCCTAGGCTTAGAAAAGGGGCACAGGTGGTTGAGAGGTAAAACAGTCCACTCTCTCTGGAGCTGTTGACTTGGACTCTGGTCAATTCTGGCTGTTTCCTTTCATGGGCTGACAGTCTGTCCAGGAATAACCTTTCGATCCTACTAATGAAGAACAAGCAATTAGATATATAGGTATTTAAGCAGCACCAATAGTTATGGTAGGTTACTTTAGCATAGACACATGTTTGGATATGTTAATCCATGAATTACAATTTTCCCCCCTGTTAAATATGACAGGGTCTTACTGTGGCTTATAACATCTCCTAACCTGTAGAGGATGTAAGCTTGTGGCATCAGCCATGGGTTATTTCTCCAAGGGGAGAGCCAATAGCCAATTAGATTTGGGATATACAGGCACATGGCTGCCTCTGCTGCACAGTATTTCCAGGCAGGTGAGGTGTAGCTGGTGCTGACGGTGGAGTCTTGCTTGACTCAGGGAGACCCATATTTGCTTTATTGGTTTAGTGGCCTTTGGTAACACTCTCTGGCATTCCAGAGGCCATCTGTACACTTGCATGTGTGGTCTCAATACATCCCTCCCATGTTAACGTCAGGTCTTCGGCAGCAGGGTCTTATTGCCTCTCCTCCTGTAGGTATCCCAACTTAGAGGCAAGAAGCCCTTACCTTTTGTGGGGCCTTGGATCCCCTGGCCAACATCCACCTGGTAGAACAATCCATTGCTGATGTCAGAGCTCCTGTATTAATATATTTTGCCTGAGTGCATAGCCCTAGGACTTTAGTATTATATTTGGTTCTGAACAGAGAGTAATCCCTTCCACAGTTCCCATGTCTAGTAGTCAATTAAAGAAAGCAGTTTTACCGGTTTTATAAGAGATTACCTCTACAATAGTTGTCTCCAATTTACAGTTGGGGAGCGACCTCATCATTGTCATATTTCTCCTTGTTCTATGGGTGGGAAGGCAAGGAAGTCTCTCATATCAGAACCTTTGTGGCACCTAGAAGGTAAGTTTCATTAGGACTCATTATAACTAGTTGTTACATGTAGGATCCACAGAGGGGTTCGATGTTTATGGCAATCTGAGGCTTTTCTTCCTTTGAATGTTCAGACGGGTCAGCCTTTCCGTTGCCACTTTTTGGTACATCCTACTCAATGCAAACCTGTATCTTTTCTTTCTCAGCCGTTAAGTTGGTGACGTTTTGTCCTGTTGGAACAAACAAATCTTTTCCCATAGTTAGTTTTAAGATTTGAATTGCAGGGGTTTGATGAAAAGGTTTCATGTCTTTCTGTAAGTATCACTTTCAAGTCCTTCACAGGAAATTACCTTCTTTATTTGCTGTAAGTTATTAGCAGGAATTGTGACGGATGCCCAGACTGCTTGAGACGGGCAAACAGGTAGGGAGTGGTATGGAGAAAACCAGGTACAAGTTCAAGTCCTAGCCTGTTGCATTCACAGCAGATGTAAGTTGCAGCTCTGCAAACCTGCAGGCTTCTGGATAGTAAAGAGTTCACCCCATAAACCATGCTTGGCCATCTAGGGAACAACCTTTGAAATGTGTACATATGAAAAATATCCTTGGCAAAATATCTCTGTCTTGTTGCCATGGTCATAATCAAATTTTTATCTTTTTTATTGTGTGTTTGTTCCCTTGACCTAATTCTGCAATATACTTTAGAAATGGAAAGAAAAATTAAGGTTGATCTGATTTTCAAGGATAAATAAATTATCTGTTACTTTTATGCTGTGCTCTCCCCCTGGCCTTAATTACTGCTAATAGAACCCCTTTAGTGTCTATTTGGACCTTGGAAATTAGGTTAATACATTTTAAAATCACATTTCTACAACCAAATTACTAACCATAAATTCAGTTATCTACTGGGGTTTCTGAGGGTGCTTTTGTTCCTGACATGGAAAGTATAACTAAATAAATAACATAGATGCATAAACAAAATATTTAGTTATTTTAATTAGATTTTTCCCCTACAGTGCTTGGGGTTGAATATGGTCTCTGAAAAGATTTAGCAAAAGTATTTGTGACGTTTCCTTCAGTGGTTCCAGTTTTTGTTTCAGGAAACTTTTTTTTTTAATTTTTTTTATTATTTATTTTTGTATGTGTATGAATGTATTGTTTGCATGCAGGTCTGTGCACCCGTGTCCTGCAATGCCGCGGAGGTCAGAAGAGGGTCACAGATTCCCCTGGAACTGGAGTTCTCCTGGAATTGGAGTTACAGACGGTTCTTAGCAGCCATGTGGGTGCTGGGGATCGAATCCGGGTCCTCTGCAAGAGCTTCGGTGCTCCTAACCGCTAGGCCATCTCTCCAGCCCCTGTTTCAGGAAACTTTTAAAGCCTTGACTTTGTTATTTAAATAGGCAACATTTCAATTTCCCAAATTCTACTATAAGTGAATACATGAGTTAATATGTATCTTTCAAAATTTCTCCAAGTCTCATAATTTGATAAGCAGAGAAATATATAGTCCTGCTTCAAGGATGAAATGAAACGCAACCATAAACAATCATATTTTTAAAAAACCGTCTGTCAATTATGTAAGAAAAAGAAAAAGCCTGTATATAAGCATACATACATACTTGCATGTTTGCAAGTGTATATATGCACATATTCCTAACTTCTAGAAAGAGATGAGCATAACTTCAGTTGCCTCTTCAATGTGACCAAGAAGAATATAATCCTCAGTAATTAAAAATAAGAAGAGGACTGGGGAGATGGCTCAGTCCCACCTAAGTATCTTTCTCACAAGCACAAGGACCTGAGTTGGGATCCCCCAGCCCATGGAAAATGCCTGAGAAGTCAGCATGCTACCCCAGCACTGGGGAAAGGTGGAGAGATAATTAGATCCTTGAAGACGATTGACCATCCAGCCTAGCTGGATTTACGAGTTTGAGATTCAATGAGAGACTCTGTCTCCAAAACAGAAAAGATGTGAATGTTGGAGAAAAGACACCTCAAATATGTAGCCTTTCAGTGTCCTTCCTCCCTGGACCACGGCTAGTGACTGCAGGTTCTCTGGAGCAGCGTGACAAGTGCCAGCAATGGTAGGGAAGGGAAGAGAGGGGGAAGGACAGACTCAATAACGAGCCAGGAGAAATTCCATGGGAGAACTCAACTTTATTTTTACAGCCCGGGGTCTTTATACTGGATCTTGTTGTGTAGGGTAATAGGGGTTGGGGCACACAGGAATTTACAGCATATACAGGGTGCTAGCTGGCTGAAACTGAGGTGTGTACTCCAGATCGCTACAGGAATGTGACACTGTTTTGCCCAAAGCATCAAAGGCAGAGGCACCAGGCAGGTTCCATAAGTGAGCAGGAAATCAGTATAAACTTTGCAGTATAAAGAATACCTACCAAGTCCCAATTATATACACAGCGAAAATAGGATGTATTCCTTATTGTCATTTCTTTCAATAATTGTTTTTTCTCTCTTTCTCCTTTTGAGACGGGGTCTCCCTGTAGCCTCAGCTGTCCTGGAACTCCCCAGCCTTGAACTCACAGAGATCCACTGGCATGTGCCTCCCCCCCCCCTGCCCTCCCCAAGTGCTGGGATTAAAGGCGTTCATAACCAGGCTCAGCTTCTTCTAATAATCTTAAAAATTTGGTTATTTCTCTGTATATGGAATGAATCATTAAATAATGAGAGTTGAGCTCATACTTTAAAAAATATGTCTTACTTTTATTGAAAGTTTGTTCATTTCATACAGCATTTCTTAGTCAAATTTAGGTCCAATACCCTTTCTTGCCCCCCACCTTGCCAGAGCTCATGCATTCTGGCATACACATCTTTCATCTTTTTCTTAGTTTTTAAATTTTTTTTTTAGCATTTCAGCTTTTATTATTGAGGCCTGTCACAATTCCACAAGGTAGCTACAACTAACATTGTTTGTTTTTCTGGGACTATGTTACTTCACTTAGCAGAATGGCTTCTAGTTCCATCCATTTACTTGCAAAGTTCATGATGTCATCTTTTTTACCTCTGCATAGAATTCCATTTTGTAGATGTACCATATTTTCTTTGTCTACTCATTGGTTGAGGGACACTTGGGTTGCTTCCAGCTCTTTGCTATTGTGAAGAGAGGCGCAGTAAACATAGATGTGCATGTATCTCTGTGATAAGATGAGGCTTGTGGGTATATACCCAGGAGTGGTATGACTAATCAGGTCATTTTCAGTTTTTTAAGAATTCTCCACACTGCTTTCCATAGGGGTTGTAGGAGTTTGCATTCCCACCAGCAATGGATGTGTGTTCCATGACTTTATTTGATAAATTACATTGATATTAGTAACATTTAATCAGGGGAAGAATTTTAGTAATGCCTTGTTTTGTTATATGTTAATAGTAGGTAATATAAACTCAATAATAGTTATTATATATACTTTTATTGGGATGAACTAAACCTCAGAAGCTTAGCAAAGCTTTGTTTTGTTTGATAATAGTCAGAGGAATTCTCAAAGATTATTAACCCTATTTCACAAATGGGTATAGTGTAGAATTGATTCCAAAGTCTTTGCTTTTGTTTCTGAACTCCTTTTCCTGTGAGCAAACTGCTTATTTTCAGCCATCACTGACTATCTTTGTGTTAATTTTAGGTTACACTGCGTGTGCTTATCTCTTCCTTTTTACATGGATGGGACAGGATAGACTAGGTCTTGCTGTACTAAAAACTTAAGTGTGAAATGCTCATATGTATCAAGGTTTACTCTTTACTCACATGAAATGTCCAGTTGGTAGCAGAAACTCAGATACTTAGACACAGACCCTGGCCAAGGGACTGAGGCTTTGCCTTCTAGAACCTTGTGAATGGAGAGGGAGGGAGAGGAGAAGGGAGAGAGAGAGAGAGAGAGAGAGAGAGAGAGAGAGAGAGAGAGAGAGAGAGAATATCATCTCATATTAGTTAGGCCACTTTATTCAGATTCCATAAGTCCTGGGTTCTTACACAGAGCAGAAAAGAGAACTGTTTATTATTGACAAACAGTAGCAATGTCTAAACACAGTCTCTGTGAAATATAATAGTTCTAATTAACCTTAAGAAATATTTTAGGTATTCATTTATATAATTCTAAAAACATATCCTTCCAAATTGTTTAAGAAAAATCATACAGGCTATATAATAAATGATAGATTATCATAGAGCAAGCATAATAACAAGCAAATAAATAAGACTTGAGTGGTCAGGGCTGGAGAGATGATGGCTCAGTGGTTAGGTGCTGCTTCTTGCAGAAAACCCAGGTTTGAATCCCAACACTCACATGGCAGCTAACAACTGTCCATATTCCAGTTCCAGGGGATCTGATACTCTCTTCTTTCCTCCCTCCACAGGCATTGCAAGACACAGGTGCACTTACATACATGCAGACAATACACTAATACACATAAACTAAAAATAAATAAATAAATAATATTAAAAAATAATTGAATGGACCAGGGAAATGAAACAAAACATAATTGCAAAAATACTCCTTAGAAAATGATATGAAGCCAGGATTAAATGTAATAATGTGGAACCAGCTCCATTAGAGAAACAAAATCCAACTGTGGTACCTGCTATGTGGATGAGTCATAGTAAATCTAGTTAAGAGAAGGAGTAATTTTGTATGAGTCAAACACAGACAAGAAAGACTAGAAAAGATTATACCAGAGACACATACAGAATAGCATGCATTATCCTAAGTGACTTCACTGCAAAGTACCAAAGAATTAAAATCAACTAATTAAACACCCAAGCCAAGTAACCAGGAAGATCACAACAGATATGAGAGGCAAGCAGCAGGAATAATTTAATAAAGATATTAATGAGTTTTAGACAAGAGGGGAAGAAATGGAATTAATCATAAATTCCCCAGGTGTGGTTCTTGGAAAACAGTAGCCATAGCTGCGAGCTAACAAGAGCAAAAGCTGTGATGAATTTAATAATGAAAGGAAGCAGAGAACAAAGCTGACTCTTCAAATTAATAACATGAAAACTCAGTTATGCAGGATAGTAGGAAAGTTAAGAGCTGAGAACTCATACCTCTCTTGACAACGAATCATGTATGAAATCCAGGATGAAACAGTAATTTGGATGAAGTATAAAATCATGTATAATTTAACTAAAGAAAAGAATGTTATCTAGAGTCCGTTGATTGAAGACATACAAAGAAAGTTGAGAGGTATCAAACAGCAGAGCACATCTGGGTGATTTGTAGTATGAAACAGCAGTAGATGTGAGTAATGCCTACTCTCAGAAGACATAAACCATTCCCATAGTTATGTGCAGTGCGAATTATACATATGTTAGAATCTGACAAAGATAATGCAAAAATGGTTTAAATTAATATTAGAAAAAGCATGGTGTATTACCTACATTGTTAATGTAATGAAGTAACTATTCTTAAATGTTTATGCCACAAACTATGGAAGCACCCCTTAAAAGAAAAAATAATTCACTAAATTAGTCTAAATATGCAAAGAAAATGTCACTTAAAATGCTATCAGGTTGTTCGTAAGTGAATACATAATTCCATTGTTTTCTTGGAAGAGCAGGAATAAGGACATGGTAATAACATGGCCTATGGTAATAGAGAGCAGTATTGACTAAGAAATGGCAAATTAATAGAAAGGACTAGATGCAAAAGATAAAACCAAATGCAGATGAGATAATTTTATC
Organism: Rhizomys pruinosus; assembly: GCA_009823505.1. Classification (NCBI taxonomy): domain Eukaryota; kingdom Metazoa; phylum Chordata; class Mammalia; order Rodentia; family Spalacidae; genus Rhizomys; species Rhizomys pruinosus. Next base: position 411,203 of record VZQC01000498.1, read on the forward strand.
ATAACTGTGTATAATGAAAATAGAATTTCAAATGAGTGGGTGACAGGGAGATTCCTCGCTCTGCAGTTCTGCAGCGCCTGCTCAGTCTGCTGTGAGAACAACTTGTCACAGTATCCACCTAAAGCTTGTTGATTTAGCTTCCAGGCTTCTGTCCAGTTGTGTGTTTCCTTCTTTATTGTGACACCTAGGTGAGGCCACCACTGTACTGGGCTCAAAGTCCAACTACTGTCCTTAAGCCCAGTCTCTCATTTACTTATATTTAAACAGACATGAAAATGATTGAAAGGTTTAAAAGGTGGAAATTTAGAGCAAGAAATTTATACTAGTAAAAGTTTCCAGAACATTTCTGATCCATAATTTTTATTCCATAATTTTGTTTAATGTTTAAATTATAAGTTCATGTTTAAATTATAAGTACAGTGCCTCAACAATGTTTCACAAACGTTATGATTTCAGGCCTAGAATAAAAGTTTGGAATGTCTTATAGGAGATGTCTTTGTTCAAATGCAACCACCTCTTGATCATGCTCTGATTTCACAATCAGAAATAAGCATTGGTGTGGATTATACACCTTTGTAGATGATACAGAGGCATTTGTCTTGGCTTGAGAAAATGTTATTTTTTGAACGTAGATTCGTTGTTGTAATCTTAACTTTATGAGTAGGTTCATGTGGAACTTTATCTCATTTCCTGGGTGAGGTGTCACTGCCTGCTTATAAAGTCTGATCCTCTTTCTTGCACCCTTGCTTTGTCCTGAAGACTTCTGCGGAATGTAGACACCCCAGGAAATACCCCAAATCTACTGAATAACTTGCAGTTCTTAGATGATTCTCATGAGCACCAATATTTAGAAATAGACAATTCAGTGTCTTCAGAGTAACTCCAGAACAATCTACAATTCATTATTTTCTTCTCATAACATAAAGTGACAGAAGATTAGCAGCTTAGTCTATCTTCCTCTGTGTCAACCTCAGTTTTCTCTCTATTCCTTAAGGAAACAGAAAGTAATAATCATCGGGAACAGGACTAGATTGCGACGTTTTGCCTGCTTTTTCCGTTTCCAAACTCCTTTTGTCATCAGTCAAATAAATGTTAATATCATAAGGAATAGTATATTTTTCTTCTTCCTAAAAGAAGCTACATTTTGCTTTCAATTAATCAAAGTTATATTTTATTTTCGACTCTGGCCCATTTTCTTGTATTATCCATGACAATTTAAAAAATTATATGACTCTGAACTACAGGCTTCACTAGATTCTGGGAAAGAGCAATCAATGTTTTAGTTGTATACCTTCTGCTGAGCTCCAATGGTCAATTCCTAACCCCTGGTCATGTAATAGCCCGGGTTAATTTGGTGGGTTACAAAAATAAAATAAAGATGAGAGAGAGAGAGAGAGAGAGAGAGAGAGAGAGAGAGAGAGAGAGTTCTGGGAAAGGAGAAGGTAGACAGGGGTGATAGAGCTAGGGAGGTGGGAGTCAAGAATGGTCAGTATATTCTAGGTATACATATGAGAAATTGTAAAAAAGAAATAAAATAATTAAAATTGGAGAAAATCTTACAATTTGAGCATTGTGTAAAGCTGAGTTCATAGGAACATTTTCCATTTTGTTTCTGTCAGTGTGTGAATGTTACTTTGTATGGAATCTATTATCTCTACTTGCAACTGTGGTTTCACAGTCATGAATAACCTTGAACGAATGAATAGCACATATTTGAATGATGTGCTCCAAACTCTGAGAAAATGGCTTGAAACATGTCTGTTTTATATGTTTCTGTCCCCCAGGGAAGATAGATGATTTTTTCTTTCCTGCCATGTTATACCTTCAGCCAAAGGAAACTTGAATAGTAATTATGGGCGTGCCTTTGGAGGAAAGTATTTTCTAATCTTTCTCTTTTTCTTACTGCAGGAAATTGCTTAGTGGTATCACTTATTTCATTTTAAAGTAGATGATCTTCCCAATAAGATAAATCTTGGCCATCTGTCACAGCCTGAAAAAAATGTTATAAACAGTGAACATGTTGAGAAAATAAGGTGTTTAAAGAATTGTCCACACTGCTATAGTTTTAGGAATTTTTGCAGTAGTAAATACCAGATATGTAGATATTATTCTGCCACATGTCAAGGTACACAGTGAGTTTTATTCTAACAACGAGAATCTCTCTTGCCTGGTATTTTCTCTAGGTGTTTTCTGGGACTCCAAAGGAGGGAGGAACCTTCTTTTGTTCTGCAGTGGAACTTAGATGGAGTAATTCCTACAGAGAAGACTAGGGAACATTGTGGAAGGAAGGATTTAGTGCTGCAGGTTTCTCGGCCACTGTGAGGTGCTTGTCCTGGTTGCATCTTAGGGACAGTGTGCTGTCTTATCAAAGACAATCACAGCTCTCACTGTGGGCCACTTGTATTACAGCTAAGGAGTCACCCACATCTCCTGTTCTCAGAGCATCTATCAGTACACAGACAGGATCAAGCACAAATAGAGATTTGACACTGAAAAACACAGGTAGACTTATTCACCTCAAATACTTAGCATTCCAGTAAAAGAAAGCAAAGATAAAAAATGCAGAATAGCAAAAATAAAAATAATAAAATATTCTGAATATTAGGGTATATTTCTTGGGTAAAGGAAAGTGAGAGCACAGGAGTAGGCAGGGTCAGTTAATGCATCAGTCAGCCAAGCTTCCACAATCAACTTGATGCTATGAAATTTTACCCTCTTTGCATCTGTAATAAACACTCTTAGAACACATATAGAACTAATTTATTTTTCATGTTTCATTACTTTATTTGCCTTTAAAAAATATACTTGATGGCATAATGTCTGTCAAAACAAACCTTCAATGAACTCGCTATCTCTCTGTGTGAGTTACAAATCCTTTCTAGGACCTTTAAGACCTCAGTAAGTTTTAACTTGCCACTGACTAACTCCCCCACCACTCTCCTGCTTGCTCACTTAGATCGAGCACTATGGCCTCCTTCAGTCCTTAACGTACAAATCCTTTCCTAATGGTCTACACACCCCTGCCCCCCTCAGCTCAAAGGCTCATTCTCCAAATAACTACACACCTTGTTCTTTGGTCTTTCTTCAATATGAAGCTTTGGAGAAGCCTTCCTTGAACCTCCTAACAAAAGCAATCCCTTATCTACCCCCACCTCATAAATGTGTTCTCTTAGTAGTTATTAATTTTAATATATATGTTGAACATTTATATTTTTAAGTTGAATAGTCTATGGGAGGCTTCTCCATATAGGTGACACTATGGCCAAATGAATAAGCCATGTCAAATTCAGAGGACTGTTTCCTAGGCAAATGGTAATGGATGCAAAGTATTAAAGTGAGAAGTGAGTTGATAATATTGGCCTTCAGAGATATAGCTGATCAAGGAAGAACAAGATTTTAGATGAGGTTAGAGAGGTGAACAAGGGTCAGATAATATAAGAATTCTTAGTTTACTATAAGTGTGGTGACCTATGTAAGGGATTGGCAGGCAGTGAACGAATTTGCCTTTTAGAGCAGAGAAGAAGGAAAACTGGCTTGTCAGATGCACTGCAGGGCTCAGTAGACTGGGCAGTAACCAGAGCAGTGGCTACCTCATAGCTAATCAGCCACGGGGAGCTCTGTTTTAGAGAAGAACATTTCTGGGTTGGTTGCAGTTTCCTGGCGTATAATTACTGCAGTCCAGACTGGCTGGTGTTCAGTTCCAGGAGGTTACCATGAACTTCTGTGCACAGTAATTTCCAGTTATTTCATTTGGCATGAAAATAAGGGCCATGCAAATTATGCAAATAAAGGTAGCCATGGTTGATCAAAATCTGGTCTTAGCAGAGGCTAGGTTAAATGGGAGGGCTACAGCTCTGTGTCAACAGGACATTGCATTCCAAACTAGCATTTTGGGTGAAGGTGAGGTATGTCTCTTTGGAATTTCTGGATCAAGTTTTCAAAGATTCTGTGCTGGGGAGCAGGTGAGTGAGCAGTTGCATTTGTCTGGTCTCTTAGTAATGGCCTTGCCTCCACAATAAAAGATTGAAGTGGTGGCCTACATCTGATGGGAAAACATCCTAGAATTTTAAAATTCAAGAGGCATTTAAGCAGGCACCATATTTAAAGGATCATGTTAGTCCTTTAACATCTACAAAGATGGCAGAGACTAGGGAAGATGGGGGGCGAGGTTGGAGAAATCAAGAATTTTGCTTGGGTCCTGTTTGGTTTGTGCTTGTAAAAATCCATCCTTAGAAATTACATAGGCCTGGAGTTCTGGCGACATGTCATGGCTGTATGAAAAGTATCAATTAATCAACATATACTTACTAAGTATCTTCTGTGTTCATTCTGTAAGATATCAGAGGAACAGGGAAGCTAGGCTGGACATTCTTTCTCTAAGGAGCTGGCAAAGTTAAGTTACTTTTCCTCTTGCTGTAATCCAACAGCCTGGCAAAGGGAGCTTGGGAAGGAGCGTTTGTTTTGGTACACAGGTTGATGCTCAGCACGGCAGGGAAGTCCTGGCTGCAGGAGCAGGTCACACTGCATCCACCATCAGGAAGCAGAGGAAGACAGATGCTTTGTATTTAGTCTAGGACTTCGCCCCCTGGAAGGGTCCCTCCCACGTTTAGGATGGGTCTCATTACCTCAGGGTAAACAAGAAAATCCCTTATAGGCATGCCCAGCAGTTATTTTTCTTGGTTAGTTTAGGTTTTATCAAGTTGAGTCTTAATATTGATAATCAGACTATCAAAATTATTAGGGTTTTGTTTTTTTGATGTTTTTGATTTTGAGACAGGGTCTCCCTGTAGCCCCAGCTGGCCTGGCACTGGCTTTTTTGACTAAGCTGGCCTTGAACTCATAGAGATCTGCCTGCCTCTGCCTCCCGAGTTCTGGGATTAGAGGCATTCACCACCACACCCGGCTTTGAAATTATTAGTTTTAAGTTAACTTGATGATCTTGTATATAAGAATTGGGAGATCAGCCTGGTCTACATAGTGAGTTCCAGGACAGCTGGAGCTACAGGAAGACCCTGTCTCAAAAAGACAAAAAAAAATTGGGAGGTCATCAGTGTCAAGGCCACATACCAAATAATGCAAGTCCTGATCCTTTGCTAGGTTTTTCCCTCTCCAGCTTTAGGTACATTCTTGTAAGTGAAACAATGGTGAACAAAGTGTACACAGTCCCATGTCCACATCCAGTTCACAGTCTCCTGAAAGAGGAAATTAGAATGTTTACACCAATGTCACTTAAAACTGATATTTGTTACAAATAAGTAGCCCCTGTGTTCTCTGAAAACAGTTGAGGTGCCTGATCTCATCTTTTATCAGATATTTCTGTGCTCAAATGTAATTTGAGTCAAATTTAAATGAAAAGCTGAAAGAAACAAAGGGGCGAAAGGTAAGGGAAGGTTCAGGATACAGAGAAACATGTGAAGCCTTATACTGGTAATCAAGATGCGCTTGCGGAAGCTGGAGAAAGCCACTGTAAACTGCAAACTGCAAACGAGGGGCTGTGCTGTCTGCCTAAAGGAGAGTGAGGAAGAAGTCAGCTTGATAAATGCCTTTTAAAAGTTATGTCAGGATCAGTGTAGAGCCACCAAGGGTTCTAAGCAGAAGGCCAGAATTTCATAGTTGAGAGATCTCATACCTACATGCACAATAGGTTTGGGGTAAAGTAGGAAACATTTGTTGACTACAAATGCAGCTGACAGTATAAGAACCTACCAGCAGATTAGGCCAGAGTGCTGGTGATAAGGGTGTTGAGAAGTGGATGCATCACACATTATTCAGATGGGTGGATAGATAAGGATAACCAGTGCTAGATTACATGAAGGCTTGAAGAACTGCAGATGTCAAAGATTGCCAGGTCCTGGTTGGTATACTCCCACAATGGTGGAGGGACCTTTTACTATGGCTGGGCATTTAGTGTTGAGTGAGTGACTGCAAAGTGACATTGGAAAATCAAAAGTCTCACACCTCAGAATACATACCGTGTATTAGCTTATATCTATGTGTTTTATGGTTTAGATGAATGCTTTTCATTTAAGCTAGACAAATCATCAATTAAAAGAAACTTTTAAACATTTCACTGCATTTACCTATCTATGTGATGCAAGCTTAGCAAGCAAATCTTCATCACAAAAATTTTCCTCACAAAAGCATATTCAACAAATTCTGACCATGAAAAATATTCTTAGATTAGTTATTGTTGATAACAACTAATTCTATCTTCTCTGCGATTGTTTTTGTCTTTATAAGAGAGCCTGTGGAAAACAGAAAGGACCCTTTACTGAAGGGATGGCGCAGATGTGCAGCTCTCTTCTATTAATCTCTACATAAGAACTTTAGAGAGCCCAGAGTCCCTCCTTCTCACTTAACTCTCACAGTAGCATTTCTTCTAAAATAAGCCATTTGAAGGGTTGAATTAAATAGCATTTTGTATGTTCAGAGTGCTGTACAACTTTTACCTTTTGTCAAGGTCCAAAATAGGTTTAGCTCTCCAAAATGGAATCCAATGCCTACTAAGCAATTATCCTTGATGTTTCAGCACCCAGTCTCCAATATTCACTAGTTTGGTTTTTATCGATAGTATATTTTATTATTAAAACAACATTTTAGGGCTGGAGAGATGGCCTAGTGGTTAAGAACGCCAGCTGCTCTTGCAGAGGACCCGGGTTTGATTGCCAGGACCCGGGTTTGATTGCCGGCACCCACATGGCAGCTGAGAACCGTCTGTAACTCCAATTCCAGGAGAACTCCAGTTCCAGGGGAATCCGACACCCTCTTCTGACCTCCGCGTCATTGCACGACACGGGTGCACAAACCTACATGCAGACAGTACATTCAAATAAATAAATAAATAAATAAATAAATAAATAAATAAATAATTTTAAAAATTAACACTTTAAATAGAATATATTATATTTGTACTTCGCATTGATGTAAAAAATAATTTTGCGCCGGGCGTGGTGGCGCACGCCTTTAATCCTAGCACTTGGGAGGCAGAGGCAGGCGGATCTTTGTGAGTTCAAGGCCAGCCTGGTCTACAGAGTGAGTTCCAGGACAGCTAGGGCTACAGGGAGACCCTGTCTCGAAAAGACCAAAAAAAAAAAAAAAAAATTTTTGCTGCATAAAATTTGAAAACCTCACCAGCATAAAATTATCCTTCAGATCTAACCAATATGGTCTAATTAAATATACAAATTGTTTTAAACATTGAGATTCATTAAAATATATTAATGGAACACTTTTCTATATTAAGAACAAAAGAAAGAAGAATACATGATTCTTATACTCAATGAATAAATTTGAGTACATTTATTTTTAGACTTTGTTTTATTATTACATTTTCTCTTTTTAAATTAAACTTAATGAAGAGAGGGAAGAATCTTCAGAGTTTAGGAGGATAACACTATTCTCCAATATCTTTGGTCTTGATTATATGATTTTTGTACTCTTTTTAGATCTTTGTAGTATATTTCTATTACATTTTTCTTAAACTAAGACACTTAAGTAGAAAGAATATAAATCTATTCATTTTTATGTTTTGGATAAAATAGTAAAATAAGAAAAGTTTTATGATAAATTATTCTCCTTGTTAAATCCATTTGAAGCAGTGATTCATATTTTTAATGTTTCTGGATGATAAAGATATTTAATATTGTTCAGAATACATTTTTCCACCCAAGATCTCTATGACAGTGGGTGTGTCATAGCTCTGGCCCTGGGCCTTGGGAAATGGGACTGGGAGTGTGCTTGCTCCACTGGGCTCTCCCTCTCCCTCTCCCTCTCCCTCTCACTTTCTCTCCTGCTCTTTCCCTTGCTCTCCTGATCTCCAGTATGGGAAGAACATGCTTACATACTCAGGGTATTTGCTACTTTTTCTTTCTGGGTCTCAGAATGAGACACATAGAACAGATCTCTCTCTTAATAACTTTTAGCCCTAGTCCCCTGTATACCAGTGACTAAATGGTTTCCTGAGCATACTGATGACTCTGAGGGCATTTGTTAGTCTCCATTATTTTGACAACAGCTAATTATCACATCTAGTTATTGCTATTATCAAGTGGGCTAGCTGACTCCTCCTAGTCTCGTCTTTAGAATCATCAACTCTATGGAAAATTTTGCATCTCCAGAGTATACACCAGTACCTAGATCACTTAGTGATCCAGTGAGTGGGGCGAAGAGGGAAAATGGATCAAATATTTCTAGTTCAGAATCTGGGATAGCTGACATTCACTCAATGAGAAAAATGCACCAGATGCTTCAGTCTATGTTTGAGAGAAGAAAATAAGGAGTAAAATCAAGAGGCTATCAGAGTATAGGGAGAATTCTTCCTCTGGAAACCAGAACATTGGAATGTATTCTGTGAAAACACACACACACACACACACACACACACACACACACACACACACAGAGCGATCCTAATCTGTTGGAGGATTCGAGGGTGTGGCTTTGTTCTTGGCTCCCACACAGGCATTCTGCTTCCAGGGTCATAATGGGCATCCTGCAGCTCAACTGCTGCCTTCCTCTGGCTCTGCTTATGGAAAGTACAGATTTCCCCCAGAAAGACTGAAGTGGGTCGCCACTGTAAACTAACTAAAATGAATCCTATCCCAGCTCTGTGTACCAAACCAAACATTTTTTCTTTATTGAGACAGGATCTCATTATGTAGCCCAAGCTAGCATTAAACTTTTCATCTTCCTGCTTTAAGAGCAAGGATTACAGATGTGCACCACCATATCTTCCAACATTTATTTTTTATTCATGCTTTATTTCAAATTCTAATTTCCCATACAGCTCACCGTAGCAATGAAATTGACATATTCTAATAATAAAAGTAGACTCCCAGAGATACTGAAAAGTTTCTACCAGACTTATGTTACAAAATGATATCTAAAGGTTAAATTTGCTTCAAAGTCTAAAGTAAAAAAAAAAATCTTTCCGGGCCTGGTGGTGCATGCCTTTAATCCCAGCACCGAGGAGGCAGAGGCAGGTGGATCTCTGTGAGTTCAAGGCCAGCCTGGTCTACAGAGCAAGCTGGGACAAAAGGGAGACCCTGTCTCAAAAATACCAAAAAACCTTAAATAAATTAAAATTTGATATCAAATTCTTGAGTGTGAATAAAATGTCCAGGTAAATGAATCTCAAGTCTATCTTCTAAAATGCTTTCTTCTGGTAGGCATCAGACCCTCTCTAAGTGGTATTTAGGTTTCTTCTGGAACTTAATTCTGGACTGTTTCTTACTGGCACAGGTAGCTATTTCCAGACCTCAACCCTACTTAGCCCCTAATATTATGTGAAAGAAACTCAAGGATCCAAAGTGGTTGCCAGGACTCTATAGATAGGCTCCCACAGTTTCCATATTTAAAGTGGGGACGCCACAGTCCTGTGGGAGTTACCTTTGACACCTTGATCCTGGAGCCAGGCTGAACTTAGTGCTCAGCCATAGCATCTTAATGGACATGGGAAAAAGGAGTAGATATAGGCCAATTAGGACCTTATCCTTGCTCCATAGTCTGACAGAACCAATGGCCAGTGAACTCACATCGTCTTGGGGAGAACTCTTCCCAAGAGATTGTTATCTTATACCATCTGATTTTTAAGGAAATAGTCCCTCCTCTGCAAAATTTCTTCCATTCTATTTTCTTTTGAACACTGAGAGCTTGGCACCCTCATAATGAATCTTCATACACTTTTCTGAGTGCCCTTTGCTGTCATAGCTCTTACCCTCTTACCACTATACTTTGCAGGGGTTTTCTCTAAGACATCTGTCTCTTATGAATTTCTCTCCAAACCTGCATTTCTTTAAATGAAAAGACTCTTTTCTCAGGATTTCTCTTTTCTTTTCTTTTCTTTTCTTTTCTTTTCTTTTCTTTTCTTTTCTTTTCTTTTCTTTTCTTTTCTTTTCTTTTCTTTTCTTTTCTTTTCTTTTCTTTTCTTTTCTTTTCTTTTTTCTTTTCTTTTCTTTTCTTTTCTCTCTCTCTCTCTCTCTCTCTCTCTCTCTCTCTCTCTCTCTCTCTCTCTCTTAGAATAGGCTGGCCTCTATCTCACAGAAATCTGCCTGCCTCTGTCTCTCTAATGCTGAGATTAAAGGCATGTGCCACCACACCCAACTCCTTTCTTCAGATTTTAAAATCATAGCTTCTGTGCATGCTTCTGAATTTGGCTCCCCAAGGGAGTAAGAATGCCCTTACCACATGACTGTTAATTGTAATTGCACTGGAATCAGGAAACATACAACCAAGATCATGGCTAGTGCAATTAAGTAAGCCAGATCAATTAGATCAATTAGAAGCCTCATGGCAGGGTGACCCTCTGGAGCTTTGGGACCAGCTGACTGAATCCTGAATTGGAGGTTCGCCCCTTTATGAGATCATCAGTGCAGAATGGGATTTGGTGCCTAGGGCTTTGTACAAGTCAAGTGACTATAATGTTACTGATGTATCTAATGTTACTAATGTATCTCTACCTCTACCATTATTTAAAACTAGAAATGCACTAGTTCCTTCTGACATTGGCTACTTCACAATGAATAGTAGCAACTGTTTAGCTGGATACCAAGATCTAAGGAAAAAATTGAGATCCATGTAATTCTCCTCCTATGTCAGGCTATCTTGAAGAAGACAAAGGAGCAAACTGTAGAATACATTTATTTAAGGCCTGCAATCATTCCTATATAGAAGCAGCCACTCACCTCTGAGTAAATACTAGAACCTACTATGATGTACTAAGGCCAAATTCTGACTAGTGTGCTCACTTGATAGCTCAGGTTTAATTGGTTAAACCTATTGGTTCAAGCTATCGTTATTAAAAGCCATGGGTAGAGGTACAAAAAGAAGGCATGGTCTACATCACCAGCACCATCCAAGAGAATAAAACGCATACATGGTCTATACTTAGTCAAACAGCCAAATTTGAAGATGCTGAACTAGATGTCTCCAGTTCTTTTTAGTTCTAACCAAAGTGCTTAGTTCTAACCAAAATCTTTGATTTGGTTAGAACTAAGCACTTTATGAGGCCACAGTTGACATCATTCTGCTTCCAAAAGCAGAAGGACACCATCAATGCAAATGCCCTGGCACTTGCCAGACACTTGGCAGTTCCTCCTGGTTTCCTGCATGTCTGAGTAGACAAAAGACATGCTCTTCGCAGATGGCAGATAAACCAATATAAGTAGAAAAGAGGTTGAAACAAGTGGAACTCACTCCAGTTCTCTCTGTCAAATCCACTAGTTGCCAGAGATGCAGAGATCAGAGTGCTTAGGGAAGGATCTCACCAATCCCTTGGAGCAGGGTCGATATTTTTTTCCAAACATCTTTTATTTGAATAGAACATGGCTCAGTGGTTAAGAGCACTGGCTGCTTTTGCAGAGAACCTGGGTTCTACTCCCAGCACCCACATGGTGGCTAACAACCACCCCTAACTCCAGTTCCAAGGGTCAGGACACCCTCTTTTGATCTCCTCAGCCATTGCATGACATGGTTTTGCTGACCTACATGCAAGACACTCATACACATAAAAATTAAAAAACACAACAAAACAAAGCTGGAAAACAAATTTAAAAACCTCGCTCTGCTCATTGATTTAATGAAGTTCCCCTTCTTCAGTTACTGCATTTCCTGCTTTTGGTGGATCTGTGGTTTTCTAAACATTTACTAACTCCAAACTGCTTACATTACAAACATGTTAAAGATTATATTTTAAATATTTAATTAGGCCATTCTCTCTTTTTATTTTCTTCACTTCCATTTGACAAATATTTGTGAGCTAATTTCTCAGGTTAAAAGAAATCGTACTCTGTTACTGTGAAATCACCCCATAGATTTGATAGGACTCAAATACAAAAATGGAACACTATGTGCTACTTACTGATTGGTATTTTTGCCTTTAATTTCTATGCTTAGGCTCCTAAAAGATCATAAGTGTTTAGTTTTTAAAATAATTTCACATACAGTAGTTAAAAGAGCAAAACTATAAGTTCTCTCCCAAATATATCATTATATCATTTCCTTTGTATCAGTGTATACACACACACACACAAACACACACACACACACACATGCACTCTGTTTAGATTCCCTTTCCCTAAGTCCTCTGTCTCCCAAAATATTTTTATTCTTTCATTCACATATAAAATATAAACTCCTTTAAGAAGCCTTCACTTCTCGGGGAAAATCTTTGTTTCTCTACTAAGTGGCTATTTCAAGCTATAAGTCTTTCTCATGTTTCCCATTATTTTTATCTGTGTATTAATTTCTCTTCTAGATCTACCTAGGCAGAATCTTAACAGATGAACTATTTTAACTCTTTTTTTTTAAGCCGATAGTTCCTGACATATATCATGATTTGTACTTAGTGTCTGATGAATAAATTGATGCAGAAATTTCCATTGGTTTTGCTTTCAAATAATGGAACAACTACCTAAGGCTAATGGAGCATAGCAGAACAGGGGCTAGAGAGAATATTAATACATTACTCAACTCTCACCAGCAAAGTTTCCTCATACCACAGATATGATTAATGCAGAAAGCCACAACTGGTCAAAATGTAGAGAATGACGGACTGCAGAGTGCACGTTCTTGGACAGCACTCCCATGCTAAATCTCCACCACTCAGGGCTGAAGGACCATTGCACAAGGGAGCGGGGGAGCCTGTAAGAGCCTGTAATGGATGACCATAAAAAAACAGATTTTCCCAGGCTTCTGGGATGTTGCTCAAATGAATGTACAGCAATTGTACAGAATGCAAAAGACCCGTGAAAGCTCAAAGCAGACAAAAGCCCAGCATAGTAGTGGGGAAATGGTAAGAGTCTCCAAACTTAGCTGAGGAACTATTGGCAGCTGATCTCTACAGGGAGAGGGAGAGTTGATTTTCTTTAAGGGAGTAATGCTACATAAGCAGACCAGTGGATGGACTCATACCAAAGGACATCTGGGGACACAAACTTGAGTTGGTGGGCTTTAACATATATGACAAAATACATGAAATTAGGTGGGGGTGGGGTGAAGATAGGGGACAGGATCTAAATATGATTAAGATGTATTATATGAAATGCACAATTCAATAAAATATATATTATAAAAAAGATAAATCTTTTTGTGTAGTTATTCTATTCTTTTCAACATTTTATTTATTATTGTTTCTATTTTATATGTATGAGTGTATTGCCTGCATGTAGGTAGGTGCACCCATGTCCTACATTGCCCACGGAGGTCAGAAGAGGGTGTTGGATCTCTTAGAACTGGAGTAACAGATGGTTGTTAACTGCCATGTGGGTGCTGGGAATGGAGCCCAGGTCTTCTGCAAGAGCAATAGTGCTTTTAACCACTGAGCTATCTCTCCAGCCCCCATAATTATTCTATACTTTAAAAATAATTGACATAAAATGATGACTCTCTTTTGAAAGAAAATAAGAAGGTATGCTTTTCTGAGGGAGATATGAGTGATCTAGGACTAGAAACAGAGATTGAAATGATCCTGAAAAAGTTTTCTGGACAAAAAGAAGTGGAAACAACTCTTTAGACAGAGCAAAGGTAACCACAAACCAGTACATCTAGTGACTACATGGGTGGGGGCACTACCTGGGCACAGTTAGGCAAAGTATGACAAATCTGACCACTGGACTAAGAAGGTACCCTACTACGTTCTTAGGGGGAGTGGTAGTCAACTCAGGGGTCTGTTCTTTTTCAGTCTATGGATAGTTAACTATGTTAAACATGGATCTCAGAAAGCTTTCTAGTAGTCCTGAGAGTTTTAGGAAAAAAATCCTAAAAAACCTTACTAGCTTGTTTTTATTTTTTAGAATATCCTTTATTTATTCTTTGGCAATTTTATACATATATACAATGTTTCTTGACTAAATCCACCCCCCAGCTCCCCCTGGATACTCCTACCTGTTGGACACTCCTATCTTCTCCTTAAAAAAAATTTTTTGGAAGCCACTGAAAATTAGTGTTGCCTGCTACAATATTTACTAATATTTTTGGCTTTGGTTTTGATTCTGTGCAGGTATTGTGTGGTAACTATAGTCAGTGTGAATTTATAAATGCCATGACCATGTCATGTCTAGATGATTGTATTTCACAACACTCCTCCTATACTATGGCTCCTTTTTTTTTTTTTTTTTTTTTGAAACTCTGGCTCCTTTTACAATACTCTCTGAGCCTGTGGCTCAATTATCTTTGATCACTCAAAAGTCATTTATTCTCAGTACTTTGACCAGTTAAGAGTTCAAAGGTCCAAAATAGCCCTTATCTGATAAACCTCCCAGTACCCTGTATTTATTCTCTCTCAAGGAAATTGTTCATAGGTACTTACTTGAAGAGTTCTATTATAATATAATTTCTTTGTAAGTGCTCAAGTATACAGACTGTTAGTTAAAAAAATTAATCAAGGCTAGAATGAATCTAACACTTTAAGTTCCTTCCATATGTAAAGTAAAATGCACAGTAAAGGAATAAAAGCAAAAATATGTGTCTTGCATCTGGAAGAAACCCCAAAACTATAAAAGTTTATTCTTTTGACCCTCCTAGCATTCTGAGTTATCCAACTCATGAGTTACAGAATGCTCAAATTAAACTCTTTAGAATTTAAAGTGCCTCTCTAGGAGTGTAGCTCAGGGGTAGAGCATGTATTCAGAGTTGAGCCTGGATTTGATATCCAGCACTTCCAAAATAAGCCATCCACCAAGTTAGCAAGCAAAATGATAAGAAAGAAGGAAAGATACAAAGGGAGAAAAGAAAGAAACTATATTTCAGTAACGTCCTTGTTTCCCACAGCCTCCCCCGGGTCTGACGTGATGTAGTTTGCACCCCCAAAATGTTGTGGCTTGAATTATTGTTGTTATTGTTACTCATAGGCATAAGTCAACAGTAAATTAAAATATATTGGTGACACTGTCAGACCTTACTAAATGCTGATCTTAAAGGCCTGCATGAAACATTGTTATGTAAATGATATTTCAGGAGAAGGAATACTGTTTAATGATGTTGTGAGGATTTAAATCCTTTATTTTAAAAGTCATCAAAAGGCTCTGATCACAGGAGGAGATATCCTTCAGCAAAGTAATATCTTCATTTTGCTCTAATTCAAAATATGATGGGAAATCTACCCATAAAACATTTATATGGTTCATATAAACAGAAATAGAAACAGCAGCCAACAGGTTTACCCTGTCAGCAGCAATTTATTACCATGACAAATGGATAAAATAATATAAAAATAAGCCATAATCCTATGTAATTTTCATTTCAATGGTCATTTCCAAACGAATCTTGTCATGGTCATATTTAAATATTTCTAATTGAATATTTATAGTTTTTGACAAAAAAGAGTCTGAAAATCATGAACATATTTCTAAAGTTGTCACTCCATAAGAATATACACTCAAAAAAGCACATTTTTGTAGGAAAAATAAATGTGAAAATGTAGAAATTACTAGCTCTCTGCGAATATGAACAGGCTAGATGGGTTAGTCATGAGTCTACAGTAAATTTAAACATGCATGTCAAGGCTGGGGAGATGGCTCAGTGAACAAAATGTTTGCAACACAAGCATGTGGGTCTGAATTGGATCCCTAGCACCTAGATAAAAGCCAGACACTGAAGCATGCATCTGCAACCCAGGTCCTAGGGGAGGGGCCGAGACAGGTGGATGCCTAGAGCTCAGTGGGATGCCACTTTAACTAGTCTATGAACTAAAGGTTCAGTGGGAGAGCTGCTCTTAAAAGAGGGTGGGGAGCAGTGAGAGGACTCAGTGGGTTAAGGGGCTTTTGGCCAAATCCGAAGACATGAGTTCCATCTCTGAAGCTCACATGGTGGTGGGGGAGAACCAGTTTCTGTGGCTTTTCCTGTAACTACCACACATGCCACGGCATGGCTGCCCAAATTCACACACTCACAAATTAATAAATGTAAAAAAAAAAGTGGAGAGCAATCCAGGAAACATCTGACATTGACATCTGGCCTCTGTGTGGATGTTCATGCATGTGTGTGCATCCTATGCTCATTTTCTCTACAATTGCTAAGTTGGTAGATGGGTCATCTTATAACAGAAAGATTAACATAAAATTTGTTTACATATGTTTCACATGTACATGGAAAATATCTAGGTAAACAAGTAAATTTAGGGGCTGTAGAGATGGTTCAGTGGTTAAAAGCACTGGTTTCTCTTGCAGAGGACCTGGGTTTGATTCCCAGGACCTACATAACAGCTAACAACTTCAGTTTCAGGGCATCTGACATGATCTTCTCACCTCAGTAGACATTTAGGACACAGGTGGACTTACATACATACAGACAATACATTCATATACATAAAATAAAAATACTAAATACAATATTAAAAAAAAACTCCCAAGTAAATGTAAAGAAATGACTGAAATCCCCTGTTATGTATATGAATGTATTGTCTGCATGTATGTAAGTCCACCTGTGTCCTAAATGTCTACCGAGGTGAGAAGAGCATGTCAGATGGCCTGAAACTGGAGTTGTTACTAAACAGCTAAGGGGATGTCAGCCTCATCAGAATATGGACTGCCATTGTTTGTCTACCTGGGCCATATCATAGAGACCAGTACAGGGGTATCAAGATAGGATGCGTGCTTATTGGACTTCATTTGGGGGACCATGGGAGGGAAAGACCCCAATGAGAAGCAAAAGTGCAGGATTGATGGTTGTTTAGGATTGCCAAGGAGGAACCTTTGAGCACTTCCTTAAGGAAAACATGACATTTTTTAGGAAAAATATCCTCCAATTCAAGTGATATGTGTATGTATGTATATATGTATGCATACATACAAATATATATATATATATATATATATATATATATATATGTATATATACATATATATATGTAGCAATACAAGTTGGAGAGAACAACAAAAGAACTGAAAAAGAAAAACCTCTGAAAAGACTCAGAAAAAGATACAGGACATGTATGGCAGAGTGCAGGGACTCCAGTGGGGTGGGGGGTATGGAAAGGGAAGCAACTCCTAGATTCGACTGAGAAATGATGTATGACTTATGGAAAAAGTTTAATAACAATAAAAAAAAATAAAATGGGAAAAATGGCTGAAAATCAGGCTCTGATCCAGAAGGATAGTTCTAGGGACTTAGCAGGGAAAGGTATTGTGAAAGAAGAGCAGTATCATTTAGATTTCAGTATTCTGTTTCTATTGATGTGCTTCCTGTGACCTGGTCATTCTTCTCTCACTGGTTTGGAAAGGCCTACATCATTACAAGTTGAGATTTCCTTTATGTTTATAGTGTTTCTGTTATAACTGAAAATAATCAGCTCAAAATGATTCCTAAACCAAAAAGGCACCCTGTGGAGTGACAAATCCAGGATCCTCTCACTTATTGCATATAGCATAGTATGCATACATATCATACATGTGCAGTAGCAGATAATGCATAGCACAATATTATGTCATGTGTAGTAATGCATATAATATAAAGTATTTATATAGTAAACCTGCTTCTGAATAATGACCTCTGAGTAAAATTTAATTTAGAAATACAACCTTGTATACTAAGAATAAGTCTTAAAACTTATTGTAAAACTTGTAAAACCTATGAGTGGGTATAGATCACTAAAATAAAAAAGCTAATGTCAATTTGAGATTCACTATGTATTAGGCATTAGTCAAAACAATCTCTACACGTGACTTTGTTATTCAATCCGAGGCAACAGAAACTTCTGTCATTGCTCTTTGATTTGAATGGGTCTAGCATGGTCGAGAACAGGACTTGTGCTTTTTCTGCAGAACTAAGTGGGCTGGTATAACTTTTTAATTTTTTTTTAAGGAAGGGGCTGGGTTCTTTTTTGTTCTTTTTTTGTTCCCTTTAATTTTATATTATTCCAAAATATGCATATATACATCTCACACATAAATCAAAATTACAAAGTCATAAACTAAAGGCTAATGCCAAAACACGTTTAGGGATTCAAATTTTAAAAGTGAAATTGCATGCAGGTAAAAAGAAGTATAACTTTTCATTTTTTTGGAGTATGAATACATATCTTCTACCCATATACAATGTGGGAATATAAGTGGTAGGTCAATTCTAGAGCCCATTAAGAGATTCACATTATAATAGCACAGTTGCTTTCAGATACAATGAAATACAATAATAAAGTTGCTGTTTGCCTGCCAACTGGGGATTTGGTGTTAGCATCCACGAATGAGGGAAACCATTCGCCTTTTGGTTTTTTTTCTGGGACTGTGTTACTTCACTTAGCATAATGGCTTCGAGTTCCATCCATTTACCTGCAAAGTTCATGATGTCATCTTTCTTTACTGATGCATAAAACTCCATTGTGTAGAGATGTACCACATTTTTGTTATCTAGTCATCAGTTCAGGGGCATTTGGGTTGATTCCAGCTCTTTGCTATTGTGAAGAGAGCTGCAATAAACATGGATGTGCATGTATCTTTGTAGTAGGATGCATCTTGTGAGTATATATCCAGGAGTGGTATGGCTAGGTCAGGTGGTATGCTCATTTTGAGTCTTTTAAGGGTTCTCCATACTGCTTTCCACAGTGGTTGTACCAGTTTACATTCCCACCAGCAGTGGATGAATGTTCCCCTTTCCCCACAACCTCTTCAGCATTTGGCATCTTTTGTTTTCTTGATTGAATTGTTTTTGGAAGAAGCAATCCTGTACTTTTCTGCCAGCTTGGTTTACTTCCTTAATCATGTTATATACATTCTTTCTAACCTGGCATTCTAAATTCTAAAGAGAAACATGTAAATAGTTGAGATGGACCAAGAGAGATGTCCCAGAGATTAAGAGACCTGGTTGGTCTTGTAGAGAACCCAGGTTCAGTTCCTAGCACCCACATGGAGACTAAAAACCATCTGTAACTCCAGTTGCCAGGAACCCGACACCCTCTTTTGGCCTCTATGGATATTACATGCATGTGGTATACTTACATACATGCAAGCAAAATGGTTGTACAAATAAAGTGAAGATAATAAAAATAAATAAATAAATAAATAAGATATTGACTACTAAATCTTTCCTGAGATTTATAGGACTAAGAACACCTGGAAACCATTGTACTGTCATCCCCTTTCAAACTTGTGTCCCTTTCTTTGGGTCTATAAATATCTACATCTGAATTGGCTTTTGTATGACCCTCATTTAATTTTAACATCATGTATATGGCAGCTTTAAAACATGCAGGGCTCAATTTGGGACCACACAGAGCAGAACTGACTGAGAGGACACAGACCTTGCCCATAGGCACTTTGTGATCTAGCACTTTTCAGTAAGAAGCAACTGAAGAAGTCTTATAATTTTTATTTAATAATGATCACTTTAATAAAAATACCACTGTTTGGTCCTTTAGGGCTGGACTAGATGGGCCTTAACACAAACAACAGAGTTCATGAACTCCAGCAGGGAAAGGAGGGTACTATGGAAGGGTGCCAAGGGGAGGGGTATAAAGATGATTAAGATGCTCTACATGAAATGCACAACAAAATTCAATACAAAATTTACATAAACAAAAATAAAACTCTTTGGAGTCCTGAAATTGAATTAATTTACTGTTTTTAATCTTAACTTTGAGAAAATTTTCCATTTTTTTATGACATTACTATGTCACATTACAATTATAAACAGCCCGAGTCTTAACATTAGGGTTTTTATTACTTAATTTTTAAAATTAATTTTGACTGACATATACAAATATAAAGTTGTACATATTAATAGGGTCACATGATATTTCATGTATGTATACATTGTTTAAAGCTTAAAACCGCTAAACACGTCATGTTGTTAAACATGATAAATTTTTGTGGTTAAAACTTCCGCAGTTCTTTTGAAATGCATGCAGCGTTACATCTATAGTCATCCTACTATAAAATTGTACAGCAAAGCATCATGCTGTATGTAATTAACTGTAACTGTTGCTCCAGCTTCATTCAGGGACCCTCAACTTGGATCCACCCTTATCTTGTTAGACCATCTTGCCCTTTCATTTCTAGGCCTAAATCATTTCATGCTACAAGGTCAAGGAATTCTTCCCTATCTTCACTGTTTCCAAAGTGAATGAACTATTTTTCAGTCCTTTGCTATGTTAATTCTCAAGCATAGCCTCATTCATCCACTGTCTTTGGGTTCAGCAGCAAATTGAGGCTCCCAGGAAGCAAGGTCAGATGCTCAGGTCATAGGAGCAACTGGTTAAGTGACTAGATTTTTGGTTGCAAGGTTTAAAGGCATTATTCCATAGACTGATTTTGTTCATTTTATAATAGTCATTGCTATGTATTTTTCTTTAAAAACATTTTTTAGCCTGGTGTGGTGGTGCACACCTTTAATCCCAGCACTCGGGAGGCAGAGTCAGGCAGATCTCTGTGAGTTCAAGGCCAGCCTGGTCTATATAGTGAGTTCCAGCCCAGCCAGGGCTACAGGGAGATCCCATCTCAAAAAGATCCCCCTGAAAAACATTTTTTAGGGATGTCTGGAGAAATGGCTCAGCAGTTAAGAGTATTTGTTGCTCTTATAGAAGACCCAAGTTTGGTTCCCAGCACCCATAAGTGTCTAACTACCATCATTAATTCCATTTCCAAGGAATCAGATGCCCACTTTTGACTTCTGAGGGCATTTCATAACATGGATATACTTAAATACACTCATACACATAAAGGAAAAATAGTAATATATTTTAAATTTTTAAGTAATTAATTTTTTCTGCATATGAGTGTTTTGCTTACAAGTATGTAATTATACCATGTGCATTGCAGTCCCAGGGGGGTCAGGAAAGGATGTCAGATCCCCTAGAACTGGAGTTACAGTTGGTTGTTAGTCATAATGTGGGCGTTAGGAACTAATCCTAGTCTTTTCCATGAGCAGGCTGTGCTCATAACTGCTGAACCATCTCTCTAGGCCCAAGTAAGTTCTTTTTGAAGCTATGGCTTTTATACTCCACTTACATTTCCTCTTGCATTGTGCATTCTGCTGCCGAAGACATGAAACATGTATTCCTTTTAATAATATATTTCCAGTTTAAAAACAATTTTTTTGTCTTTTTGAGACAGGGTCTCCCTGTAACCCCAGCTGGCCTGGAACCCACTATGTAGACCAGGCTGGCCTGGAACTCACAAGAGATCTGCCTGCCTCCTCCCAAGTGCTGGGATTAAAGGCATGTGCCCAGCCTATTTTGCTATTTTTACCCAAGTTCCATTTATACATTTATACATACTGTTTGTCTTTTCCATAATCAGTTTAGTGGATTTATAGTATATATAATCTTAAATAATACAGGATCCTCTCTCTAGGGAATATTATCACCTACAGTGGGCTTGGTCTTTCCACTTCAATTAACATAACCATAACCGAGACAGTCCCCCACAGACATGGTCCTGGGCCAACCTTATCTGGATGTTCCCTCCCCAAGCCTCTCCTCCCAGGTGATTCTAGATTTTGTCAAGTTGACAAATATAATTTACCATTGAAGTGCATTGTTCTTTGTCCTGCTCTTCAGTCTCCAGAAATGGTCCTCTCTGCACTCCAGTCTTCTTCCCCATTTTTTTTTTTTTTGTTGTTGTTGGTTATTTGTTTTTTGAAACACTCTCCCAGTAGCCCCAGCTGGCCTGGAACACACTGTTAAGACTAGTCTAGATCTCACAAAGATCCACCTGCTTCTGTCTCCCAAGTGCTAGGATTAAAGGTACGTGTCACCACAGCCAACTCTTTTCAAATTTTGTTATTCCCTAAATGTTTCTCTTGCTTTCTTCTCAGGAAGAAATGGCCTCCGGGCTTTCATATGCCATGCTAATTTGTTTGTATTCTTAAAAGTAAAGCTGCTTTCTCCTGGCCCTGGAAATGTCACACTGTATTGTTGGCATGCCTTGTTTCCATTCTCCTTCTAGGGATGACTGTGGCAAAGGATGCTGTCTCTCCTAGGAGGAGCTGGGAGAACTCAAAACTTACCTTTTTTCCTGTACCTCTCTTTTCTGTTAAGTGTAAGGGGAAAAAACCCACTAATTTTTGTAGTCTATCTTTTTTATTTAAGTTTTTCTTTTGGAAGGAATAATGGCTTTTGATTTTCTACATCCTAAAAAAAGTCTTACCTTCAGTGTTCTTAGTCACTATTTGGTCATTTCCCAAAAGAAGAAATTTCTTTCGGATTTAAATATAGCATCTGAAAATTACTTGGCTTAGTGCCTGAGGTTGGTAGATGCCTGATAAATATTAATGTCACTTATCCACTAGGTTGGCTATCAAGGGATGTTAGAAGAGAAATAAACAGCTTTGAGGGTTTTGCTAGAGCAGAATTTGGGGAAGAGGTTGAGTTCTAGAGACATAACCATAGACTGAAAAAAGGAAAAAATGAAATGAAATATTTATTTGCTTTGTTTATTTCAGCCAATGCTTATGGAACACTTACTTATGTGGGCTGTGCTTAGCATTGGTATTGCGCTAAGCCAAGATTAACATGATTTCTTAATTATTTTGTAAGTCATTTTTTATGCGAGTACTGTATTGTACAGAAGCAAACATGACTATTTTTATCATGTCTGCTTCAACAAGAATGGGAGATGAATGGAAGTTGTGGAAGCTTAATCGAGTTTGATAAGGAACGAAGGCTGAATAATTACAATTACAATGATTGAAAAAGCAAAGGCAGCGCAAGACCTTCCCTAACAAGGACGCCTGACAATGGCTCACCAAGCTGATCCTTCAAGGAAGGAAATGATTTCATAAACACTGTCATTGCACAACAGAGAGCCACAGATGAGGGTCAGGCTTTATTTCAGTGTTCTACACCTGGGAGAGTAAATGGGTGAAAACAAGGTCGTGGGAGACCCCAATTCCCACCTACATCTAACCACTTCAGTTTGTTCTTCAGTGTTTGCACTTACTCGGACCGAAAAGAATACACTTAATAAAATTGCTTTTCTCTCACTCAGAAGCCAGCTGTGTGACTCCAATAGGAAAAGGAAATGAGCCTGCATATATGAAGACCCTTATACAATGCAACAGTAACATTTAGGGTTATTTGAATGTTCATACCATTCATTTTCATTGTGAAAGCACAATTCACAGAATCAAACTAACAAAAAAAGAGAGACAGGCAGCAAATCACAAAGAGAAAAATAACAAGAGAGTCTCTCGTACATTTACTTGGGTCAACAACAAAGATCTCAAGGGATGAAAAATCCTCTTGGAGTGGATGCAGAGGTGGAACTACGCACTCATGATCCTGACACAGCAGTGACTGGAGTTTCCGCCGCTGGCAGAATCCTTCCTGTCTCTGAAGGGGCAGCTGGCTTTGCATCAATTCTGTGACATTTTTGGCTCAATCTGGGGCCATGTGATATTTAGAACTTAAGCCAATTTTACAGTGTATGTACAGGCCCAATCCTATATGTACTAGTTTCTTGTTCTTCCTGAATGGAAGTTGCCCTGTGACACCCCGTACCATTGCCTTCCTAACCCTTATCTCTTCCTTCATTTTCTGTGGAAGGAGTGATTCCTCCAGAGGACTATATCTTTAAAACAGAAATTAAGTCTTTTGAACATATGATTATGTTTTCTGAATACAACCTGCATCTTTTTTATAAATTGCACTTTTTTCTTGCTAAGCTATTGGTGGAAATTTCTACTTTGAAAATGAAAATACAGCTTGAATATTTAATATTTTTACTGACTTTGGTGACTATGTCATGACTTAGGCTTCTTGGCCTCTTTGGGATCAGAGTTCCCTGGACATACTTGCAGCCAGGACCTACCATATTATATTGAGTTGTGAGATAGGCTGATGTAGTCACATATATATGGGATTGGAAATTCACCATACTACATGTGGCCTATGTTGCCTATCACAAAGGCACAAAACAGGAATTTAATCTTTAAGCCATGTTTTATTCAGAGAACCAGTAATGACAGAAGACAGTGGATTAGCATCCTCAGGATACATTTTCTGTCACATCATCACCCAGCAGTTTGTACAGGGAAAAGAAATAAAGGCAGACAGTCATTCCACAGTTTACTCTTGCCCTCTGCTCAGGTGGTTGGTCTTGTTTCTGAGATTTATTATGTTAGTGCATTACTGCTTTTCACCTTCTCTGCGTGCGTGTGTGTGTGTGTGTGTGTGTGTGTGTGTGTGTGTATGTGTGTCAGGGGAGGATGTGTAAACAGTAAGCCCATGGAGTTTTATTTCCTTCAGAGATCTATCTTGGGGATAACATCTAAACTGATGATTAATTTGGCAAGACAATCCTTCGACAGTGTGTGTGTTTAGACTCCTTGCTAGAGCATTAAATATAACTGTTCTTATAGACTATATAGCACCCTACAAGCACCATTCAAAGTCTAGCTGTTTGACTTTGGGCAGGTTACTCTAAGACACACTTCTTCCACCTATAAAATGAGTAACCATAATAACAACTTTGTCCAATTAGCTAGCCTTTAGATGAGCAGAGTTCATGCGAAGTGGAAGCAGGTGGGAAACTTGGCAGCTTTTACTTTTTTCATTTAATTCAGCTCCTTTCACCTGTCAGTGTATCAGCTTCCACACTTACATTTGAAGACAAGTGTCACAAGTTAAACTGATCTCTCAGGATTCCTGTGGCTTGTCTATTACACATTGCCCGTATTGTTCTTGAATTGGTTCTGATTGAACATCCGAGAAAACTCTGTTCTCTAGAATTAAATAAGGCAAAAAAAGTCAATTTTGTCCTCTGCAGGACTTGACTGAGGAGATTCTGAAAAGATATTCTATGTTATTTTCCTACTGAAGGTATCTGGGAGACTATACATAATTCTTAATTCTAGCTGTGGATGTGAAAGTCCCAGAGGGAGGAATATTGGAACTAATCAACATCCCAGTGAAGAGATAAAGAAGAATTAGTACAGACAGAATGTGATTTCTACTTAAATAATGATTCAGAACAATGCAAGTGAAATAATAAAAAATGCATGCCTGCTGCAAACTTCATGGCTTTAGAATTCAGTCTTCTGAGACTGAAAGTCTTTATGGCTCTTGCAGAGTACCTGAGTTCAGTTCTCTGTACCCATACTGAATAGCTCACAACTGCCTGTTATACCAACTCCAAGGGACCAGACACTCTCTTCTGACTTCTGCAGGTACCTACACCCATACACATACATAAACACATGTGCATGCTTACACATGAGTATACACACACATAAGTAAATGTAAACCGCTCTAATACCCTCAATTTGAACTCTGTCAGTCTAGCTCTCTGAGAAGCTACAAACTATCTCCTGGAAAATTGTTTTGCCTCAATTGGTAGAGACTCATGGTGAGTCAGTGGCCTGCTCTGCTGTCTCCAACCCTGTATCCACTGCACCAATAACAAGGAAAACAGAATGCATGGTTCACACACACCAGTGGGCAAAGAGAACAGCAGCTGCACCAGCGTGGGTGAGGTGTTCTGGGCTTCTTTCTTATGTTCTTTTTTTATTGACATTTTGTGTATTTCCTACATCATTTTTCAGTCCAATTTGGATAGATTCCCCTCTCCCTGCCCCTCTCCCACCCCAGTTCATGCATTCTGCCATAAACTTGTCTTGCATCTTTCTCTCAGTCTTTCCAAGGATTTTTTCTGCAGGGGCTTGTTGTTTTGGGCAGAATTTAACTGTATCAGTCAGTTCTTTGACCCAGTCCTTATGTTGTTGTTGTTCCCTCTCCTCTGTATTACTCCAAATTATGCCTATATAAACAATACATATGTATCAAAATTATGACCTCCGGGAGTAAACTGTATGTTAATTCCAAAATATGTTTTGGGGTTCACATTTTTCATTTAATTTTATATTACTCTAGAATATGAATACATATCTCCCACCCATATATGGTAATTACAATGTCTGAATATAAGTGGTAGGTCATTTCTAGAGCCCATTGATAGATTCACATTATAACAGCACAGTTGCTTTCATATACAAAGAAATATAATAATAAAGTTGCTCAGTTTGCCTGCCAACTGGGGATTTGGTGTTAGCATCCACAAATGAGGGAAACCATTCACCTTTTTTTTTTTCTGTGACTGTTACTTCACTAGCTCTGGGCTTCTTACCCAAGGCCTCCCTGTGCAGTGGCCTCAGAGCCTCCCTCATCTCAACTGCACACTTGGAAAAAACTCTACATAGACAATGGAGGAAACTCAGAAAAACAATGATAGCTGTGTTTCCTTCTAGAAGCAGCAGCCCTGGCCTTATTTCAATACCAGCTCTTCGGAAAATTATTTTCAAAATAGGAGACTTGGGTCTTGAACTTTAGTCCACGTCTCTTTTAAAACATGTTTGATAAATGTTGTAGCCCTCCATTTTCAGTTACATGAATATATTTTATCTCCAATCCTTTGTTATTTCTGTATCTTGGAGGAGCTTGTCAGTCCCCCCGCCCCCCCCCCCCCAGTATCTGAGTTGTCTTTTTGTAGCCTCAGTTCTGGTGTTTATGACATACTATGATTTTCAAATTGTTGATATTTAATTTTCAATATTCTATTATATAGTTATTTCAGTCTGCCTCTAGTCACTTGGTTATCATTTGCCAAAATCTGATTAGCCACATTGTGGGGATGGGGAATTGGGTCTTAGCTAATTCTTCCATAGCTATGGTGGATAATCACTGAGTACTGGATGGAGACAGATTAATGTTTCTTTAGATAGTTAAATGTCTAGTTCTCAATGTCTATGTAGATCGGAAACAATGTCATGGCTTATACAACATATGTTTCAATATGATGTTTTTACTATTCCAAAAATAAAGATTCCAGAATGCACAACAGAAAGACGAAAGCATGATAATAGAGAGTTATGGGACCTGGAAAATCAAATAAGGAGACCAAATACATATTAAAAAGAATTTTCAGAAGACTAGAGACAGGTGAGACATTGGTTACAGAGTAATCTGAATAGGGTTATTAAGATAAGGAAAATATGTCTCCACATGAAAAGTCATAATAAATATGCTTTTTAAAAGACTCCCACTTAGTCTCACAGGCCACTCCTAGTTCTTTTAAAACTAGGAATAAAGAGACTATCTTAAAAGCTTATAAAAGCATTTTAGAATAGAGTACAATTGACTATCTAGAGACCTGAGAGAGAGAATAGCAATGTGTTTCTTTCAACAATGGTGATAAAAGACAATGAAGCTTGTCTGATTGAAAAAATTTTCAATATTAATAAAATAGTATTTGCATACAACCAGAAACCGAAGTTCTCTATAGCCTCTCCCTCAGCTAAGTCAGTTCTAGTTGCTGGAGATCTTTTTGGTGATGTCCCTAGTTGAGAACTGACTTTCTTCTTAAAAATTGGGGAATCAAATTCCCTCTTCTTCCCATGGTTGCTAGCTAGAGTCTGGTACTGCATGTAGACTGCATCTTTGCCAGCAGCTGAGCAGACCAGAAAAAATTTCTCACATTACAAGGTCCTTTAGCAGTTTTTTATGAATCAGAATATTAGGAGAAAGCAAATCTTTCTGCATACGTTAATTTATATATTGAGCCTACCAGAACCTCATAAGCAAGCTCACAAAGCCTTAAGTAATCTCAAGCCAAGGTGACACATATCCATGAAAATGGAGGGAGTCTATGACAGAATGCTCAGAAAGTACAACCAAGGAAGCCATGTGTCTCCAAGTTTAGATCTCAAGTCACTGTGCAATGGTTTTTCTTAGAGCCCGGAGTGGCATCACAATTGTCTAATAAAGTGCTCTTAGCATAATGCCTGACAGACCGAGGTGCCTGATACTAACAGGGATGAGCTCTGGATAATGAAGTTAGGCAATAGTCTTACTTTCTTCTTTATATATATATTCATAAAAATTAAATACATTGACATTCAGAAGAATAATTTTAATGATGGAAATTAGAACTTCATTCATAACGTTAAATTCAGGAAACTATAATTGACATATCGCCACAGAAATTGGGACTAGTTCAGTTTAGACCAAAAGAAAGCTAAAATGATCAGTAACAACCCACAGTGTCTTTTCTTTTCTTTACAAAGTGATGTAGTATAAGCCTATGCCACCATTTCTGTTGCTATTGCCATACCCCCCAAAAATGCTTGACAGTACCTGTGTGGCCACAGCTCTGAAAATGCAGATTTTCTAATTTACTGGAAAGCAACCCCTGTGTGTGTACTGGGGGTCAGCCACACCACTCCTTTCAGAGTGGACTGTTGAGCTTCACATGAAGCCTAAAGACAGGGCTTCATTGTTTGATATTGTATTTGACGAATTTCTGGATTCTGAATTAAGATCTGTGGAATAAAAACAAGTCCATCTATTCTTTCCAGTAGCAGAGATTGCTCATCTCCACAATTTCTTCCATTTATAAACTGAGGCTTCATTGGCACATTTACCAGCCTCCCATACAGCTAACGCTGGCCTTTTGATTATGATCAGGCTAATCTGGAGGTAATGTCCAAATTTCTTTAAAAGGAAATAATGTTTAACTGACATTTTCCTTCTCCTGCCATCAAAGTAAACACAGTGAAAATGAAAACAGCGTGCTTCAGATAAAAGAGATAATTTAGGGAAGGTAAAGAACCAGGAAAGAAGGAGTCTGGATCTTCAGGCCTGGCCAGCCCTTTATCATCCCTGGGCCATCTTACCTGGACTCTTACCAGAGTAGGATATACAGTGCTTTTCTTGTTTATGCTACAGTAGTTTAAGTTAGCAAATTCTGCAGCTTAAAAAATCCTAAATAATGTACTTTTGTTTTCAAATTGATAATGTAATAAGGGAATTGCCTTTTCGAGGGGTACTTTAAATACTCACTACAAAACCACCTGAAACTCTGAAGATGATAGAAGAAAACGTTGGCAGAAACTTACAACACATAGGCATAGGAAAAGACTTTGTAAATAAGACAGCAACTACAAAGGAAATAAGGTCAGACAAGTGAGACCTCATTAAACTTAAAAGCTTCTGTACAGGGAAAGAAATAATCAGGGAACTGAAAAGAAAACTCACAGAATGGGAAGAACCCTGCACCGCTGATACATCTGACAGAGCATTGACTTCCAGAATATGTAAACTACTCAAAAAACAAAGAAGTAAGAATACAAATGACTCACTAAAAAGATGGAGTAAAGAGCTGAATAGAGACTTCACAAGTGAGGAAATAGAGATGGCTAAGAAACATCATAAAAAGTGTTCAACATAGCTAATAATTAAGGAAATGCAAATTAAAACCACTTTAAGATATCATCTCACTCTGATAAGGATGGCTAGGATCAAGAAAACAAATGATACCAAATGCTGGAAAGGTTGTGGGGAAAGGGGAACACTCATCCACTGCTGGTGGGAATGTGAACTTGTACAGCCACTGGAAAGCAGTGTGGAGAACCTTTAAAAAGCTCAAAATGAGTCTACCACCTGACCCAGCCATACCACTCCTGGGTATATAACCACAAGACTCATCCTACTGCAGAGATACATGCACAGCCATGTTGATTGCAGCTCTCTTCACAATAGGGAAGAGCCCCTCAAGCAATGAGTTGATAGAGAAAATGTGGTACATTTACACAATGGATGGAGTTCTATGCAGCAGTGGTAAAGAAAGTAGACATCATGAAATTTGCAGGAAAATGGATGGAACTAGAAAATATTATGTTAAGTGAAATACACAGTTCCAGAAAAACAAATGATGAAAGGTATCCCTCATCTGTGGATGCTAGCACCAAGTACCTAGTTGTAAGGCAAACTGAGCAACGTTAATGCTATATTCCTTGTGATATGAAAGCAACTGTGCTCTTATATTGCAAATCCCTTAACAGGTTCTAGAATTAACCTACCATTTATTTTCAGACTTTGGAATTTTGGTATATGGGTGGAGGGTATGTATGCATAATTAGGAGTAGCATAAAATCAAAATGGAAAAATGTGAATCCTGAAATTTATGATTTAGAAATATGATTTGTTTTCAGATGCCATAATTTTAGTATAGGTCACACACACACACACACACACACACACATATATATATATATATATATATTTATATATGCATATGCTAAAGTAATACAAGTTGGAGGGAACAACAACAACAAAAGAACTGGGACAAAAAATAACCTGACTGAAACAGTGAAGTTCTCCCCCAAAACAATAATCCTCTACTTTGAAAATAATCTCTGGAAAGACTCAGAAAAAGATGCAAGACATGTATGACAGGATGCATGAGCTCAGGTGGGGTGGGGGAATAGAAAGAGAAATGAAGCGAATTTGGATTGAGAAATGATGTATGATGTATGAAAAAGTTTAATAACAATAAAAATATTAAAAGAACCCCCGAACATAAGCATTCTATGAGTCTTTACCCCATGATTTAAAATTCAACATCAGAGCTTGATGAACAGGAAACATTTTATATTTTACAGTTCTCTCTCAGCATATGAACTATCAGTTAAGAACATGAGATAAGAAGGCAATCCTCATCATGAAAGACATAGCTGGTTATGATAAGACTCTAGGGCATGCAGGGTTATTGGGGCCAATGAAGAGTTCATTTGAGGCACAGAGGAACAATAAATGGAAATCACTTAATCAGGATAGAGTACTCAATACATAAATGCTTATAAAATGTAGAATAGGAATCTTGGGTAATAATAGTGTAGGATCGTAGGATCAACACAATGCAATCATAAGTTTTCCTTAAAAATATATTTTCTGCTGACGTTCATGTACTTTTTAAAAACCCAATAATATTACAGAAATAGCAAAAATGTCCAGTCCAGCCTTACTTTTTTTGCAGTAATGATGAATAGATATGGTGAAATTAATCTAAATTTCTGATCTTTGCTAAATCATTTCTAATCGGATGCATTATTTGGTTTGAAGGATAGAAAATCACCAGATTTACCCTCCTAATTATGTTTTTCTGAGACTAACAGCAACATTAATTAGAATTCCATTTGTGCTCACAAGGAAAATACCTCTAGAGTTTACATTTGTCACAGTAAAGCCATAAGCAAATTAAGTAAATTTTTCTATGTACATTCCATTCCATTCAAAAAACAATTATCCTCTGAGCAGGGAGAAAACACTTCCAGTTATAATTTGAGGAAACTTCCTCAAAATTATATGGCCATTAATGGTTCTGAAGACCTTCCTTCAACAACCTTTTGTCACACTTTCTACACATTTGCCAGTTGGTTCCAAATCTATAAAATTTAATGATGAAAATATATCCTTGTTATTAGGATATATGAGATAATTCAATATGTGGTATACACTCAGAAACTGCTTGCGTTAAGTAGCAGTAAAGCTGAGTAGATGTTTGCTGCATTGCCTTGCACTGCTGACTTGTAGTGGACATATTCTTGCTGCCACAGTAAGGTTTATTGGTAAATTCAGTTCTTACTTCACCTTCTTCCTTTAGGTCATCTCCAGTCTATATTTTATTCTAATTTCTCATCCAATATGCCCATAACTGAATTTGTATTAAAATTATTGATACTTAGATTTTGTTAACCCTCAAAAGTTTTTTTTTTTTTTTTTTTTGCGGTCTGTTCATTTTTTCTCCAAGATTGAATGATTCTTTTCACGGATTAGAGGATGAAAACTCATAGGGACGAGTCAAGATAGCATATGCATTAAGAGACGGATTTCCTACGAGAGCTGCAGGGTATGGACAGTAGACAAGAGCCTTCATGGCTTTCGCAGCAATCCAAGTGAACCAGTCCATGAGTTGAATAAAAGTTCTTTTATTCAACTCATTTCAAAAAATTGAAATACCATTTAAAAATTTTATACTTTGGTAGTTATTACCTAGTATATTTTTGTTTGCTAAAGCTGCTATAACAAAGAATCACAATCAGGATGGCTTGAATAATAGAAATTCCACTATGATTCGAGAACCCAGATGTCTGAAAGGAGAGGGATCAATGTCTTCCAAACACCCTTCTCTTCTTTATGGATAATAGTCTTCTTTTTGGATTCTGTGTTCTAATTCCTTCACATAAGGACTGAGATGCATTGGATTATGAACCTACCCTAATAACTTCTTTTCACCTTAATTTCCTCTTTAAAAACCCTGTCTTGACTATAACCCAGTTTTGCCTAGACACTGTCTACAGGAAACATGATGTCTTAGGACTTAGTAAAATCAATGGTGTGTATTAAACAACATTGGTTACAGACTCTGATAAAAACAGTAAATCTGAGTTAAACGGAGATATAATGTTTGTTGCCACATTTGTTTTACATAAAAGTGGTAGAGCAATAACTTTGGGATTGGCACAACAAATGTTTTCCATAATTTCTCTGTTGTACAGTATCACCTTTAGCATTCTTTAAGAGATTTTAACATAAAAATTAAGTTTTGCTCCAAGTTAATCATAATATTGTCACCCAAAAGAACAAGAGTGAATTTGAGGAAATCTGTGCTTTGATTCCACCTGTTGTTACGTATAATACAACTGTCTTCTGGAGATTCATGGGTTAAAAAAAGGGGGGAGGATACGATAGACATGAAACCTTTTGGTCAAAAACCTTGCAATTCAAATCTAAAACTAAACTAGGAAAAGATTGGTGGGTCCCAACGAACAAATGTCACCAACTTAATGGCTGGAGAAAGAAGAAAGATACAGCGTTTGCATGAGCAGGGAGTACCAGAAAGTGCCAACTGAAAGGTTGACCTATCTGAACATTGGAAGAAGAAAAGCCTCAGATTGCTATAAACACTGAACCCCATCTGTGGATCCTACTTGTAACAACTATTATAATGAGTCTAAGAAAATTACCGTTATAGGTGCTGCAAGGTTTGTATATGAGAGACTTTCTTGCCTCCCCCCATAGGAAAAGGAGAAATATAGATGATGAGAGTGCTCTCAACTGTAAATTGGAGGACACATTTATAGAGATCATCTTATTAAAACCAGTAAAACTGCCTTCTTTAATTGACTAATAGGCATAAGAACTGTTGAAAAGATATTCTCTTTCAGAACAAAAATAATACTAAAGTCCTTAAGCTATGCATTAGCAAAAATATATTAATACACAGGAGCTCTGACATCAGCATGGATTATTCTACCAAGGATGTTGGCCAGGGGATCCAAGGCCCCCACAAAAGGTAAAGGATCATTGCCTTAAACTGGGATACATGCAAGAGAGAGCGTTATAAGGCCCTGCTGCCGAAGACCTGACGTTTTAACATGGGAAGAGTATGAGACCACACATGCAAGTGTACAGATGGCTCTGGAATACCAGAGAGTGTTACCAAAGGCCACTAAACCAATAAAGCAATACGGGTCTCCCTGAGTCAAGCAGACTCCATCGTCAGCACCAGCTACAACCCACCTGCACTGGAAATACGTGCAGAGAGGCGCCATATGCCTGTATATCCCAAACCTAGTTGGCTATTGGCTCTCTCCTTGAGGAATAACCGACGGCTTATGCCACAAGCTTACAGCCTCACAGGTTAGGAGATGTTATAAGCCACAGTAAGACCCTGTCATATTAAACAGGAAAAATGTAATTCGTGGATTCACATACATCAAAACATATGTGTCTATAACAACTAACAACTATAACTATTAGTG
Organism: Rhizomys pruinosus; assembly: GCA_009823505.1. Classification (NCBI taxonomy): domain Eukaryota; kingdom Metazoa; phylum Chordata; class Mammalia; order Rodentia; family Spalacidae; genus Rhizomys; species Rhizomys pruinosus. The sequence continues at coordinate 444,725 of VZQC01000498.1, forward strand.
CTTTAAATACCTATATATCTACACGCTTGTGCTTCATTAGTAGGATCGAAAGGTTATTCCTGGACAAACTGTCAGCCCATGAAAGGAAACAGCCAGAATTGACCAGAGTCCAAGTCAACAGCTCCAGAGAGAGTGGACTGTTTTACCTCTCATCCACCTGTGCCCCTTTTCTAAGCCTAGGGAACAACCTGCGGAAGAGGGGGCGTGGTAGAATGTAAGGGCTGCGATTGGGGTGAATGGTGAAACTACAGCAATGTAGTCTGGACACTCATTTGATCAACTTGATTGAACATACAACCCCTCACCCCCTGCTGGATGGTGGGGCTGTGGGGGTTTGGGCACAACAGCCTGCAAATTGGTTTCATATGAAGGATGCTTGTACTCATGGATCATCACTTATAGCTAAAAAATGAAAAAAAAAACTGAGAGAAAGATGCAGGACAGTTATGGCAAAATGCATGATCTGGGATGGGGTGGGGGTAGGGGGGAAGGGAAAAGGAAATATGCCTGATCTGAATTGGAAAATGATGTATGAAATGTACAAAGCACCAATAAAAAAAAATAAATAAAAACCCTGTCTCCAAATATAGCCAATCTGATTCAGTGAGGTTCAAAATTTCCTCATATGTTGAAACAAATGGGGGATACACTATTGTATCTTTGCCCATAACACCTAGGAAATGCAGTGTTCTTTTTCATATCACAGAGACCTAAATATACGTTAGGTAGACAAAAGGATACAACTCATCTGTTTGGGTGGGGTTTGAAGTGGGAGGATCATGCCCTTACCTACAGCCTCTTTGGAGTGGATATTTTTATTTTTATTTTATTTTTGGAGTGGATATTTTTAAAACTTTTCTTCAGACACAATATTTGAGCTCTAAAATGAATGTATGTAGTAGATATATACATTAGCAATTTTTCTCATTGCTGTGGGAAAATATCTGACAAAAGCAACTCAAGGAAGGAAGGGATTATTTTGGCTCATAGTTGGAAAGTACTGTTCATCATGGGGGAAGGCACTGCAGCACCTGCCTGAGGCCATTAGTCATGGTGCATTTGGAGTCAGGAAGCAAGCAGGCGATGGTGGTGCTCAACTTGCTTTCTCCTGTTTGTTTTTTCAGTCCAGGATCCCAACCTTTGGAGTGGTGCTGCCTACATTCAGATTCAGAGTGGGTCTTCCCATTGCAGTTAAAACTCTGGAAACGCTCTCACCCATTTGTCTCCCAGGTGGTGGAAAAATATCATCAAGTTGACAATCAAAATTAACTATCATGGTAGTATTATTATTAGTTATTATATGAATGAGTTAGATGAGAAAACAACATAGGGATTATGAGGCTAAAAAAAGTCACAAAGTCACAAAGTCACAAAGCCAGGAATGAAACTGTCATCAGAAACCATACCTACTGTGAACTTCTTTATGATTTTGTTCATGTTGTCTTTCTTATTTCACTTATTATTTGGGAGGTAGTGATGAGTGTTCATTTAGTTTTTTCCACATGATATAGTGTCAACAAGGATGGCTCTTTAATGATTTATGTGTTAACACAGACAGAATATTCAATGTTGAACTGCTCTGACCTACAGACATGTATTTTATGTTTCGATGACTGTCACAGTCTACACCAGATGCCCTCATTTCATTAGGGTTTGCACTTTTCCATTAGAGATTCATCCTCACTCTGTCATCTGACCCCAGGGCAAATCAGTACATTTGTTAGACAGCTGTGTCCTCCATGACACCAATTTGAAACCCAAGTCCAAAGGCGGGAAGATGTGGCAATATAGTTTTCGAGGAGTGAATTGGAGATTGGATCATATCTACCAGTGGAATATAGTATATACTTCTTTTTTTTGAGACAGGGTTTCAGGCAGGCAGGCCAGTCTTGAACTTTCTATGTTGCCAAGGCAAACTTTGAACTCCAGCTTTCCCAGCCTCTGCTTCTCAAGCGCTGGGATTACAGACATGCATTGCCCTGCTCAGTCAGTAATCACTTCTAAGATTAGCTTTTTACGAATTTTCTCCCCTAAAAAGTTAAGGATAAGTTGACATTTAATTTAAGATATTCTCCATGAAACAGATATTTCTGAACAAAACCAAAAAAAAAAGGAAAACATTTTCATTCTCATTTTTATATTCTGCCATGCCAATGAATCACACTTCACACTTAATAGTAGTCTTTTAGACTTTAAAAAAGTATTCCAAACTCTGGTACCTCAAGATGATAGTTATTAACTCACAGACATGTGGGATAGAAATAGGCAGTGGCTTAGCTGAATGATTCAGGTCGAGGTCTCTCATGCTGTCACTGTCAGAATTGGCAGGAGCTGCTGTCAGCTGAAGGTTCGGTGGTGGGTAGAGGATGCCATTTTGAGATGACTCGTCACATGGCTATTTTCAGATCTTGGGTCCTCACTGTCTGTGTCATGAGACCCAGCTTTAATGCAAATGGGTGTCTCCTGATGGCAAGGGATTTAATTTGCTCCAGATCCAGAAATCCAAGAGCAAAGGTGTGAGAAGTCAGGAAGCCACAGCGCTTTTATAACAGAGCATCCAAAGATACACACCACCACCTTTGCTATATATGCAAGTTGTTAGAAGTGAGTCATTAGTCCATGGCATTGTTAAGAGGGGAGAGGAATTAGCCTTTGCTTATTGAAAAGAAGAGCGTCAAACAATTTGTTGATGTGTCTGAAGTATCTCACCTATGAAATACCTAGCAATGTTTAAATTCAGATTCAATGACTCTTTTTTTCCATTTATTATTATTATTAAACTTTTTCCATAGGTCATACATCATTTCTCCATCAAATCTAGAGTCGCTTCCCTTTCCATGTCCTGCATCCCACCCAAGTCCCTGCACTCTGCCATACATGTCTTGCATCTTTTTCAGAGTCTTTCCAGAGATTTTTTTTTTAGCAATTAGAGTCCAGCTAGATGGACTGGTGATGTAGCTCGGAGGCAGAGTGCCATGCAAGACTCTGGGCTTGAGTTCCAGCACTGAACAAATGTGCATGTAGTATTATTTCAACTTTAACCTTGTACATTTATAAACAAGAGAGTAAATAACTTAAATAAACATGAAACATTTCTGAAAAGTACCTAAGCAAAACTAGATATGCAGATAGATATTTGTCTTAGCTTATTTAAAGGAGCAAACATGTTTCTGGTTGTTGCCAAAATTCTTTCTGGGAGATATACACATGGTGTCTTACCTCCTCCTTCCACCATCCTAAAGGCAAAGCAAGGTACAGACTCCCCAAACCACAGTTTGGAGGATTCTAGTGAGTTTAATTAAGCTTGCTGACAGAGCAAATGGGTGAGGGGGTCACTTACAGAAATGTCAACTCTCCTCCAACTCATGGCCATATAGGTTCCTGGCATGAATGCTGTAACCTCTGCCCTAGGTGGCTATGGGCGGGAGCATGGCATTTTCTGTTGTATATGTTTAGCCCCTCCCCCTCACACTGCCAAGGCTGCCTGGCTTGTCAGGATGGTTATCTGACTCTCCTGGCTTCTCCTTTTCCCTAGGGAGGCCAATGATCAAATTTATAATCCTGGGCAGACAGATGACCCTAAACACAGGAACACATTTTGATGTCCAAGGTCAGTCTTTCTTTTGGAGTACTGTCCACACTGAACTCCACCCCTGCCTCTGGCCCTTTTGATCTTTCCAAGATCTTCTTCTGCAAGAGTCCCTGAGATTTGCAGGGGGTAAAAAGAGGTATGACAGTTTCTTCCATTGTGGTAAAAGGTATTTTTCTTACTAATAAAACACAAAGAAAGAAGTAGGAACATCTAAACAAACACTGACTGTTATAATAACCCAACCTATGGATGCAACACAAATACTTGGTTGGTACCATATAGTAGGTGTATCATATTCATCTTACAAAACAATTTTAATTGCTTCTTCACTGGAGTGTATAACTTTCCCTGCCACCGGGGGCTGACTGGGTTTGCAGTATCAGATGTATATTCTGCTCTGAGAAGCTGGTTTTAAGTCCAAATTTGCTGGTTGTAGATATACTAGATGAACCACTATTGCACCAACAGTAACATCTTGCTTAATATTTGATATGAGAGCACAGTTCTGTCTGGTCCAGTGAACTGGCACTATATATTGCTTTTCTCACACCTAGCTCTCTTAGTAGTGCCTGCCCCTCCTCTGTTATCCTCCAGCCCCTAATACTCATGGGCACCTCCACTGGGGATGAGCAAGTATCTGTAATGGCTCATACAAGGCAGTCCATCCGGAACTGATTCTCCCTGTGCTGCCTCAGGTTATGTAGCCTATGTCTCAAGAAGGGATAGGTGTTCATGTTGATCAACCACTTAGGTGGCTTCACCTTAGTTACACATCTTAAAATCCACTGCACAATCCATGCCGCTGCTGCTGCTCCCACCAGGCCTAGGGGGACAGCCCCCCATGCCAAAATGTCCTATGCCCACACTCTCCTCTCACCCAGATTTTCTTTAGTTACTAGTCTCTTCTTCCCCATAACAGAAGAAACATTATTGCTTTTCCAAAACTCATCCTTGGTTTTGTCAATCCTGCTCAATTATGCCAATTGTTAAAATTCCTTCTGGGAGGTGTGTGTTCATGCGGAGTCTTGCCTCCTCTTCCCACTATCCCAAAGACAAATTGAGGAAGATTCCCCAAACCACAATTTGGAAGATTCTCGTGAATTTAATTGGGCTTGCTTTCAGAGCTTTTGGGTGAGGGGTTACTGACAGGAATTTCAGTGTTCCCCTCCCTCATGACTATACAGGAAAGTCTCCTTTCCAGCTCGGACCCTGGGTCTTCTGCCTAGGCTGACAGTGGGCAGGAGAGGCCTGCCGCATGGTGTTCTCTGTTATACCGCCTTAGACCCCCACCCCCTCCGATACACCCAAGGCAGACTGGCTGGTTGGGGAGGGGTATCTGACTCCCCTGGCTCCTACGTTTTCCTAGGAACTTCTACAGTCGGGTTTATAATTTGGGGGAGGCAGGTGCCCCTAAGAATGTGAAGGCACTTTGATGTCCAAAGTCAGTCTTTCTTTTGGACGACTGTCCATGCTACACTGTGTAAATCATTGCATGTATCACACAACACAGACATTTCTTCCATGATTAGCTCATTCATTGTCAAGATGCTGTAGTCGTGTTTAGCTTCTGACATTATTCAAGTCTCAAATTGGTAGCTTAAACATTACTTTTATAAAGACCAATATTTATCAGTTTTCTTTTTTTTAAATTTTATTTATTTTGGTATGTGTATGAATGTACTGTCTGCATGTAGGTTTGTGCACCCATGTCGTGCAATGCCACGGAGGTCAGAAAAGGGTGTCAGATTCCCCTGGAACTGGAGTTAAAGATGGTTCTCAGTCGCCATGTGGGTGCTGGGAATCGAACCCCGGTCCTCTGCAAGAGCAGTCGGCTAGGCCATTTCCAGCCCCCATTTATCAGTTTTCTAAAAATATGACAAATGAATTCACAAAATTTATCAAAAGCTCCCCTTTACCTTTATTCTACATCTCCTAGACAGATCACCAAGTACTGAAGAGTGTCTTTATTTTAAAACAGTGCTTTATAACAAGACTCCTAAATGTTTAAAGTGGTGTTTGCAGTATAATCTCATAGTATTAAACATTTTATTACCTCTAGTCTAATAGATCACAGTTCTTTTTCCAACTCATTCATTACAGATTTTAAGTCTCATGTATATTAAGTTTGGACAGAAGGAAGGGAGAGGACCTCAGGATGGATGCCCTCGGTCCCATCCCTTGAAAATGCAGCGACGTCTAGGGGTTGCATCACTCACAACTGAAGCAAGAACCCAGCCACCAGATTCCTTTTTCCTCTCCACATTTTACCTTTCAGGGATCATTTAATTCCATTCATTTTTCATCATTGCCAACTAGGATTCATTGTTTAGAGCAGCATTTATTCATAATCAACTCTGCTTTTCTGTGAGGGCAAAGTTCTTTGCAAGGAAGTTCAGAAACCCTTCCACTTCTTTCATATGCCTTCTGCCCTCACCCAAGGTATCCTTGTCTGCTTCTCCTTCCTAGAATGAGAAAGTGGCTTTCTCTTGTACTGACAAGGAAATTGATTCTTATTTCAGTTGTAAGCCATGCAGCCCTTAGACACATGCCACTCAGTCTACAAGCACTCTAGTCAATGGGACCCAGAACATCTATCCTCACTATACTTAACATAGAGATAATGTAGAATATTTCAAAATAAATTTCATTTAGGAAATTCAATCAGACCATGTATACCATGAGTCATCACTAACTTAATGACATTTTATTTGGTTCTAAATCCTTTATTGTCTTAAGATTTGATGTTTGACATTATATAAACTAATACGTATTACACATTTGTGCATTTATTTTAACTAACATAATTCTAAAGATTTAAGGTTTCAAATATTCCATTGACATGTTTGCTTTACCAGTAACTATACTACGATACCAATCTATGAATACTTTTAAACTAAATAGAGGATGGTGAAGTAATCTTTGGTGAACAGAATGCTCCATGTAAGTAAAATTTCATGAATATGAAGCAGTGTCTTTATTCCATCTAAGCTTCTCTACCCATAAACCTCTCAAATTATTGTAGCCTTCATGTAATTTATTGTACTTTTTATCATTAGAACTGGGTTATTTCTCACATATTAGGGAGAATGTAACCTGATGGACATTAGAGGGGTGCAAGAACACATTCTCCACTATGTGTAGAGCTGTCTGGAGCCCTGCAGTACCTGTACTAGCCCTGGAGATGATCTTTAAATGCCAATAATGGATCCAATAATGCCAACAAAATTTTAAAAAATTATTTCTAAATATCCCTAATGTAAGCACTGTGCTGGAAACTGCTGAGCTATGGGAACAGCTTGGTAGTTTGCCTCCTCAAATGGAACTTAGAACACCATAGCTTTGGGGTTGAGGATGATACTGCATGACAGGAAAATGAAGTCAAGCTTCATTTCTACTTCTTTTTTATCTATAGGGGAATTGACAGTCTTTTCTGTTTTGTTGTGTTATAGGTGCACATTGATTTTTACATTGATTTTTACATTGTATGTAGTTTTTTTTTTCCTCATTGCTGTGACAAAAATATCTGACAAATAGCAACTTGCTCACATTCTTGAGGGTGTAGTCCATCATGGTGGGGAAGGGTTAGTGGCAGGAATGTGAGGTGTCTGCACACCACATTGGCAGTCAGGGAGCAGAGAGCAATAGTGCTGGTTCATGTTTTTTCTTCTTAAATATTTTATTTATTTTTGTGTGTATGATTATTTTGTGTGAATGTATGTAAGTGTATCATGTGTATGCAATGCACATGGGAGCCAAAAGAGGGAGCTGGATGTCTTAGAACTGGAGTGTGAGATGGATGTTACCATAATGTGTGTGCAGGGAACCAAACCTGGGCCCTCCGCAAGAGCAGCAAATACTCTCAACTGCCGAGCCAGGGCTACAGCAGCTCATTTCTCCCTTTTGTTTGGTTTTGCTTCTCATACATGAAATGTGCCACCCACATTCATGGCAGGTCTTCCCACTTGGGTTACGTTTTTCTGAAAATGCCCTCATGGATGTGGCTAGAAGTATATTTCCTGGATTTTTCTAAATTTTGCCAGGTTGACAAAATTAATAACTACATAAATCACTACTGTAATTCATATGAATATCTAATTTGGAACTTACGGTTTGTGTGATTGTTACCTACTTTGCTGTCTAAACTAGGTCAATGTATTTACTTGTTTTGTCACGAGAGACATAACTGTAACAATGATCACGTTACACCATCATTTTGAATAAATGGTTCATTGTCTTGACCCATGTATGCCTGATTATGTGGTTCTCATATCAAGAATATTTTATTCTGCAGTTTCTAAATAGTGTGGTGGCAATGCTGTGGAAGGTCCTTGGAATGTCAGCTGCTTCTTGGCTCAGATTTCAGACCTGCTACCTCCTTCCTCATATTCTTAGAGACAGGAGCACATGTGGAGTGGCTCTTGCCAAGTTTACTGATGAGAGGCTGTCTAGATGACTTAGGGCCCATCTCTTTAATAGAAGTAGTCAAATGTCAGTTATCTGAGTATACGTGTATGGAAATATTTGATAATCTCTCAAGCCAGAAGCCTCATTTAGAAAGGAGTATCTTTGTGGGTGCTAGATGTGATCCAAGTGCAAGACATTGATATTCTGACATTCCAGGCAATAACTTAGGATGTAAACTACAGTTACTGGTAAAAGACAAAATTAGCTTAATATTGAGAATTTACTAAGCTTAGCATGGAACCATGTACAAATTGGATTTCACAGTTGTTGTATTCCTTCCTCTCATGCCAACAGGAAAGTATGTTTCCAAATCATCAAGGCCAAGAGTTTAGGAGCAACACTATTTTCCCCTGCTTCATCTTTGTAGAGGTAAGAACACTATGATAATTCATGTTTAGAATTTGTATTTTCAAAAATAAGGATATACTATTCAAAAATAAGAATACCCTTCCACTTAATAAACTATTCCATCTCTATCCACTGAAGATTTAACTACACAACCTTGCAACGCATAGGCTTCTTTTCACCTGAGCTGTTTTATGGTTGACATTGTTATGAAATCAGTGCCATATTTACACTAGGCACAAATGTCACAGGTTTTTCATGGATTTAGCTTCTGGATACAGGAGTTAGAGCTTGTAATAATCAAAGGTCATCAGCAAGAGGTACTGTCTACTTCTGGGAATGTCTGTTCTTTTTTTGGTCTTTTTGAGGGTCTCTCTGTAGCCCCAGCTGTCCTGGAACTCACTCTGTAGACCAGGCTGGCCTTGAACTCATAAAGATTCACCTGCCTCTGCCTTAAAACTGGATTCAAGTCAGCCTTGAGTGGAGTCTGGAGCTTTTCCTTTAAAACACCTTAAGTGCTTTGTTATCTAAAGGGTTTGTGCCATGTATGTCCATCTCTAAATGGATTTCACTTAATTAGATAGGTCAGAGTATAAGTTCATATTTTGGTTTCCTTCCTGCACCTTTTTTTTTTTTTTGCTAGCTCAGCTCCTGGCTTTCAGCAGGGCCCAAGGCTGTTTTCCTACCCTTTGTATTTTATTTACTTCTTTTGTCCTGATCTCTCAAAGCAAGAAAAATCCAGCCCTCAGAGGTGGACCATCACTGAATTCTCCATCTGTATTCCTAGGCAACACTTTTGCCTTTTGCTTACAATGAAAATAACATCATGTGGGGCTTTCTTTAAATTATATATTTACTTATTTAATACTTTGTTGCATTTAAAGTTATGCTTGTTAATTTTAAAAATAAGCATTATAGGAAAATTTCAAAATTTTCAGGTACTCATTTGTATTTACTGGATGTCTTCCATGTAGCATGTACTGCTTTAGTTTCTAGGGCTACTGTAGGGATGAAAATAGATCATAAATCTTTCCTCATAAATGTTACAGTCCCATGAGTTAAGAGAACAAAGATCAAAGCAAATGAAAGAAATATTTGGGGCATCAACTGTGATAAAAGCGATGGAGAAAGAGGGGAAAGCTGCACCCTCATAATTTTCTTTATAAAGGTGGTAATTGTCTGTCAATATTTTAATATATATAATCACCATGATTTTATTTATTAAACTCATTTTAGATTTTAACTAAATAATATGTGGACATAGTTTGAGAGGTCAAAATGTTTATGATAACAAGTGACAGCCAATGAATTCTTTGTTTCCTCCTGTAAAGTATCATTTTTTTCTGTCTCCTTATGTGTATAAAGCCATGTATTGGTTTATAAACTCAGATAACATTTACTCATTTCTTCAGCTAGTGAGGACTTTTCCTTTTATTTCCTCTATTCATGTTCCTCCTCATCAGTCTCCCATTAAGATCTATCACAACTTTGTGCAAAATCTGCATACCATGTTTTTGTTATTACTCTGGCCCTATAACTTTTATTCAACTATGGTTCTGTAAGTGTGGGGTGCATTTACTTTCAAACATTTTTACTTTTCTTGGAGTTAACAGTGCCATGGCCTGTGTGTAGGTCAGAGAACAACCTGTGAGAGTGGTTCTACATGGGGTTCACTAGAATAATCTAGGGCAGTCTTCCTTTGGAAGGAAGTTTAGTGGTAAACTTTCCTCTCATATTCATTTCTCCTGCCATTTAAAGTAACGTACTCAAAAAGGCTTAGGATACTGGCAAACATCTGTGAGAGGCTCATTATTCTACTCACCACAGTATACCTGGAAAATAAGTCTTAAAGTAATTAATGGATTGACCGGATATAGGATTTTCAGTTGATAATTCCATTCGTAATTTATAAATTATAAACTCATTCTCATATCTTGCAAATTCTTTAGTTCAGATGACATTCTGTGTATCAAGGAGTTTTAAAGTGTTTATTAGAACTGGTATGGTAAAATTTTATGATCATGTTTCTTGGTTTGGATATATTGTATTCATTGTCCTGAGCTGTTGGGCATGGTATTTGCACTCTGGAGACTGTATCTTTCAGTTCTGAGGGGGTTTACATTAATTATTCCAATCATCGGTTATTCCATTTTTTTCCAGTTCTCTATATGGAGCTCTTAGGGTTTCATTGTTGGATTTCTTCACTACCACAAACATGAATGAGATAGAAAAGATGTTATCACTTCCATGCACAAATGCACAGATAAAATGTGAAAGTACATGCACACAGATATAACATTTTCTGATATCATTTGCCCATGATTTTATTCTATTTTCTGGAAGAGTTCCTCAACTTAATGTCCTTCAATGTTCTGATTGTATTAAAAATTAGCTATAAAATTTTTAGTATGCAAGAACTGAACTCTTAGTCATTGACCATCATTTTTCCTCATTTTTCTCCAATAAGGTTTACTGTATTTTTTTCTTTTTTGTTTCCTTTAATTTTATATTATTCCAAAATATGCATATATACACTCCGCACATAAGTCAAAATTACACAGTCTGAAAATAAGCTATAGGTTAATTCCAAAACACATTTAGAGATTCACATTTTAACAGTAAAGTTGCATGCAGGTAAAAAGAAGTATAACTTTACATTCTTTTTTTTTAGAATATGAATACATATCTTCCACCCATATATGGTAATTACAATGTGTGAATACAAGTGGTAGGTCAATTCTAGAGCCCATTGAGAGATTCACATAATAATAGCACAGTTCCTTCCTGACATTCAAAGTACCTGTCACTAATATTTAAAAAGTGATTTCTATAGCATTGAGTCAAGAACTGAAAGAGTTTCTGGAGAGCTGTTTGTGGGATGGATCCCTTTTGCTCTACTTTGTTCTCATTTTCATTGATTGTCAGGACTTAGCCAACACTTGTTTGTACACATTTAGAAAAGGGAAATTGTCTGAAGAATGAAAATATCAATGGGCACAAGTTAAATATGCTTTTCTCTTGTCTGTTATTATATTGAAAGTCAAAACCTCATACTTTCCATTTCTCGAATAAAACAAAATATTTTGTTATATCTCAAAACTTATAGAGATTTTATGTTTATAATTTTTCTTTCATATTTGACTATCTTATTAAAATGTTTTCAATCAGAACTAATAATTAGAATTTTTGTTGTGAAATATACATATACATCTCTGTATCTTATTGAGAACAAGCCAGAAGAAGAAATTTCTTTTCTAATTTCTCTAGATCTGTGTATAAATATTATGGAAATCTTACTCAACCATAGCACAATGATACATTTTTAAGAATCTTCAAACATGAATTCTGTCCTTGGACCGAAAATTTCCCATAAACAAGTTGTTTATAATTCTATGATAATTTTTCAGTCTACTTATGGAGAGTCAAAAATTGGGGAAAAGTTACCATGTGAAGTGGACGCTTGTGGGGCTTTATGAAGACAGTCTCCTTAAAGGCTTTGTAAAATCAGTTTGGGGAGAAGGGGAGAAGGATCACTCTCCATGTTTTAGCAGCTAAAAAAGAGACTAGGGAAGGAATCATCAGTTATGGAAATAAACCGAGGAGAATAATCTGAATTGTTTATTGAATATTCCTTCTGGAGAGAAACATATCTTAAAACTGACAGGATATGCCACTCCATCATTTATTTATGTTTTTAATTATTAGTTTCAAAGAAATCAGAAACCATTATAGATACTATTTTTAATGAAATAACTGCCTTGGAGAGGTTTTAAAGAAAGAAAGTGGTGGTGGTTACTCCCTGCATGTATTATATACAATATATTATGAAAATAAATGTGGGTATGTATGTGCTTGTGTGTATGTGATTGTATGCACATGCATGTATGTATTAGGTGAAGGCTGGTGGGTGGCCGGATGTTATCTAATTAAGATCTAAGCTGCTCACTGGTTGAAAGCTAGTGTTCAGAGAAAAATTGTCAGATTCATGTTTACTCAAGGGCCAGTGTCTTGGAATATGGTGTGCGTGGGGGGGGGATCAACCTGAAAACTCCACTAGGGATACTCAGTGCTTGAGCCGGAAGGGAAAGGAGGCGCAGTTCAGGGAGACCAGTGGCAGGAAGGCTAGCTGCTGAGCAGGGTCTTCATCATGTAGAGCACGTGTGACCTTTGGATTTCTTCTAGGTTGTAATTTAGAAATTGAACTTGATCTTTGGGGAATAGTTTCCGTGTTTCTTTTTGCAAATTAAGCACCACAGCTAGTTACGTGTTATGTATTAGCTGATGTACAGAACCAGAGTGAGGAGTAGTAATTCACAGGCCACCAGATGTTCTGGGCTCTAAAAATACAAAGAACGTAGTTGACATCTTAGTAATTTGAATTGGGGTTTTCTTGAGAATTTAGGCTGTTGGCCAAGGGAACAGGGATATATATCTTACTGAAGGAATAGGGATAGGAAACTACTTTGTAGTCTGACAAAGGGAGGGAGGGGAAAGAGCTTTGCGGGTAAGTTCCCAAAGGAAGAGCCTTGTTGCAGAAGAATGAACTCAGGAGGAACACTGAGGAGTTTTTACGAGTGTATGTTTGTAGAGTGGTGGTAAAATTCCAAGCCATTGATCAGCATGTTATACAAAAATGGCATGATGAGCTAGGCCTGGTACTGTGAGCCTGCAGTCCCAAATGCTTGGGATGCTGAGGCAGGAGAATTCAAGGCCTGCCTAAGTTACAGGATAAGTTCAAGGACAGCCAGGCAACTTAGTGGGAACTTGTCTCCAAAAGAGGGGATGACTAAAGCTATAGCTCAGCAGATGGACACTTGCCCAGCATGGAGGATGCTGGGGCTTCATGCTCACCCCCAAAAGAAGATGGAACAGATACAATGTGTTACTTTAGCTAACAATTTTGGAAGAATGGGAATAGAAATGTTAATTATAACTCTGAATGTTCAAAGCCAGGGAACTAACATTTTAAAATTGAAGAAATATTTTCAATATTGAGTAGCATTCTAATATTGGAAATATTGAGTAATATTATACCTAATAGCAATGATGAAAATTTTAGTCCATTCACTGTTGCCTGCTTAAGTATTTAGATGTTTACGAATGTTCTACTTACAGTGTTTTACGTTCATTTTCTTCATTTGCTGTGATCACCATTCCAGGTCCTTCTGGAAAAGTGTCATATTGTACCTTAAAAGCAACTCTTCAGGGGCTGGAGGGATGGCCCAATGGTTAAGAGCACTGACTGCTCTTGCTTAGGACCTGGATTTGAATCCCAGTACTCACATGGCTGCTAACCAGTTTGTAACTTCAGTTCCAGGGGTATCTGACATCCTCTTCTGTCCTCCTACAACATAGGTGCATGGGTGCACTGACACACATGGAGGCATAACACTCATACCCTCTATCTATCTATCTATCTATCTATCTATCTATCTATCTATCATCTATCTATCTATCTATCTATCTATCTCTATCATCTATCTATCTATTATCTATCTGACTATTATCTATCTATAATCTATCTATCTATCAATCATCTATCTTCCATCTATTTATCTATTATCTATCATCTATCTATCTATCTATCTATTTATCTATCTATCTATCATCTGTCATCTCCTAACTCTTTAAGGGTGTAGAGATGGCTTAGTTGGCAAGATGCTTGCTATACAAGTATGAGAATAATCCCCAGCACCCAAGTAAACGCTGGGGTAGTGGCTCATGGGTACAGTTTCAGCACTGGGGAGGAGGAGACAGGAAGAGCTCTGGGGCCTGCTGGAGACATCTAGTCCAGCCGAGTTGTTGAACTCCATGTTCAGTGAAACTCTTGTCTCAAAATATAAAGTGGAGAGCAACTGAGAAAGACACCCAGCATCAACACTGGCCTCTATGTGCATTCATACGCATGTGCGCACATGCACATAACACACATGAACACTGGCCTCTATGTACAGCATTCATATACATGTGCACACATGCACATAACACACATGAACACTGGCCTCTATGTACAGCATTCATATACATGTGCACACATGCACATAACACACATGAACATATACTCAAACATACCCCCAAATCTTTTTTTTCAAAGCCAATTTTTATTGAAGCTTTATGCATTTAATACAACATTTCCCAGTCAAATCTAGACCCATTCTTCCTTCCTTGCTCCCCCACCCCAGCAGAGCTTACCCCCAGCTCTTTTAATTATTTAATGCTCCATATGTCCGAGTAAATAAAATCTCCATATAATTCTATTATTTTATGTCTTTTCAAGTTGTCTCATATCATGGTGATATGAATATTATAGGATATTCTATCCATGTTGTGTATCCTCAAGCTTCAGTTCATTATTTTATATTACTTAGAAATGGTCTCTCTATACCCTCAGCTGGCTTGGAACTTGCTATGTAGACCAAGTTGGGCTCAAACTCACAGAAATCTGCCTGCTTCTGCCTTCCCCGTTTGGGGAATAAATGCATGTACCACTACACCTGACTCTTTTTACACAATTTTTAACATGGGTTAAACTGCTAAATAATATTATTTTTAAGTGTTGTATCCAAGCCTAATTAGTTCTGCATAATAAACATTTATGAAATAGCCAAAAGGCTGTGTCAAATGTCATGGAGGCTACAGAGTAGTTAAACACCATCCATCCCACAGGCACAGTAAAGATGAACATGGCTCAGACATCTGCATGCCCAGGTATAGCTAGGCTCCAGGGGTACAGGCAGACATTGATCAGAGGGAAAAGCAATAGTGCCCAAAATAGAAAATAAGTAGTGATAACAGCTGGAGTAAATATTTCATGCCATGGATTCTATTAAATCCTGAATTCCTCATTAAAATTTTACCATAACACAATTGTCTCCATAATACCATGACAGTCTTGCATATTCTAATTCTTCAAAACTTTTAGAGTAGAAGAATATTTAAGGGGATTAAATAAGGTGTAGGGGAAATATTTTGCATTAGGTACTTTGTATTTGCATTCGTCTTATATTTAATCCTTTTGCTAGGTAACCAGAATTCACATTGCCTCCGAAATCCAGCACAAAAGGAAATTTTCTCTGCTGCTTTACAACAGAATAAAAAGATGCTCATCTCTTTCATATTCCGTCCAGTACATCTTAGACTTAGTTTGTTCTCAAGAATTATTTGTGATCTCTGATAATTCTTACCTTCCCCTATTTCTTTGTTTCATTTGAGAAGCACATTTTGTAAGTTACTTGGAAAGGAACAAAGATTGGTGCTGCTGTTGTGTAGAGTTCTTTCCACTGGACAATTTCAGAAGCTTTTGTAACTTGGCAATTCACACTCCTTCCCTTCAGGTAGCATTCATATAACACAAAGGCATCTTCCACAGCAGGGCTGTCTCCTTTTCATCCCTGCAGAGCCTTATGCTAAGACAACTTCAGACAAGAGCTCTTCCATCTAACCTTAACTCTTGGACTCAGGAGCACCCTACTGTGACTTTTTTACATATTATAAGAGGACTAGATCAATCCTAGGCATTGCTAACTTTCTACAACAGTAGCAATCAAAAATATATATGAAGATTTGGCTTTTTTTGTCTTTTTCAGACAGGGTCTCCCTGCAGCCTCATCTATCCTGGAACTCTCTATGTAGACCAGCGTGGCCTTGAATTCACAGAGATCCCCCTGCCTCTGCCTTTAGAGTGCTGGGATTAAAGGCATGCACCACCAAGCCCGGCTGAAGATTTGTCTTTTAAGTTTCTATTTGAATGGACTGATTAAAAGTGACTATAAAAAACAAATGCTCTAGGCTAGGCATGGTGGTGCACGCCTTTAATCCTAGCACTTGGGAGGCAGAGGCAAGAGGATCTTTGTGAGTTCAGGGCCAGCCCAGTCTACAGAGTGAGTTCCAGGACAGCTGGGGCTACAGGGAGACCCTGTCTCTAAAAGACAAAAACAACAACAACAACAATAAAAACAAAAAATGCTCAGCAAAAATGTACCTTCATAGTGATAAAAAGCAATCATGATCCACCTTGTAAAAATCAACATTGGCAAAGAATATTAACTATAAATTTCTATTCAAGTCACTTTATTTATTCTGAAGAATGTTTAATTTTTGTTATTTGGCTCATTTTTTTTATTTAATTTTTTTTTATTGATGCTTTGTGCATTTCGTACATCATTTTCCAATTCAGATCAGGCATTTTTCCCTTTCCCTTCCCCCCCACCCCCACCCCATCCCAGATCATGTATTCTGCCATAACTGTCTTGCATCTTTATGTTTTTTTTTTTTCCATTTTTTAGCTATAAGTGATAATCCATGAGTACAAGCATCCTTCGTGCAAAACCAATCTACAGGCTGTTGTGTCCAAACCCCCCCCCCCCCCCCATCCAGTGGGGGGTGACAGGTTGTTTGTTCAATCAAGTTGATCAAATGAGTGTCCAGACTACATCGCTGTAGTTTCACCATTCACCCCAATCGCAGCCTTTACATTCTACCACGCCCCCTCTTCCGCAGGTTGTTCCCTAGGCTTAGAAAAGGGGCACAGGTGGATGAGAAGTAAAATAGTCCACTCTCTCTGGAGCTGTTGACTTGGACTCTGGTCAATTCTGGCTGTTTCCTTTATGGGCTGACATTATTTGGCTCATTTTTAAGCAGACAAGCAGAAACAAAAAAAAAGTTTCTTTCTAATTAGCTAAGGCAACTTAATGCTAGTGCAAATGAAAAGGCATGTGTGTTAGGAGGAAAGCCACTTGTCAGATACCATCTCCAGGAAACAATGTGTCACTTGATAAAAATGAGCTGTTTCATGTATAACTAAGTTCTAGTATCAGAACCTTAGTTGTAGATGTCGTTATGTATATACTTAGCATCATATCTGGTAAGTGGCTCGTTATCTTTAGTGTTAATTGTTAGTATTTTCCCATTTATTTAGCAAAGGTCTGTGATGTCCTCATTCTTTTGGGGTATCTAAACTGAATCAATTCTGCACTCAAGAATGTAATACTGCACTGTGTAATGTAATATAAGAGTTAAGTGTATAACCATAAAGAGCATCCAAATGGGTATAGAGTGGTGAGAGATGGTGAAAATCCTTTCCTAGGCCTTGGAGATTAGCTCACGGGGTAGACTGCCTCACAGTCATCATGTTGGAGGATCAGTTTTCTGGAATTTAACAAAAGCCAAGAGACAAGTTTGGCTCCTGATGCAGGCTTTTCAATGATGGTGACATTTCATAACCACTCTCATTGGCATCAGTACTCAGCAACCACCTTGAATCAATCATGTTCATCCTCTGTTATAAAAATCCTAGCCTTCTTGCTCTTCCTTCAGCTGAAGAAAAATCACAGTTCCCAAATTAATCTGTGTCTTCTGATCTATAAGTCTCTTTGGCACTCAGATAAGATTGTCTTAAGTTTTAAAATTGTGTTTGCAATTTTCTGGATTCACAGAGTCAAGTCATTTAAGTTAGAATGGCCTATAGCAACAACCTCTGAAAGCCATATTCATTTTCTATGTTCATTTTCTATATTCACTTTCTTAATCTTTTGAAGAGGTAGTACTATGGTTTGCATATGGAAAGCCTCACCGAAGGTTCCTGTTGAAGACTTGGCTTTCAAAACAGTAGTGTTCAGAAGTAGCTGGGTCATCAGGGCCCATCGTGGATTCATCCATGGATGGATTCATAGCTGCAGAAACTTTCTGTGAGTTGGTATAAAGTGTAGGCTGTAGGGCCTAGTTGGGGAAGCAAGCCAATGGAGGTGTGTACTTGACATATCTATTTCGTTCCTGGCTCCTCACTGGGCTCTGCTTCCTGACTACCCTGAGTTGAGTAGCTTTGCTTCACCGTACATTACCTGCCATGAGAATATACTTCACTACAGGCCCGAGAACAGTAACATCTTATCTACAGTAGGCCCTCTCTCAATGCTTCCAGTATCTCTCAATAGTGATACTAGCTGGGGACCAAACCCTTAAGACATGGGCCTTTAGGAAATATTGACCCAAACCACAGTATCTGCCTTAATTTCTATAAGTTTTTAAAATTTCTGATGTTATTTTATTGCTAAAGCACACTCTACTTTCTGCCTGGGTTCATATAAAAAAAAAGAGCTACATTTTAGTAATCAATTTTCCCTTGTCGTTAAGTTCTTAGGATTTCATTTCTGTCATTTAAGAAGCATCAAGCAAGGTATGGTGGTTCATGCCAATAATGCCAGCATTTGGGAAGCTGCATCAAAAAGTTTGCTGTGAATTCCCAGTCCATCTGTGTTACAATGTAAAGCCCTGTTTCAAAAAAACAAAATCAGGGAGCTACCTCTGCGCCACAGAGCACAAGACCAGTGTGCCCCCTGCTGGACGAGCGGACTTCACCTGTGTCCTGCAGGACACCACCTTGCAAAGGAACAGGTGAGGGCTGCCTTCCTGGGGACTTTGTGCACCCCTGTGCCCCGTAGAGGCCTGGTATCGCCTGGGACAGTCCAACCTCCCAGGCCAAGCCTGCTACAGGGGCAGAGCTACCTGTGCACCACAGAGCACAAGACCAGCCTGCGCCCCACTGGGCGAGTGGACTTCACCTGTGTCCTGCAGAACACCAACCTGGAAAAGACCAGCCTAGGAAAGTGGTGGTGCAGAGGATCTAGCTGTGTAGACAACGTTGAGACATCAGAACCCAAAGAAACAAATAAACAAACAAATGCACATGCCAAAGATGCAAAAAACAGCAACATGGGAAATGCTCATAATAAATCCACACCAAACTCTACCAACCCTACAGAAGACTCTGACAACGATATCTCCCTGGAAGGAAACCAAGACACAGACTTTAGAAAAACAATTGTGGACATATTCAAACAAATTAGAGAACTAAGGGAAGAGAATGAAAAACTCAAGTACCAAGAAGGTGAAAATGATAATCATTGGAAAGAACTAAGGGGAGAGCTTGAAAAACTCAAGAAGGATCTAGAGGAAGAAAATGACAAACGTTGGAAAGAACTGAAAGGAGAAAATGACAAACTCCAGAAGGAAGTGGAAATGCTGAAAAGATCCCAGGCTGAAAGGGAAAAAGAAAGTGACCAACGAACCGAACCAAGGACCTACAAGATGAGAATGACAGGTTCAAGAAGGAAGTGGAAGTACTAAAGAAATCACAGGAGGAAATGAAAAGGGAAATTTAACATTTATCCAATCAACAGGAAAGGATGGGAATAAGCCTCAGAAGTAGAATGGAAGAAGAAGAAAAAAGAATATCTCACACACAGGATAACATGGTCCAACTAGAATGCTCAAGTAGAGATTATGAAAAGTTAAAAAAAAAACACAAGAGTGGAACAACCAAAAAATGTGGGACACTATGAAAAACCCAAACCTCTGTATCATAGGGATAGAGGAAGGAGAAGAATCCCAAGACAACTCTATTGACCAGATATTCAACAGGATAATAGAAGAAAATTCCCCAAATTGAAAAAATATAAGCCTATACAAATACAAGAAGCACATAGAACACCAAACAGACAAGACCAGAAATGAAATTCCCCACGCCATATAATTGTTAAAATACTAGATGCTCAAAACAAAGACAAAATACTGAAAGCCACAAAAGAAAAACAACAAGTTACATATAAGGGGAAACCTATCAGAATCATAGCTGACTTCTCAGTACAAACTATGAAAGCTAGAAGAATGTGGACCAAAGTATTCCCTATACTAAATGACTTTAGATGTCAACCAAGACTACTATACCCAGCAAAAATGTCAATCACAGTTGAAGGAGAAAGACGAATTTTTCATGACATGAACAAGATGAAAGAATATATGTCCAAGAAACCAACACTTCAGAAAATCCTCGAAGCAATCCAAAGAACAGAGGAAAGTAGCAACTATCCCCTAAGCAATTAAAGAGAGAAAGCAACAAAATCATAACAGAGTAAATACAAACCTAGACCAAGAATGCAAACCAAAAATAAGGTAAAAAGAAGCAAGACACATCTCTCAATAATAACCTTAAATACTAATGGTCTAAAGTCCCCAATCAAAAGGCATAGACTGGGAGAATGGATTAGGAAAGTGAACCCTTCTATATGCTGTCTACAAGAAACCCATATCACCCTCAAAGACAGACACCACCTTAGAGTGAAAGGATGGAAAAAAGTATTCCAAGAGAATGGTACCAAGAAACAAGCTGGAGTGGCTATTCTAATATCAGACAAAATAGATCTCAAAGTTAAATTAATCAGAAGAGACAAAGAGGGCCATTACATCCTAATAAAAGGAACAATGAACCATGAAGACTTCACAATCATAAATGTCTATGCACCAAATTCTGGTGCACCTAACTTTTTTTTTTTAATTTTATTTATTTTTGTATGTGTATGAATGTACTATCTGCATGTAGGTTTGTGCACCCATGTCGTGCAATGCCGTGGAGGTCAGAAGAGGGTCTTGGATTCCCCTGGAGCTGGAGTTCTCCTGGAATTGGAGTTACAGACGGTTCTCAGCTGCCATGTGGATGCTGGGGATTGAACCCGGGTCCTCTGCAAGAGCAGTCAGTGCTCTTAACTGCTAAGCTATCTCTCCAGCCCCTGCACCTAACTTTATAAACACAACTCTGCAGGACCTCAAGACGCAGATCAATCCTAACACACTAATAGCGGGAGACTTCAACACCGCACTAAGCCCCTTGGATAGTCAACAGGACAAAAAATAAACAGAGAGACATCAGAATTGAACAATACAATACACCAAATGGACCTCACAGACATCTACAGAGTATTCTACCCAATACCAGAGAATATACATTCTACTCAGCACCTCACAGAACATTCTCCAAAATCGACCACATACTGGGGCACAAAAAGAACCTCAATAAATACAAAAGGATAGAAATTATTCCATGCATTTTATCAGACCACAGTGCAATAAAGCTCAGTATGAACCCCAGAATAACTCCAATTAGCTACAAGAACACATGGAGACTAAATAACACAATTCTGAACAATGAATGGGTCAGGGAAGAAATAAAGAGTGAAATAAAAGTATTCATGGAACTGAACGAAAAAGACAATACAACACAACAAAACCTGTGGGATACTTTAAAGGCAGTCTTGAGAGTGAAATTTATAGCCCTAAGTGCTCACATCAAAAAAACAGAACGGGAACAAATAAACGACCTGACACTGCAGCTAAAAACACTTGACAACCAAGAGCAAACGAACCCTAAACCTAACAGACAGGAAGAAATAACAAAAATCAGAGCAGAAATAAATGAAATAGAAACAAAGCAAACAATACATAAAATCAACAAATCCAAAAGCTGGTTCTTTGAAAAAATAAACAAAATAGACAAACCTCTAGCCCAGTTAACCAAAACAAAAGAGAAACTCCAAATCAATAGTATTAGTGATGAAAGGGGAAACATAACAACAGACAAAGAAAAAATCCAGACAATCATACGGGAATACTTCAAAAATCTGTACTCCACTAAATTTGAAAACCTAAGGGAAATGGATGAATATCTGAAATCCTGGGAACCAGCAAAGCTTAGAAGAAATTGACAGTTTAAATAGACCCATAATATTAGAAGAAATTGAAGATGTAATTAAAAACCTCCCAACAAAAAAAAGCCCTGGTCCAGATGGCTTCATGTCAGAATTCTATAAAACATTTGAAGAGGTCTTACAACCATTGCTACTCAAACTGTTTAGAAGGATACAACCAGAGGGAACTCTCCCTAACTCCTTCTATGAAGCCAGCATCACTCTAATACCAAAGTCAGGCAAAGATGCAAGCAAAAAAGAAAGCTATAGACCCATCTCACTAATGAATATAGACACAAAAATTCTCAACAAAATACTTGCAAATGGCATACAGACCCACATCAGAAAGATCATCCATCATGATCAAGTTGGATTCATACCAGAGATGCAGGGATGGTTCAACATACATAAATCAATAAATATCGTAAAACACATAAATGGACTGAAAGACAAAAACCACATGATCATCTCAATTGATGCAGAAAAAGCTTTTGACAAGATCCAGCATCCCTTCATGTTTAAAGTCTTAGAGGGAATAGGACTGAAAAGAACATTCCTCGACATGATCAAAGCCACTGCCAACATCATCCTAAATGGAGAAAAATTGGAACCATTTCCCTTAAAGGCGGGAACCTGGCAAGGCTGCCCCCTATCACCACTCCTCTTCAACATAGTGCTTGAAACACTTGCTTGGGCAATAAGACAAGAGAAGGAAATTAAAGGAGCAGTAATCAGAAAAGAAGATGTTAAGATATCCCTCTTGGAAGATGATATGATAGTTTACCTAAGGGATGCTAAAAACTCTACCAGAAAACTTCTAGAAATGATTAACAGTTTTAGTAAAGTGTTGGGCTACAAAATCAACCTAGAAAAATCATTAGCCTTTCTTTTCACCAACAATAAACATGTAGAAAAGGAATACAAGGAGACCTTCCCACTCACAACCTCAAAAATAATAAGATACCTGGGACCAAACCTAACCAAAAATACCAAAGATCTCTACAACAAAAATTTTAAGCCCTTGAAGAAGCAAATTGAAAATGACATCGAAAGATGGAAGGACCTTCCATGCTCATGGATCGGGAAAATTAATATGGTAAAAATGTCCATTTTACCCAAACTGATATACAGATTCAACACTTCTCATGGAATACAGTATTGAAGACATATTAATTACTTACATTCCATGCCTTACATAATTAATACACACTAGCTTTCTGAGAGATGTTTAAGGCAATACTTCACACTAATGATATATGCTAATTAACTAAAATAAAATAAGGAAATTATCTTCTAGTAATTCTATAGTTTTTAGCTAAGGTTCAGCATTATAATTTTAGTTAATTACAAAGTTAAAACTTTAAAAATATCTATAAATTTTAAGTAGCAGGAAGGAGCTTTCTTGCAAAGTCAAATCAATATCATGTAACTATGGACTTTATACCGACTCTTATGTGTTGCTGAGCACCCAAAATATGTATTTTTCTTTTAGAAGTGCATGGTAACATGTTCGCTCAATTAGAAATGTTATATTTTATTTAAAATATTTGTATGGAGTTTTGTATCAGACCAACTTGGAGGAATAAGAATTGTATTGATTTTCCTACCTGAAACAACATAAAAAGTACATGTGTTGTATTTAGCAACAGTTTTCAAGCATTAGATCGCAAGTAGAACACCCTGAGAAAGGAGAAACAAAGTAAGTCCTGGGCTTGCACCTGCAATTCCACAGAGGCCACAGGACATTGAATGGGGACCTGAGCAGAACTCAGTATTCTCCCTGAACTAAAACACTGAATGTCTGGGGCAGATGCAGAGATTGGGGTGGGGGGGGGACGTTTCCATAAACCTTTAGCAGAGTTGAAGTGCTGATCAGCAAAGAAACTACCCAGAGCTGGGGAGGAGATGCTGGAAGGGAACAAGGGAAACAATTCTTAGAAATTACATAAGGCCAAGGATAATGTGTTTACTATTCAGAATCTATGAAAATAACTCAATATTCTAGGAATATTGTACAGAATTTTGAACAGTATACTGCCTGAACAGTTGGGGACATGTCTTGCCTTTCACTCTGCTTGGTTCACACTCACAAGCTTAAAGCAAACTTTAAAAAGGTCAAACTATTACCAAGTAGCTTTAATGTACAACAAAAATTAAGAATATTTCTAAAAATACAAAACAGTAAAAAGTATATTTTAAACAGAAAAAGTTTGTGTCGAGAATTCATTTTAAAAAAAGACATTCAAAGAACAGAAAACATGACCTTGATAAAATAAAAATTAGAAGTTAAATATAACCCTGAAATTATAAGTAACAGAATTAACAGATGAATGAAACAATTATTTAACTGTTTCTTGTATCCAAATAAATAGACTTAAACATGTTAGATATAAAATTGTACTGTAATAAAAATCCTAGAGTAAAATAAAACTACCCATAGTTCCTAAGATTGAACACAACACACACAGACACACACACACACACACACACACACACACACACAGAGTTTAATACCAAATTCACTCTCTACAGAGAAAAGATTATGTAGCTTGAAGACAGCAGACACACAAACAATAACTTGATGGCTCATAGGCATCAATCTAAAGTTAAAACTATGTCTTTTAAAAAGAAACAGAAGATAGTAACAAGTATTGGCTCTGAAATATACGACACAAAAAAGCATAACATTTCCACTGGAGGTCACATAAGCAAAATGTTCAAGTCCATAAAAAGAAAGCAAACTAAAAGCAGCAGAAACAGATAATGAATTTGAACATATATTTTGCTAACAAACACATATGAATGGCAAATGAGCACAGGAAATGATGTTCAGCATCCTCCTGCATTAGGGAAATGCAGATTAAAATCTCAGTGAGAGCTCTGTGTTTTGATACACATCTGTAATCTTATCACTTCAGAGGCTAAAGTAGGAAAATGCTGAGTCCATGGGCAGTATATGGTGTATCAGGAGACCTTGTGTCCAAAACAACTCCCCCCAACAACAGAATACCCTAACAGATACCATGATGATGCAGTGCTTTTGAGTCCCCTAAGCCCTGTTGTGCTTGACCCAAGATCCTAAGGTGCTGGATCAATGGAAACCAAATCTCAGCCTGAGAGGGGAGCTCTGAGTTCATTGTCTCATGCCATGGACTCTCCTGGGAGCATGCCGAGTGAAAGCAAGCCTTACTAAGAATTACAAAAGAATGAGTTGAAGAAAAGTGAGAAATTAAGGAAAAGTGAAATTAAGGAAAAATGACAGAAACTCCTGAGACTGGGAGGAGTTTCCAAGAGGGGAGAACGCTGTTAAACTTCCTTGTCTAAGGTTTTTAAAGGGCTATTACAGACCCTGAATAAAAGCTGAGGTAATGTCTATTAAGATTGGTTAGTTCTCTAGGCCACGATGTGCCAAACCAATGGATGGTCTACATGCTCTGTGCATGTCCACATGGCATAACCAGGGAGTTGATCATGCACTGTTCATGAGCTTCCACACCATTAGGAGTGGGTAAGGATCTCTCTATCCATCTCTGACTCCACTATTTGTTAGTTATTGACCTGAAATATCTGCTAGGTGTTCATCACTTGGCCAGCATTACTACCCTCCAACCTTGCAGTCTCTCAAGTGCCGTTATACTATAGTGGTATACTAAGTTCGCTGTTCTCACATTAGTATGCCCAGCTTGTCGCTTTATAATGGCAGAGTGCTTTCTCTCTCTCTCTCACAGCCAGAAGATGTAGTTGCAGTCATTTTTGGATGCCTCATATTTAACTCCTTGTCTGTAGGGTTTGTCTGAGGTGGTCACTTAGGTGGAAGCTTCTTGTTAGAAGACATGGGAGGGATGTATTGAGACCACACATGCAAGTGTACAGATGGCCTCTGGAATGCCAGAGAGTGTTACCAAAGGCCACTAAACCAATAAAGCAAATATGGGTCTCCCTGAGTCAAGCAAGACTCCACCGTCAGCACCAGATACACCTCACCTGCCTGGAAATACGGTGCAGCAGAGGCAGCCATGTGCCTGTATATCCCAAATCTAATTGGCTATTGGCTCTCCCCTGGGAGAAATAACCCATGGCCAATGCCACAAGCTTACATCCTCTACAGTTAGAGATTTTAAGCCCCAGTAAGACCCTGTCATTTATAACAGGGGGAAAATGTAATTCATGGTTAACATTACCAAACATGTGTCTATGCAAAGTAACCTACCATAACTATTAGTGCTGCTTAAATACCTAATTATATCTAATTGCTTGTTCTTCATTAGTAGGATCGAAAGGTATTCCTGGCACAACTGTCAGCCCATGAAAAAGAACAGCCAGATGACCAGAGTCCAAGTCAACAGCTCCAGAGAGAGGGGACTGTTTTTACCTCTCATCCACCTGTGCCCCTTTTCTAAGCTAAAAAAAAAGGGGTGAGGGGGCGTGGTAGAATTGGTAGAATGTATAGAGGCTAGGGCTGCGATTTGGGTGAATGGTGAAACTACAGCAATGTAGTCTGGACATCATTTGATCAACTTTTTGAACAAAACAACCTGTCCCCCCACTGGATGGTGGGGGGCTGTAGGTGTTGGGCACAACAGCCTGCAGATAGGTTTTGCATGAGGATGCTTGTATCATGGATTATCACTTATAGCTAAAATGAAAAAAAAAAAAAAACTGAGAGAAAGATGCAGGACAGTTATGGCAGAATGGCAGATCTGGGATGGGGTGGGGGTGGGGGGGAGGGAAAGGGAAATAAGCCTGAACTGAATTGGAAAAAAATGTATGAAATGCACAAAGCATCAATAAAAATTAATTTAATTAAAAAAAAATTTTAAAATAATTTTAAACAAAAAAAAAAAAAAAAAAAAAGAAGACATCCTTGCAATGAGTCTGTGACCTTAGCTGCAGAAGGGGGCAGAATATTAGAAAGGATAACAGTGCCTTATATACATTCCTCAAGGATGCTTGTGTGGGGCTGGTGTTGGTGGAGACGACAGGCAGCTAGTCTCACTGGCTCAGAAACCTGACCCTCTTCTTCTATGTCTAGCTTGGTTGTCTCATTCTCTACTACAGGCTTCTTATTCATCTTACTCCATGCTCCAGCCCTTGCTATTAACCCTTCATCTTTCTCTTAACCCCACCTTCTGTTCTCCCTGTAACATCAGTAGGCAACTGCAGTTTTTCCTTACTACCTACAGAGAGCAATTACTCCTCCAATAAAATAGTTCAAAACAAGACTGACCAAACCAAATGTTGGCAAAGACGTTGTTGGAAACTGATACAGACAACCCTGAAAACAAATCAAGTGTTGATCAACAAATGAATAGAAAATGGTTGTATATCCACATACCATAATGCTTTTTAGCAATAAAAAGGAAGTAACTTGTAAACACAATACAGAACAATTTCAAAATAAGTATGATAAGTATAAGAAAATGAAAAGTCCACACTTTGGACTATTTAATATATGTTAAGAGGTAGAAAATAATGTGTAATTAAATTAAAACAACAGTCTTTGCTGGAGTGTAAGGAAGAGGAAGGTGGCTTATAAACAGCATGGGGAAATTTACAGGCTGATGGTTTTGTTACTCATCTTGATCATGGGGCTTTTCATAAGCATATGGATTTCCAACCTAGAGTACACACACACACACACACACACACACACACACACATATATATATATATAATGTAATAGTAATAATACATTATATATATATATATATGTATCATATATAATATTGGGTAGAAAAACTTGCCAAATAAGGTGAAGGAATAAAAACCTTTTCCATTCTTTTCAATTTAAATTACTGAACATTTTGAAATTTTAAGTAGACCAATTCATGATAATTGACATGAAAGTGTTTTGACAATGGTGTCCTTGGTGGAATGGAAATTGGACTTATTGAATAAATAGGGACACTCTTTCAGGGTGCTAGCCGCCTGTATCCATGTTTAAGTTACTCATACTTTTCTTTACTTGAATGTATGTTTCCTGTTTGCCTATAAAACATGTCTAGTTCTAAATTGAGTGATAAAAGGAAAAATAGATTTTATGGGGTTGCCATTTATTGATAAGATTATCCATTTATTGATTGATTATTGTACATAGTAGCCTTTGTCCTTTTCCCAGAGAAATTTAAATATCATTTATTTTTCTGTATATTCATGAATAGAGAATAAAAGTTTTCTACCCTCATATTTCCTTATCAATAAGTGTAGGAACTGGGTAGCTGGCGTAACAGAGCAGGCAAGACCTTGAACATGGAGGACAATTCTGCTTTAGAAAGCTGACTAATTAACTGTCACATAGCTACATAATGGCATACCACATCAGCAATAATAAACAGTTGATCCACACAAAATGGTTACATCTCAGACCCCAGGCTGCACTGATGAGTCTCTATAGATTATATATAGTATCGTTCCATTTATACTCCATTCTAAAACATGTAAAAGTACAGGGTTAGCTGACAGATCAAAAGTCACTGGAAATTAGGATTAGGGACCCTATCTAGGAGAGAGATCTTTGGGGACTGCAGCTGCTCCATTTTGTATGTGTGGTGGCTGAAAATTCCATTCAAGTTCTTATGCTCTCCATGAATGACTTTTTGATTTAACAAAACACATTTCACAAAAATGTTGAATTATTTCTATTACTCAATGTATGATGCAAGAGAGCTATGTTTTTCCAAGTTAATAACCTATGTCAGAAAAATATAGTTTACAAATAATCTTTCCTTCATACTGAAGACATGTGGATTTTAGTGGCCTATCAAAAAAATAATTTCCTTTAAATTCTTCTGCAACTTTTCTTTGTATTCATCTGGTAGACTGTGACATTTTACCAACATATGTTGCCTTCTGCAACTGCTGCGCATGATCAGCCTGCTAAGGTGTTTACATTTTAGAAGTATTACTCAGAGAATAACCATTTTTGTTATCTGGTGATAGTAGCAGCTTGTGAAGGGTTGACTCTGGGGAAAATATTTCCCCTAAATTCCTAGCACCTATGTCTTTTAATATAGTAAGTATCAAAAAAGAATGCAATAATAGAAAGGCTAGTAGTTCATAAACTAAAATGCATGAAATATAAGTGTTATTGTAATATACATGCTACAATATAATTTGGTATATCTGTTTAGTGGAGATGCATATTTTATATAGATACAGGTAAGACAGGAACACTCTAGAGTTTTGGATTACTTCCTACGTTTATTAAGAAATTTAAGATCTAAATTTTGTTTTGTGCTTTTCAGACTGGGAATCAAATCAAATGCTTCTCATATACTGTGCAAGGGCTCTATTAGTAAGCTGCATTCCTAGACCAGATGTTCCAATCTTATAATTGAGAAATTGCTGTGATTTGAAGTAATTAGTAAATATAATGCATTTGCTAGCATAAAAATTGCAACATTTTTAAGGAGAGAAATATAGAAATATTTAAACAAATTTATCTAAATAGTACTACTTAGCTCTGGTATTCTTTTGGAAATAGTAAGATTCTTGATTGCAGTAATCAGCTGGGGTCACTACAGAGTACATCTATGATATTAAAAAGCTATAACTCAAGCTTTTATGAATCTAACTGAAGACTTAAAAATTGCTGAAGTACTTTGGAGTAGGGTAGAGATCCTTACCAAACAGGCATTCTGCTATAGGAATAGATGAATTTTTGACCAATTTGCCAGCGCTCTTATTAAAAGTGGCTTCCTAGAACATAGTGCTGATAAGTACTCTGAAGTCGAGTGGGTTTTACTATGAAAGAATTGAATGTTTGATTATCAACGTCTCCATCGGCTCATTTCACATACAGTGTAGCTTGCATCAGAGGTGTCTCAGTTTGTTTTCCTGTGATCAAATAGCTAACAAAAGCAACAGAAATTATAAAGGAGGTTTTTTTTGGTTCTAGTTCAAAGGTATATCTTCATCATAGTAGAAAAGTCAAGGCTACAGGAACTGGAAGAACCTGGCTACATCACACTCACAATCAAAACAGAGAGGGATGGTGCATGCTGCTAGTTCCCTGCCTCCACTTACATATTCCATCTTGTGTCCGAGGACTTTCTGTTCTCCACTGTCATGACATGAAAGCTCCCATGTCAGGTACTTTGTCTTGCTGGTTTCTCTGACATCTGGGATCTTTTCTGGTCTTTAATAGAACTCATCCAGTTGCCCAGTTGGAATCCTGCAATATGACTGTACTCACCACCATTTCTATTTCATTTTTTTCTCACAGTTCCTACTTTAATTTTATTCAAATCACCATTTTCACCATCTACCGTCATTATTTTTATTTATTAATTTTTTCTTTGCTCCCAAAGAGAACATGAGACTCATGGAGGTAGAGACTCAAACATTCTGTGTGTCCATGTGTGCAAGAATTTCTCCTACATAGTAAAAAAGAAATGAATCACAGTGGTTAACAGCTGGGTATTAGAGGAGTAAGAAAAGCATCTTGTAGAATCCCAGATGCTCTTCCTGCTGTACAGAGTATTTCATTGGAGCGGGACTCAAACAGAACACCTTTGGAGTAAGCACCTGCCATAGTCTATGCCTCACAAACTGACAATGTATAGAACAATGCCATGATTAAATAACTGTGAGACTGGGTAAGAACTAGGCGTGATCTTAGAACTCTCACTAGCATTAAGAATCTCTTTGGAGACTTGACTCTTATGTTTTTCCAGACCTTTATATAATGTGTAGTACACCTGCTTTGACAAATTTACTGAAACTTTTATATTAAATCAGAACAGCATATACAACTTAAACGAATTTTTTCATAGTTCCTTTGTTCTTGGTATTTATGACTCTTATAGAGATTCAGCTGGGCAATACATTTATCACCATTTATTATGGATGTCTGGCCAGTGGAATTTTCTCCTTCCTGAGAATATGAGGTTATCTGCTGGTAGTTCAAATCAATTAAATTTGCAGCATAGTGCTGTGAACCAGAGATATTCTTTAAAGAAAATGACATATTTTCTGCTGTCAGAGTATCGGATGGCTCTAGCATTAGTACAAACTTCTTGCTGAATGTGATACTTGGTCTCTTTTCAGCTGAGCCAATCTTCATCTTAGTTTTCCTAGTTGAAAAATAAAGCTAATAATATCAGTGTTGGAAACAAAACAGTGGAGAGCAGTATGGTGATGTTCAGGGATGGAATGTATTAGTACAGTGCATATTAAGTCAATGTTTCTAGAATATTCTGGCATATGAAATAAGCAAACAACAAAATTAGAGTCTGTTCTAATTTCTTTTAGAGCTGAACTCTTATACGGTAGTATTTTTTCAAACTTTTAAAATTAGAACCATGTGAAATGCAATAATTAAGGAAAACAAATCCAATAAGCTTGTTAAAAGTAGAATGAGGTTTCACGTTGAGGTCTTTGATCCATCTGGAGTTGACTTTTGTACAGGGTGAGAGGTAGGGGTTTAATTTAATTCTTCTACAAGTGGTGATCCAGTTTTGCCAACACCACTTGCTGAAGATGCTGTCTTTTCTCCATTGTGTCTTCTTGGCCCCCTTGTCAAATATGAGATGGCTGAAATTGTATGCGCTCAGGTTTGGATCTTCGGTTTTGTTCCATTGGTCAACAGGTCTGTTTTTGTGCCAGTACCAAGCTGTTTTTATGACTATAGCCCTGTAGTATAGTTTGAAGTCTGGTATAGAGATCCCCCCTGTGAGGCTCTTTTCGCTCAGGGTTGTTTTGGCTATTCGGGGACTTTTGTTTTTCCAAATGAATTTAAGGACTTTTTTTCCAAGCCTGTGAAGAAACTCTTGGGGATTTTGATTGGGATTGTTCAAATTTTACACAGAGTTTTGGTAAAGTGAACGTTTTTACAATGTTAATTTTCCCCAATCCATGAGCATGGAGGTTTTTCCATCTTCTGATTGCTTCTTCAATTTTCTTTCTTAAGGTTTAAATTTTTTTGTTGTAGAGATCTTTGGTGTCTTTGGTGTCTAGTTTGTTCCTAGGTATTTTATTGTTTTGAGGCTATTGTGAGTGGGAAGGGTCTCTTTGAATTCTTTTCTCCAGTTGCTTGTTCTTGGTGTAAAGAAAGGCCATTTTTTTTTTTTTAGTTAATTTTGTATCTGCCACTTTGCTGAGCTGTTAATCATTTCTAGGAGTTTTCTGGTGGAGTTTTTAGCATCCCTTAAGTAAATAATCATATCATCAGCAAAAAGGATAGTTTGACTTCTCTCTTTTCCAATTATTTGTGAAACCCCAAACTTGAAGGCAATGGAAGAAAAAGTTGGGCAGCAGACTACAAGACATAGGCATAGGAAAAATTTCCTAAATCAACAGCAGCTGCGCAAGAATTAAGGTCGACAATTTAACAATGGGATCTCATAAACTCAAAAGCTTCTGTACACATCAAAGAAACAATCAAGGAAGTGAAGAGAAATCCCAAGAGTGCGAGGAAACCTTCACCACAGAAACATCTGAAAAACATTGATTTCAGAATTATAAACTACTCAAAAGACAAAGAAAAAGAAAACAAATAACCACTCAATAATGAGCAAAGACTGAATAGGATTTCACAAGTGAGAGGAATTAAGGATGGCTGAGAAACACCTTAAGAAGTGTTCAACATCACTAAATCATTAAAGAAAGCAAATCAAAACCACCTTAAGATATCATCTTACTCCAATAAGACGGCTAGGATCAAGAAACAAATGATACCAAGTGCTGGTGAGGTTGTGGGGAAAGGGGAACACTCAGCAACTGCTGGTGGGAATGTAAACTCATACAGCACTATGGAAAGCAGTGTGAGAACCCTTGAAACTTGGAATGAACTTGCCACCTGTTCTAGTTTGTCTTCCATTGCTGTGAACAAAACACTCTGACCAAACCAACTTGGGGAGGAAAGGGTTTATTCAGCTTACATCTCCTGGGTCACAGTTCATCCACTTAAGGAGCCCAAGGCAGGAACTCAGGGCAGGAACCTGGAGGCAGTTGCTGAAGCACAGGCCATGGAGGAATGCTGCTTCACTGGCTTGCTCCCCTGGCTCATGCCCAGCCTGCCTTCTTATACTGTAACAAAACAACCTGCCCAGGGTGGCACCACTCATTGTGGGCGGGCCCTCCCAACTGCTCTCACCATCAAGACATACTCCACAAATGTGGCCACAGTGCCAATCCAATGGAGCCAATTCCCCAATTGAGGCTCCCTAAACCCAGGTGTGTCAAGATGACAATTAAACTATCCAGCACACCACCCAACCCAGCCATACAACTCCTAGCAGTACCCTCAAGACTCACCCCACTGCAGAGATACATGCACGGTCATGTTTATTTCAGCTGTTTCACAATAGCAAGGACTGGAACCAACCCAAATGTCCCTCAACTGATGAGTGGATAAGAAGATTGTACATCTACACAATGGAGTTCTATGCAGCAGTAAAGAAAGATGACATCATGAGCTTTGCAGGAAAATGGCTGGAGCTAGAGGACATCATGCTGAGTGAAGTAACACAGTCCCAGAAAAACAAACGATGAATGGTATCCCTCATCTGTGGTTGCTAGTGCCAATTACCTAGTTGTAAATATTTCTTGTGCATGGCCCCTTGAACTTTTGTCCAAAGCAGTTGGGAGTGATGCATATTGGAAACAACAACAACAGAAAGGACTGCATCAAAGAACTGACTGAAACAGTGAGCTTCTGCTCAAAACTGTCAACTTCCACATGGAGAATATTGAGAAAGACTGAGAAAGAGATGAAAAGCATGTTTGGCAGAATGCATGAGCTCTGGTGGGGTAGGGGGATGGGGGGGCACGGGTCTAGATTTGATAACATATATATATATATAAATAAATTAATTTAAAAAGTAGAATGATACACATATATACTAACTACTTAAATAAGCTTGATATACCTTCAACTTACCACCTAGTGTTTCATCAGATAGAGTCAAAGTCTTTTTTAGCAGAGTCTAGGAGTCTTATGGCCACTAACAGTAATTTGGAAGCTATTTTACCTTTGACAACGTGAGACAGATATTATTAATTTGCAAATCAGTAGTATAGTTGTTCTAGCAGTACTGGAAAGAGGAGGATATCCAGGAGTACTAGATAAAGGACTCTGCTTTTCATCACGGCAAACTCTGGTCTGCATTCTGAAGCATAACCAGACTCCTTTAATTCATGACATCCCATCTCTATATACGTGGTGTTGCCTGAAAAATATAGAAATGCATCTGTGCCTCACACTAGCCCAGGAAATGATTATTTGCCATTCCAATGCACACACTCATGTGTATATGAGTACATACACATACACACACACACACATACACACACACACACACACACACACAACACAATCTGCTTCCACCAAATTGTTGCTCCCACAAATCTGACTTGCCCATATCTGAACTACTATGATTGTGTGGACAGAGATCTTACATATACTGTTCCTGATTGAACATTAAGTACCAGTCACAATGCTGTATGTTTATGTATTTAACATTCTTTTCTTTAAAATTTTTTTTTATTTATTTATTTTCGTATGTGTATGTATGAATGTACTGTCTGCATGTAGGTTTGTGCACCCGTGTTGTGCAATGCCACAGAGGTCAGAAGATGGTGTTGGATTCCCCTGGAACTGGAGTTAAAGATGGTTCTTAGCCACCATGTGGGTACTGGGGATCGAACCCGGGTCCTCTGCAAGAACAGTCAGCACTCTTAACTGCTAGGCCATCTCTCCAGTCCCAGCATACATTCTTTTCTAAATTTTCCATCCATTAAAGTATGCCCTTGCTTTCTCTATGTTTGAAATTGTTCTTGGGAACAAATATAGGGAAAATTGACCATGGAACCTACAGTCCTGTGCATGAATAGTGCTCTGATTTTAAGGAATTTCATTTTTAGAGTAGGTGTATATTTATACTCTAAGAGAAAGTGTATAGTGCTCATAGTTCTTGGCATTACAAATGCATAGCTTCCTCATAATCAGCATTTTCACAGACAAGAATACTGCTTAGTTACTGAACTTGCATTGACACTTCATTTTCACAGCTTCAATAGGTTCATTCTTCATGCTCCTGATGTTTTGAAAAGTTCATAATGACATGCATCTTTTGATAAGTATAGCTGGGGAGATGGCTCAGTCAGTAAAGTGCTTGTCACAGACCTGGGTTTGGATCCCCAGAACTCCCATGGTTGTGTATGTCTATGGTCATAGTCTTGCATGGGGAATGGGGGAGCAACAGAAAGAGGTAGGCAGATGGCTGGTGCTTGCTGGCCAGCCAGGAGAGCCAATCAGTGAGCTCTGGGTTCAGGGAGGACTCTTCTCAAATGGTAAGCTAAAGGTAGGTGGGGATGACATTTATTCCTCATCAATCTCTGGCCTGTACATACTTCATGGATGCACAGGCATGCGCACTCGTATTCTCCATCAATTTCTGGCCTGCACATACATTCATGGATGCACAGGCATGCACACACATATTTCACAGCACTGAGTCACTGCTAAGTTTCTGATATTCTATTCTATAAGGTTTATAGAAATTAGATTAAAGAACACCCCCTTTCATATTTTCTGGTCAGTTTCTGGTTTGCATGATATTTAGCTTTTGGAAGCATCCCACCTTACATGAAATGTACTTTCATACAAGATGGCCTCCCATAGCAGCAAAGGCTCAGGCTCCTCATTTCATCACAGGAAAAGTTTGGGGAGAAGTCCAAAAAGCGAGGCTTCTCATGAAATAAAATAAAAAGAAATTCTCTCCCTTCATCATCACTATGCATGAGCATCACTTGGTCAGTCGTCTGCTTAGCCCTCTCTTAATGCTTCTGGCAAAAGCCTCAGGTGGCTGATTTTCAGTTTCAGAAACCCACAGAGTCTCAAGTGATTTGTTTGTGAGTTAGAAATTCTGCCTGGCATGGACCCCCTGTCTAGCCACAACATACATGCACTGAACAGGATTGCCACCAGACTTCTTTTCTGCACTTTGCCACCCACTAGTGGGCTCTGGACTCATTAAACTTTCCCACTATACACAGGAGCACTTTCTTGGCCCAGTAATTTTTTTGGGGGGGGGGTACAAAACATGTGTGGAGTGGACACTGCTTATTTCAGGACAGAACAGCTAAAGGTTATCCTAGGAAATCAGGATCTAGAGCATTCATTTCCACTGCTCTGGATCAGCAATGTGTGTTATGCTGTGCAGATTCCATCTCCCAAAGCCAACAAATCATAGACAAGGGAGGTAATAGATTTTATACAGATACAGTATTTCTGAGTCAGTAACATTATGCAAAAAATGAAAAAAAATTTCCATTAGTGACATAGCACTGTGGAAGCTGAAAGACAAATGTACCTGGGAACATTAAGATATCCTAGCCACATTCAAGGCATCTTTTAATAACAGTGCCCCTTCCTTTCTAAATTTCATTTTCAGGGCACCAGCAAGCCATTTACAGAGCCTGGGATGTTTTTAGATTCTACTGTTTTGTTTGATGTGAGTGAGCTTTTAAGGAAGATTATTCAATTTGTCATATCTATATATATATAGATATATAGATATATATAGATCTATATATCTATATATCTATATCTATATCTATATATATATATCATATATATATATCATATATAGATATAGATATAGATATATAGATATATAGATCTATATCTATCTATCTATCTATCTATCTATCTATCTATATATATATCCCACCATTCAAACTTAAGTATAAAAGTATAAATGTGGCCAATAGAGCTATATACCAAAAGTGAGAATGAAAGCCTCTGATATCCACAGGGAACTTGGGCAAGCCAACTGAAATTATGCTGTTGGATGTGAGCCCTGGCACAAGCAGAACCTCCATCACCCCAGGGAGGATGGCATGGCAATTTAGGCAGCAAGATATAGTAAAACATTGGTTTCTTCCTTTAAAAATATATCACATTTAAATGATTTGAGAACAGTGTGGGAGTTCATTGCCATTTCCATCTGATCCTAGAATTCAAGGACAGCTGAAATAGAAACTGAAAACTTCATTGAGCCAAAGGCTAGAGCGTCCCTCAGGGTTTCACTCCAGCATTCATAACAGATGGATGTCTAGACTGTTTTTGAACACCTCAGAGACAAGATTCCACAGAGTTTTAATTTTGAAAAGCATTTATATACTATGTCAACGTTCTCATACATGGTTTTCTTACTTCATATGGCCGTAGTGGGGATGAGATAAGTGAAAGTTGAGCACAGTGATTAATACATTTTATTTTGACTTCATTTGCTCCTAAAACTAAACAAAAGGAATTTCTGGAATGAGTAAGATAAT
The DNA here is from genome assembly GCA_009823505.1 of Rhizomys pruinosus. NCBI lineage: Eukaryota > Metazoa > Chordata > Mammalia > Rodentia > Spalacidae > Rhizomys > Rhizomys pruinosus. The sequence continues at coordinate 481,925 of VZQC01000498.1, forward strand.
TGCATGCGTGCATCTAGTGGACTGTTTGTAAGTAGAGCCCATCAAGTGTGATCATATGTATTTCTGCACCCTAGGCCTTTATTTCAGTGCATTTTTAACATTATTATTAGCATTATTATTAGCATTAACATATGAGCATTAATACCCACTGAAGATATTTTCATATCACATTGATATTGTTGCAAAGAGCTTGAGATATTCATGAATTTCATAATTCTGGGTTATTGTATCACAATTTAATCTTTGAAATAGGTCTACAACTATTATTATATCATTTAGTTGAAAATTATTTTGGTAGCCATGTGTTTTAGTTGCTTGTCTCATTGCTGTGACAAGAGCAATGTAAAGAGAGTAGAACTCCAGGTCCAGGGGAATCCGAGACCCTCTTCTGACCTCCGTGGCACTGCACGACACGGGTGCACAAACTTGCTTGCAGACAGTACATTCATACACATACAGAAATAAATAATAAAAAAAAATTAAAAAAAAAAGAGAGTAGAGTTATGCTAGTTTACAATGTTACAGTGTTAGTACAGTCCATCATGGTGGGAAAGGACGAGCACAGAGGCAGGAGATAGTTGGTCACATCACATCCACAGTCAGGAAGCAGATGGATGAGTGCTCGTTTTCAACTTGCTTTTTGCTTTTCATTTAGTCTAGGACTCCAGCCTATGGAATGCTACGAACCGCATTTAGAGTGGCTCTTCCTACCTCAACTAACCCAGTCTACATAGTCCCATCAAAAGCATGCCCAGAGATTGGTTTATTTCAGTGCATTTTTAACAGTGGGTGTTGTGTAGCCATTTTCCTAGAATAGAATCATCCCATCTTGGAAAGTGGTCACGTATGGCTCATAAAAATATGGAATTAAATAAAACTGACCAGTTTCAGGAAGCTTCTTAAACTTACAAGATTCTTAAACTTACCCTCTCCCAACAGGGTATACAAACAGGAAGCAATCGCTGGGAGAGGAGACTCTCTAATGTGAGCTACTTACAAGTCAGGCATGGTAACTCTGCTTTAGTGCTTTTGAGCGATGCATCTAGGTACCTTTGAGTCACCCATGCTCCTATGAGCAGCTCTTCACTCATACTGCTGTAACCCCAGTCTACTTGCTGGTTCACTAAGCTAGACTAGGGAGAAATCTGTCTGTGGTTGTCTATGTGGGGTAAGTAGACATTTGTGTCTCTCCCCAGGAAAACTTGCAAAACAATGGGAATGGACAGAAAAAGGAGATGTTAGAAACTGGAGTGGAAAGAGGTGTAGATAGGAAAAGGTAGAAAAGCCAACCTCAAGAGTCCAAATCGACCTTTATTACTAGTCAAAGAGGGGTGAGCTGATCAGGAAGAAACAGCAAACACACTGCTTCAAGTAGCAGGAGAGGGATTATTCTTAAGTATCTGTCTTAGTTACTTTTCTGTTGCTGTGATAAAGCACCATGACCAAGGGAACTCAGAGAAGAAGAGTTTATCTGAGCTTAAGGTCATATGTTCCTGAGGAATTAGAGTCCATCATGGCGTTGAGGCATGGTGAGGTAGTAGGAGCAGGGGCAGAAAGTAAGCATTCACATCTTCAAGCAGGCACAGGAAGCAGACAGTGACCAGGGACTCTGACAAGGCTTAAGAGTTCTCTAAACCCGCCCTGTGATGTGCTTTCTACAGCAGGGTCGGTCACACCTAAGACTTCAGTAAACAGTGCCACCAATGAGGGACAAAATATGTGAATACTTGGCTCCTATGGGGGTCATTCTCATTCAAACCACAACCGTATTCAAGGGCCTAGGGCCTGATAAATGTGAAAGGACCTGTTTGCAGAACAGGAGTTGCTTTATGGCTGGGGGTGGTATGTTCTGGGCCATAGTTTTGAAACAGGGGCTAACAATGCTTGGATAAGGCCTGTCAATGGGACTGATGGTTTATGACTGGTCAGGCAGGTTTTGGAAAAGAAGAAGAAATGAGAGGTAGGAAGAGAGGTGGAGGACAAAGGCAGAGAGGGACCCCAGACAGGGCACAGGGACAGACTAAAGAAACAGCTCCATCCAAGCCATTTCATATTAATGTTGTGGCTTTCCTGGTTTTTGACATGATAGATGTAAGTTCTTCTAGATTATAACTTGAACACATTTACTAGTATAAATCCCCACCACTATGGAGATCTGGGCTCTGGGAAAGACCACTCAGAATCAAATCTTAATTAGCAAAATTTATTAAGCTACACAGTTGACCACACAGCCTCTGGTGTTGGGAATGGAGGCTGTAGTAGTGAGTTGAAGCAGGAAGAGGTTCCTAAAGGGAGAGAGAGAGAGAGAGAGAGAGAGAGAGAGAGAGAGAGAGAGAACAATTTACTGAATTTCCAACTGTGTGAGATAACATCATTGTGTCCTTCTGCAGGTAGCTGCAAAGCAAATTTTATGAAGCCAAAGTAAGCAGTTAGTTAATTATCTCAGAGCAGTTACACATTTCTGGGAAGGAGACAAGGGGCTTCCATTCTCAGCACTTCCTAGAATTGTTTACCAGTTTTAGGCAAAGCAGCTCTCCAAGATGGCTGCCTTAACCAAAATGGAGCCACTTCAGCTGCTATACCCACCAAGAAGTTCATCCTCCTCCATCCTGATGTGCTAGAGCTCAGCTCTGCACTGTGGACTGACAATAAGAAAGATGTGACAGTGCCTGTCAGTGCCTACTAGCTGGGTGTCACACCATTCCATTATAATCAATTGCTACAAAGTGGAGATGAAGGCTTAGCTCCTCAAAGCTCATGATGACAGATAATGGATTTTCATGCACAGCACTGGAGGAGGCCCAGGTTCTTTTGTCCAGGAACAAGGAATACAGAGACAGGTGGATAGTGGATAGTGGACAAGCGATGTGAGAGAATTTGTTAAGAAAGGAAACACTTCCAATGGAAGAAGCAGGCCAGAGCAGAGTTTAGTCTCTCAAAATGGAAAGCTATACAAAGAGGGGGGATTTTAGGACACATTACTGAGTCTTTTGGGCTCAATCTCATAGCACAGGCTTTCTCCCAAATTTCTTGATATATGTAGAAGCATGTATCATGCATGACATATCTACTTAGCATCTTAAACCTGCTCCCAGGGGTGGTGCATATGAGTATTATAAGGAGCCTTTTGTCATGTTCAGACACTCTGGAGCCCTTCAGAGCCTAAACCAGTAGAGGAAATTAACTGACCTGGGGAGAGGATGTTTTTGGCCTTCTTTGACAACTTTTTTTTTTCTTTTTCCATATGCTAATTTTTCAGCCTCCCTACTCAGTCTTCCAGGCTTTTCTTTTACACTTATTCTTCAAAGGATAACATTTTTTGCCTCACTTAGAAGCCTGTCTGCACAGGGTAGAGGGTAGAACAGCTTTCTGCTCTGATCCAGCACTCACTCAGCAGGGCACTAGAGCACTACCTGAAGGTAATTGAAGGTTAATTTCCTGCTTGACCCTCTATCATTGCCCTGTAGAGAATGGAAACTTGCTGCTAGCTTCCTTGGGGAATGGGAGGGAAAGATTTCCTTGAGCATCCTGCTGTGGGAGGAAGGTTACTGCAAGAAAATGTTTCTGTTGTCAGGCAACATTTTTTACAGTTTTCACATCTGGTGTAAGGGAGGTTTTCTCCAGAACTTCATTGGGTATTCCTATGGGTTTTAGAGATTTCTTTTTCTTTTTCTTTTTTTTTTTTTTTTGGTCTATAGCTCCAGGGATATATGAAAAGCACCAACGAAGTCCTGTGGACTCTGCCAGGTCATTCTTCTAGTTCTTGGGTCCTAGGCAGAACATCTTCCCACTTCTCAGAAGTGTAAGATACTTGTTTATGATGAACAGTCAAAATCCTTTTGTTGTGGAAGGAGTCTGAGAGAAATAGTGGTACTCCGTGTTGCTAGAACTCTTAGCTCTCAAATGGTATCTTTTTAGCACTAGGGTTTTTTGTTGTTGCTGTTGTTTGTTCATTTGTTTGTTTTTTTCTGAGGCAGGCCTCATTGTGCAACCCTAATTGGCCTGGCACTTGCTATATAGATGAGACTCCCCTGGAACTCAGAGACATCCACCTATCTCTGCCTCCTGAGTACTGGCATTAAAAATGTGCTCCACTGTGCCAGGTTTTTGAATGCTGATTTTTTTTTAAGGGATTTACCATCTAATGAACAGTTGTTGCGACAACAACTGATGTTATCAGTTTGTCATACATTAGGTAATTGGCCGAATTTTGCAAGTATCTATGTCCAAATGTTTGACATAACCCAAGGTCCCCATAGTCCAGTTGGAGAAAGCTTATATGCACAGGCATACTGATCAATTAATTAAGAGTCCAGACTATATTCCTGAAGTCTCAATGGATACCCATATCTCTAAGCAAGCTTATAATACCAAGTCTCCTCTTCTGCAGTTAGTTCCCTGGGCTTTGGGAAAGGGGCACAATTGGTTGAGAAGAAAACAGTCTAATTTCTTTGGAGTTGTCATTTTGGAACCTAGTCTGTTCAGGTTGTTTCCCTTCATGGTTTGACAGCTTTTCCAGTGATAAACTTTTTAGTCACTACTAAAACCAAAGCAAAAGGATATTGGATGTCTAGGCATTTAAGCAGTACCAATTATTATGTCAAGATAAGCTGTGAGAATAGACACCAGTGCTTGGATGGTATGCTAATTCCGACAAAATTTGTGTTTTCTTATTAAAAGGGTGACAAGTTCTTATGGGATATAACATCCCCTAACCACCAGAGGACATTAAGCTTGTGGCATTCCGACTGGAGTTATTCCTCCAAGGGAGAGAGCTAATAGCCAAATAGATTGGGATATACAGAAACTCTTGGCTGTCACTGTTGCACATTATCTCCCGGCAGTTGAGGTGTAGCTGACAGAGGAGTCTTGCTTGTCTCAGGGAGACCAATATTTTGCTGTATTGCTTAGTGGCATCGGTAATGCTCCTAGCATTTCAGAGGCCAGTTGTACGCCTAGCAAGGCCGTCTCTATAACATTTTTCATTGCTCAACCGGTACGACAAACAGGGTACTTACTGCATTTTCTCCTTGCCATATATTCCACTTATGGCAAAAAGGCCTTTATATATTCTGGGGGTGGGGGCATTGAATCCCTAGCCACACACTCCCTAGGAGTATCATTCATGCTGATGTCAGCAGCCTTTCCACGTAGTAATATATTTTGCTGCTTACACAACTTATAAACCACTTTTATTGAATTTGGCTCTAGATGAGAAAAGAATTCCCTTTCACAGTTCCTAGGCCTATCAATCAATTAATACGTTATGCATGTTTATAGGAAATACCACTGTAACAATTGGCTCCTATTTTACAGTTAGTGAGTGGTTTCATTAACATCATGCTTTTCTTTTTCCAAAACGGGGAGAGTCGGAAGGTTTCTCCGCATCTGGAAGGTAAACTTCATAGTGCCCATTATCAACAGTCAACCCCAATATTATTCAGAGATATGTCAGTGTCTGTGACTCAGGCCAGTCTGAGGTTCCTCATTCCTTAATGTTCACATGGGTCAAACTCTCTGCTGGCATTCCCCAGTCCATCCTGCATCAGGCCATAAGTTTATGTTTTCAGGCATTTAGAGTGGTGATTTTTACCTGTGGGAAGATAAAAATTCTCCTCCCATTGTTAGTTTCAGGATCAGAAAAATTGAAAATTTATCAAGAGGATTGGAACACAGAGTTTTTCTATTTGTATCCCAGAAAGGTTAGTACCCCACCTCCCACCTCCTCTTTTTTTTTTAGGTTTATGTTTTTGACCTATAGATGCCTCAGTTGTATTACACATACCCATAAAAAGGATCCAAGGTGTAAGTTTTCATCTAATTCACCCAAATTGTTTTTAATTGACTGTATGCTACTTTTATTTGGGAAGGAAATTTAAGCTTAGGTCCTTTAATAGGGCCTACAAGTAACAAGACAGTTGTGAGAAGGGGATTGCTGGGGAATTCAGAAAAAATATTAGAGACCATGGTTATACCGGTCACCCAATACAGATTATGAGTAAAACAATTAACATTTTAATTAGTTAGTCAATTAGTTCAATTTGTATTACCATTTCCACCAAAAACCTACACCTAAATTTAAACAATCTAAACAATTCACTATCGCCTAAAATATCCGAGACTTGGTGGCGATAAAGGCGGGGCAGAGTTTGAGTAGCATTGCAAATAATTTGACTTCCAATAAACCACTTTGTCTTATAACGCGATATGGACTGGGACTAAGTACCTATCATCTACTATTGTGGGAAGTGAAAATTTAAGCTTAATCTCCTTAAATTGTCCTACAAGTAATCAAGCAAGGTTGGACACTGTGATTTGGGGTATAGGCAGAAAAATATAGAGACCAACCCAATACATAACTATTAACTAAAACGACTAGATTTTATATTCCACAGCGAGTTCAAAGTAGTACAGTTCTAGGCTTCCTTTTTTTTTTTTTTTTAAGCACACGCATATTAATATAAAACAACTTTGAAGCAGTTTGGCCCCAGCCACACAGCCCAAGGCTCACCACATCCAGACTGGAGAGGCAGTTGAATGTTCAATCAAGTTGATCAAATTAGTGTCCCAGACTATATTGTTCGTAGTTTTTTACCATTCACCCCAATGCGAAGCCCCTACAATATGCCACTCTACCCTTCCCCGTCTTTCCACAGATTTTCCTAGGCTAGAGATGAAGGCACAGGTGGACAGAAGACAACACAGTCTACTTTGATCTGGCAACTGTCGTTTGGACTGTGTCAGTTCTGGCTGTTTCCTTTCCTGGGCTGACCATTTGCGCGGGATAAGCTTTCAATCCACTAATGAAAACAAGCAGATTAGATATATAATATTTAAAAACTAATATCTAGAATACAATATGGGAAATAGAGTAAATTAAAATTATTTTTTAATGTTATTTAAAATTTCTTTAAGGCCAAAGTACAACAATTTTGCATATGTGCACATGCATTTTTACATGTATAAAACATGTGCAATAGGACAAAAGTGTAACACCTGCCACTTATGGAAAACACCTGCATTGTTCCGGACATTCACTGGGCTAAAGACTTTAGATAAATCGACTCTACATTTTTCATGTTAATTTCAGACTTCACGAGGTGAAATAACTTTCTCAAGGCCAGGGTAGTTAAGTGGCAAAGCTGTTGTTGAATTCAATATGGTGTCAAAGTCCATGTTGGTAAGCAACACTAAGCACTGTCTTTCCTAAATATGGTTACTAATTGAAAGTGAAGTAGAATTCTTTAAATGAGTCATCTTGTAGAATGTAACAAATTTGGCATACCATTATTGCATGTTGTTCATCTATTTTTTTTTCTACTATAAGACATAAGCAGGGAAAAAGAGATGGGAGTGGGTTTCAAAATGTTTGGCCATTAGAAGATTAATGCCTTAAAATATGTAAGCGGTTATATCTGGGTATCCAGTGAGCCCAAACATATGAAGATTCAGAAAATGAAGACATTCCAGAAAAGAAGCAATTAACTATCAAAAAATAGAGAAAGGAATCAACAAGTGGTTCAGCAGTAAAGCACTGCCAGGCTAAGGCTTTGGACTTTAATTTAATCCTAGAACCTATGTAAAGGTAGATGTACGGAAGCCAACTCCATAGAACTGACCTCTGATCTCACATGCATGCCATGACATGTGTGGACACACACGCATACACTATGCACAGACACACAACATATAAACACATCATACACAACAGCCAATCGCACACACTAATAACTAATTTGTTAATGGTGATGAAAAATAGCTATGGTATAATTAAATAACTACCACTCAAACCCCACTCAAGGTGTGTATTATTCACAATTTCACAATTTGTATTGCCTGAGCATCCTTCTCCCTGCTCCAATGATCTATTTCTCTTAATCACATAAGTTGACCACATTTTCTGCTAATGATTTCCTTCATAATATTAACTTTTAATTCTCCATTGTTAGGCAAATCATATGTTTCTGTCAATTATTTAATTTGTATTTACTAAATTTTAAAAAAAAAAAAGATTTTGTTTATTTTTTTTAATTTATGTGTGGCTGTTATGTGGTGTCTGTGTGTTGAAGAGGGCACATGTTGGATTCTTCAGAAAGCATTCTGACACGGGTGGTGGGACATGAGCTCATGGTCCACAAAAAGTGTGCAGGTTGTCTTAACCAACCGAGCCAAATTTTTCCCATTCCTCATCTCTTTGATCTAATTTCTCACATTCCAACAGCCCAAAACTCTTAAGAATGTATGAAAACTAAATGACATTTTTACTCCAGGGATGCCCAAACCCCTTTCCCAGGGATTAGGAGGTGGTTACTCACAGGTAATTGATCGGGCAACTCGAAGAACTAGATTTGTCAAACTTGGCTCTTCCCTTGTATTAACCCTGCCCTCACCTCCACTTTCATCATTTAATTTAGCATCTCCTTCCACACTTGTTCTTAAAAATCCACCCAGTTCTCTTCAATATTCAATGTCAGCTGCAAATTCAGTTACTAACATCAGGTTTTGTTAATATCCCCTTTCAAGGAGGATCTGTGAGTTTCTTCCTGTCAGTCAAACAGCCAAGATATCTCTTTTTAGAAAGTAAGAACAAGCTGGTCTGACCTCAGAAGTCCCCAGTGGTCTTTCCTGAGAGAAGGAACTTCAAATGCTTCATTTGACTTAAGGAGTTTGTTTTCAACTACCTGAACCATTTTATCATCTCTAAGCTTTATGCATCTGCCCCCCCATTGTTACAGTCCAACCTCATTGCTTATCCGACATCCCCTGTCCATGTGATATCTTCAGACCAAACATCATAATTTGAGGATCCTTATCTCAACAAATCCTTGTTTATTCAGATTTGGAGCACTTTTGATACTGGAATTCCAAATACCTTTTTAATTTTTTGTAAGAACTCCCAGGACCCCCAATCTAAGTGTGCAGCTCCCAGGACCCCGGAGTCTAAATGTGCAGCTCCCAGTTCCTCTTGCTGTTTCATTTTCTTACATCGATTTGGAATTACTGATTTGTTTGGAATCTGTTTACTCAATAGCAAATAAATACAAATAAAATAAAAAAAAAAAAAAAAAAAAAAAAAAAAAAAAAAAAAAAAAAAAAAAAAGTAGTGGGGGGGGGGGGGGGGAGGGAATATTGAGTGATTTACTTTATTTCATTTTTTTTTTATTTTTTTATTGTTATTTAACTTTTCATAGGTCATACATAGTTTCTCAATGGGATCTAGAGTTGCTTCCTTTTCAATACCCCCCACCCCACCCCATCCCAGACATGCATTCTTCCATGACTGTACTGCATCTTTCTCTCCGTTTTTTTTTTTTTCATTTTTAGCTATAAGTGATAATCCATGAGTACAAGCATCCTTCATGCAAAACCTATCTGCAGGCTGTTGTGCCCAAACACCTACAGCCCCACCATCCAGTGGGGGGTGACAGGTTGTTTGTTCAATCAAGTTGATCAAATGAGTGTCCAGACTACATTGCTGTAGTTTCACCATTCACCCCAATCGCAGCCCTTACATTCTACCACGCCCCCTCTTCCAGAAAATGCAAACTTTTGGTCCCCTTGGTCCCCTAAATACTTTGACTTCTACTTTTATATCATATATGACATTCTGTATCTATATTAAGCCTAGGTAACATACATGAGAGAAAACATATGAAATTTGAGACTGGCTTACTTGGGTAATGAAATTTTCTCCAATTGCTTCTATTTTCCTGAAAATTACTTAATTTGTTCTTCTTCATGGCTGAAGAAAATTCCCACAATTTTATCCATTTCTCCATTGTTGGATACCTTAGTTGGTTCCATAGCTTATCTATTGTAAACAGTGTTGCAATAAATATTTATGTGCAAGTATCTCTATGATATACTGATATGTCTATAGTACAATATATATTTATATTTAAAGGTCTTTATTAAGCATGTACTATTTAAAGTGAATATAAATAATATAAAATTTTTTAATTACTACAAGAAAAGACAGGCAGAATCTTGTCTTCTATTTATAATTTAAATAAGGAGAGAGGCACAAAGAAATATTAGGTTACCTGAATACATACGTTTCCTTGTTTCTGACACAGAGATATATTTCTTGCAAATACACTGAAGGTCCTAATGCAGCAATGAAGTTACTCAGTTTCGCCATTCCGTTTGTTTGGCAAGCCCTCCCTAATGTTGCTTAATGTCTCCTCTAGAACTCTCTATTCCAACCACAACTGAAAACATTCGTTAGCTTTACCTCTTCTGACACACCTCAGCTTTCACATTTTTCAATTATGATTTACCGAACACCTTATCTATTCCAGATACTATATTTAGAACTGGAAATTAAATAGTAAGCAAGCTAAAACTAAAAGTTCTTAGGTCTTAGGAACTTCATATTCCATGAATGCACAGACGAAAAGTATGAAGACCTGGAAATGAGCAAACTTTCAGAGAGATACCTGGAAGGGAATCCAATGTCATGTGATAATTCACTGGTGACATGAGGATGGATGAAGCTGGTTAGAAGTAATAGATCAGAGGGCTGGAGAGATGGCTCAGTGGTTAAGAGCATTGACTGCTCTTGCAGAAGACCCAGGTTCTAGACTAAAAATAAAGAGAAAGAAAAAAGAAATAATAGATCAGAGATTTTCTTCCAAGAAGGTGAGACCATGAATACAACAACAACAACAAACTACCATATAAAGATTCAAGGAGTATTCAAATAATACTAGTGCAAAGACTGGAGAAAGCTCTGGAGACTAGAGAGAAGGTTAGTATGGTGGACCTTTGATGGCAGCAATGAAACTGAAGGCAGAACATGACCAACCATTTGGTCCATGGTGGTAACTGGGAATTTATTCAGGATGTACAAGGAAGTCACAGGAGAGTTTAAAACAAGAGAATGGCCCAGCTGGCATCTTAATCACTTTTTTCTGTTGCTATGATACAATACTGTGACAAAAGCAACTTAAGAGAGAAAGGATTTATTTTGGCTCACAGTTTGAGGTATAGTCCATGACAGTGGGGGGAGCCAAGGCTGCAGGAGCTTAAAGCAGTTGGTCACATTACACATGCAGTCAGGAAGAAAACAGTGAGTGGATTCTACTCACCTTCTTTTTCTTGCGAAGTCCAGGGTCTCCGGAGAGGGAATGGTGACACCCACAGTGGTCAGGCTTTCCCACCTCAAGTAATCTAAGGGAGCCACTTCGCCACAGGCATGCCCAGAGGCCCTCTCCAAGGTGATTATAGATCTTATCGCATTCACAACTGATGTTTACCACCACAATTGGTTGTACTGGTTGTGAAATGTAGAATGGTTTGGGCCCAGGTAGGAACACAAAGATGCTATTTCATTGTCCAGCAGCTTGAGGGGGAAGGGTAAAGAAAGCCATTACAGTTTGGAGGTAAGGCCAGGAATAGGGACTACTCCTTATTCCTGCTCTGCTAATCACTACCCTCTGTCCCTATAAGGGCAGCCACTATGCTGACTTTTAATAGAATAAGAAAAGTTTTTTAGTTTTGGTTTTATAATGTCTTATAATATACACTTATCCCTTGGTATCCCTGGGGAATTGGTTTCAGAACCTTATGAGAATAGTAACACCTGCGTATATAGTAATATGAATATGAAATGGCATTGTTGTTACAGATAACAGATGTGTCCTCCCATTCACGTTAGTCATCTTTAGATTATGAATAATGTTTAATGCAACATCAATGGCTTGTAAATAGTTGCTATATGCTTTAGAGAATGATGACAAGGAAAATAATCTATACATCTTTAGTAAAGATAGAAGGTTTGTGAATGTTCTTGACTCACAGTTGACTGAATCTGTGAACACGGAATCCACAGATGGATGCAGGATGGTAACGATATAATTATGTTTGTAAAATTTATACTTTTTCATGCTTTTTACTTTCAACTCACCATATCATGAAAATTTGTCCACATCATTTCATGCGATTATAATTTTAAAATCTCATCTTTGTAAACCATTTCATTATGTGATTTTACTAAATTAGTATGTTTGTGCTCAGCACCTAAAGGCACCTGCTGTTAACAGTCTGGATTTGATCCTTGGGACTCACATTGTGGAAGAAGAGAACCAGCTCCTGGAAGCTGTTCTCTGACCTTCACATATATGCCATAGCACATGCATGCATACACACACACACACACACACACACACACCACAATAAAGTATTTTTGAAGCAGTGTCTCCCTGTAGTCCTAGCTGGCCGTGAACTTGTTTGTAGCTCAGGCTGGGCTCCATCTCACAGTGTTCTACCTGCCTCTGCATCCCTAGTGCTATGATTAAAGGATTGCACCATTACATCCTGCTCTAAGAATTTTTATGAACAGAAATGTGTTGATTTGAAAGATAACAGAATATATCACCCCCAAATGTGATGCCCCCAAATTGTGTCACCCCAAAACATGGCACTTTGGCATAGGATTTCTTTGAGTTGATAGGAATTGAGAAGCACGTGGAAAGAAAGCCCTGTGCTCACCTTCTGTTTACTTATGGGTGGGACAAGATGATTCCAAAGGGATTAGTCACGATCTCTCCAACAGTTGAAGACACCTAGCCCAATTCAAGACTATGGGGATCCAGTGTCTGGGTTATATTTTAGCAGGCTAGTCAGGAGATCTCAGGCAGAAGATCAGGAAGGGGCTGAAGGCCAATGAGGGGATGGGGAGTGTGGTAGGGTGGGGGATGGGGTGAGAGGGTTGGGGAGTGGGGATTGGCAGGTGGGCTTGGGTAGGAGGGTCTAATTAACCAAGCAGAGTAGGTGTGGGCTCTGGGGTCGGAGACTGTAGATGGTCTGGGTGCAGGGGGATCATGATTCAGCAGGTGGGGTCTCAGGTGGAAAGTGCCAGAGCAGTCCTAGACCCAAGGCTGGAATGGGATAACTTGCAGAGAGAATGTAGTGGGTCACAGTGGAAAGGAATCAAGACCCAGTGTTCAGGGTCTGAGACAGGAGCATAGTCTGCAGGTCCCAGGCAGGATGACCAGGCCAGGCCTAGGGCCATGGTGGAAGCAGCTGGGAATAGACAATGTAGCTGGTCAGGGTTCAGGGCAATCAATGGTCGATAGGCTGGGTCTGGTATAGGAGGTGGTTAGGAGGTCTCGGGGAAATGAGGACAGTGTGGGGGGAACATAGCTGCTCAGCGCCAGGATACAGGAGAGTTAAGATTCAGTGAGTCTCTCTGTTTACTTAAAAGCAAGACATACATGTACAAAGGAAATCTCCCTAGAAAATAAGTCAATCACTAACAATTGCTTAGAACCTATCACAGCCAGAGAGATCTATATGACAAATCTGACCACCCTTTCATCCACCATTAATTTCCAGATTTGCCTCCTTCAATTCAGGTGCTTTTTTTTTTTTTTTGTATTTTTGAGACAGGGTTTCTCTTTAGTCCCAGCTGGCCTGGAGCTCACTCTGTAGACCAGGCTGGCCCTGAAATCTCAGAGATCCGCCTGCCTCTGCCTCCTGATGCCAGTATCAAAGGCATGTGCCACCACGCCTGGCACTAAAGAAGGTTCTCAGCTGCCATATGGGTGCTGGGAATCGAACCCAGGTCCTCTGTAAGAGCAGTAAGCACTCCTCTGAGCTAGCTCTCCAGCCCCAGTTATAGGTGCTTTGTAAGCTGTAATTCTAAAATACCCTTCTGAGACTACTAACTTCCCAAGTATATATGAAATGTGACTGTCAATGAATTTATATCTGTCCTTCCTTGTTAACCTCTGTTGCCAGGATCTTAGCTAAGATCAGAGGACAAATTTTAGGATTCTGTTCCCTCCTTCCACATCCTGGAGGTTTCAGAGATCAAATTCAGCTTGTCAAGCTAGGTGGTAAGGACTTTTAGTTTAATGTTGTGAGTTTAATGCTGTTTCTAAGAGTGGTGCTATGAACATTCTTTTTGTTTGTTAGTTTAACTTTGGTTAAACTTTTGGTTGTTTTTGTTTTGTTTTATTTAACATTGGGTATCCTTATAGCCATACCTAGCATAGAATTGTCTATGTAGACCAGGTTAGCCTGATCTCAGAGATCCACCTGCCTCATCTTTCTGAATGCTGGAATTAAAGTCATATGCTAGCATGGCTGGCTTCATTTTTTAAAAGATTTAATTTTATTTTTTATTCAACATATGTATCTGTATTTTATCTATTAGTGTGTACTGTATATGTGCCCTCAGAGGGCAGAAGAGGGCATTGGATCTTCCAGAGCTAAGTTTCAGGCAGTAGTGAGCTGCTTGACATGGGTGCTGGGAACCAAACTAGGGTCCTTTAGAAGAGCAGGAAGTGCTCTTAACCACTAAGCCATATCTCCAGCCCCTGCTTAAGAACATGCTTGTACATGACTCTTGGTAAGTCAAAATTGAATTGCAATGTCATGCTGAGAGTTGAAGGATAAACAGTTTCTAAAATAATTGCACAGATTTTCACTCCTTTCAATAGTTAATGGCAGTTCTAGTTACTCAATATTTAGGTATTTTATTTATTTTAGCCAATCTCATGGATATGAGTGATATCAATTTCCATTTTCTTTGATATTTTTGCCTTCGTAGTCACACTCATTTTCTTAAGCTTTCTTTTATTTCCTTTATGTTTAGACAGTACTTTCCAATTTTAAATATGTTTCCCTTTCATAAATATTTTAATTATTCCCTCTTAGTGTATACAAACAAATGGAAGGGAACATTGCTTTCATGGTTATTGCCTTTAAATGCTTTCTTATAATTGAAATGCAAAAGCATTTAACTACAAAACCATATTTTCTTACATTGATAAGCTTTCATCATCATTTTATGTATTAATGGGAATTTTATTCATAGATATTATAGTTTTAAGGTCCCATATCATCATTACTTTTTATTTTATTCAAATTGGTTTTCATCTTCTGTTTTTATTTTCACGAGTTCTCCTCTTTTGAAGTAGATTCTATTTGTTTCTGCACAGATAATGCAAATCTCTCAGAGCAACACCAAGTTGGACTGACACAGGCACACACAGGAATGGAACAAGCCTAGCAGACCTTC
This sequence comes from Rhizomys pruinosus, assembly GCA_009823505.1. NCBI lineage: Eukaryota > Metazoa > Chordata > Mammalia > Rodentia > Spalacidae > Rhizomys > Rhizomys pruinosus. The sequence goes on from VZQC01000498.1 coordinate 496,953, forward strand.
CTGCTGGCCATTTTCTGGGTCAATGGTGTTCCCACAAGTATTCTCTGGGTCTGATCTTAAGCTACTGTGACCAGAGTTTTTGGCTGAACTAATTGGCTTTTTGACATGGTCCCATAATTAGCAAAGTCCCAGATGCATCAATTTCTTTGATTGTCCAAAGTGCATAAAGGCCATTGACAATTTAGGAACAGATTAGCAAAATATTCTACGATATCTATGACAATATATTGGATTCATTTGATCACCAAAGACATTTGTATATTATTTATTTTGTTATATGTGAATGTACACGTGTGCATACGGACATGTGTGTAGGTGCACTGTCTTACACATGTGCATATGCCTGTGGAGGTGAGAGAACATTTTCAGGTGTCGCTCCTCAGGCACTTTCCACCCTCTTCATTGCTTTGTTGTAGTTGACTCAGAGTCCCTCACTAGCTCGGACTCCAGTCAGAGGCTGGGCTGGCTGGCAAGTAAGCCCCAGTGCTCGTCTCTGCTTTCCCAGTGCTGGGATTTCAAATGCATGCTGCCATCCTCTGCTTCTGTGCATGGATTCTGGGGGCTCAAACTCAGGCCCTTGTTTGCAAGGTGGGTGCTTTATTGACTGAGTTCTCTCCCCACACTTAAAGTACACATGTCTTTCTTGTGTATGTGTGGGTCTGGGAAATGAACTCAGGATCTCATGCATATGAGGCAATTCTACCACTGAGTTGCATTTCCAGCTATCTATTTCAAACCCATTTCTTTTTTGGTCTTTTCAAGACAGGGTCTCCCTGAAGCCCCAGCTGTCCTGGAACTCACTCTGTAGACCAGGCTGGCCTTGAACTCGCAAAGATCCGCCTGCCTCTGCCTCCCAAGCGCTAGGATTAAAGGCGTGTGCTATCACACCGGGCTCAAAAACATTTTTTTTTAAAAGATTATCCCATGACATTATCAGTAGTTAAAATTGGCCTAGCGGTTAAGAGCACCGACTGCTCTTACAGAGGACCCAGGTTCGATCCCCAGCACCCACATGGCGGCCAAGAACCGTCTGAAACTCCAATTCCAGGAGAACTCCAGCTCCAGGGGAATCCGAGACCCTCTTCTGACCTCCGCAGCATTGCACGACACGGGTGCACAGACTTGCATGCAGACAGTACATTCATACACATGCAGAAATAAATAAAATTAATAAAAAAATAACATTTTTAAATTCTGAAAAATTAAGTTTATAAGTGTAAATACTTCTTTGTTTTAAATTTTATTTATTTATTTATTTATTTATTTATTTATTTATTTATTATTTTATTTAGTGTATGAATGTATTGTCTGCATGCAGGTCTGTGCACCCGTGTTGTGCAATGCCAGGGAGGTCAGAAGAGGGCGTTGGATGGAACTGGAGTTAAAGATGGTTCTCAGCCACCAGATGGGTGCTGGGGATCGAACCCAGGTCCTCTACAAGAGCAGCCATCTCTCCAGCCCGTAAATGCTTCTTATAGTGGAATAGTTACTTAATACTTACTTTCTTTGGGGTTATAGACTAGGTGACATTGGGCAGTTAAATGGGAACACTATTGATAAAGAAAACAAATAGAGTCTGTTCCTGTAAAAAGGGACCAGTTATAAGGGAATAAGATAGACTCCGTTTTTCTATTTTGTGGAAATACACCATCTGAGGAACAGCCCCCCCCACCCCCCCCACCCCCAGATTCCAGGAAAAAAACCACAGAATATCTCAATGGCTAGCAGGGGAGGACCAAAGGTTGTTTATTGAAAATAGCTAACAGGGAAAGACCAAAGGTTAAAAAATCATGTTTGCTTTTCTGCCAGGATGAGTAAAATCTCCCCCCACGGCGCCACCAAAGCCGAGCTATCAGCTTAAAAATCATGCTTCCTCAGTCCCTATGAATCAATAACAAAATGCCAAAACTGCAAAATTCCCTGTTTGCGGTTTTCCCCTTTTCAAAACCCAAATCCCCTAGACCGAGGGCTGTTCTTTGCTCTCTGCTGCCTCGGCCAGGATGGCAGCTCAAGCTCGAGCTTGATAAAGACTCTTTGTGTTTGCATTGGAGCCACGTGTCCTGGTGGTCTTTGTGGGCCTCCGTGATCTGGGCATAACATATGGGGGCTCATCCGGGATCCCCCAGACCCTCAGGACCCCGACCCCGAAGAGTCTAATACCGGCTGGTAAGTGTCTCAGTCTTGTCCTTTGTCTTCTCTGTGATTTTGCTTTCAATTAGACCTCAAGGCAGCGGAAAACTGTGGCTATAAGTAGCCTATAGTGGACGCACTGTGGGGCCAAAGCCAAACGGCTCAGGGAGACCTTCCTGACCTGGGAGCGGATGAGGTGCCCACCCATCCGCTATGTAGACCAGGCTGGCCTTGAACTCATAGAGTTCCACCTGTTTCAGTCTCCCAAGTGCTGGGATTAAAGGTGTGCACCACCATGCTGGGTGAAAAATTTTTATACTTGAAAAGTAATATAATCATCTTGCAGGGGCAGATGTTGAGTGAGGCCTTTTCCAGGAAACATAAAAATTCATATAGTTGTTCCACATGGAATAACTCTTGCTTTTCTTTTTTCTTAAGCTCTTCTCTCAATGATTTCATTTGGAAAAGTTTTCCCTGAGTCTCAAAAAAGCAGCATATTAATGAGAATGTTTATCCATGTTATAGAAATTGTCATTACAAATCATGGACCATGCCTCCTTCCCAGTTCTAACCAACTGAAAAATAGAATCAAGGGATTAATTTGGGGACCCATTTCACCACTCACTTTATCCTGCCTGACTCCGAGGCCACACAGTTAACTCCTTTGAAGAGATACCTTCTGGTGGCCTGTGATGTGCTCTTCCAGACATAGACCAAATCCAGTCAGAGTGAGCTGAGACAAGCTGGGTGGGTCATGGCTTTCTTTGGCTTGATAACCAAGACAATGGTGGTACTTCACATCAGATCCTCAGTACTTGAAGGCAAATGGATTCCTGGCATACATAAAGAAATGGGGGATTGGGCTGGAGAGATGGCCTAGCAGTTAAGAGCGCCGACTGCTCTTGCAGAGGACCCGGGTTCGATCCCCAGCACCCACATGGTGGCTGAGAACCATCTCTAACTCCAGTTCCAGGGGAATCCGAGACCCTCTTCTGACCTCCATGGCATTGCATGACATGGGTGCACAAACCTGCATGCAAACAGTACATTCATACACATACAAAAAATAAAAATAAAAATAAAAATCTTTAAAAAAAAGAAATGGGGGATCATTTGGTGATAAAGCATATCAACATACTGACCTTATACACACCTTATACACACACAGCCCATAGACACAACACTCCAAGAGATGACCAGGCAGATATTTCCTTCTGCTTCTATATGAGTATGTTCAAGCTACCCCCTCATCTTTTCTACAAGGAATAAGAGAAAGGGCAGTGAGAGAATAAGCTTTTGTTTCCTGGTATCACTAGACCTTGTGCTCATGTGGTCTTGTCACAGCCAGATCTATGGGCAGCCATGGCTGTGGCTACAGCTCATCAGAGGAAGAGCTGGACGAGCATCAGGGGAGTCTCATTGTCTGCTCAAGGAGATCTCTTTCCACTTCCTGCCATTGTTCTTGTGGGACATTCAGAAAGTTCATAACAGCTTACAACACACCACCACAGGATGCAACTCACCAGTCATAAAGCAGTGGTAGCCAGAATGTGTTCCTTGTTCAGTTTCCAACTTCACATTCTTCCTGGTCATACTGTCAAGCATTTATTTGAGAGTCTATCAAAATCCAAGTTGAATTACCTCCAATAATACAGTAAAACTTCATAATATATCTCAGTAAGATGAGCCACTTGAACTTCTACCTATTGTTACAGTCTCAGAGAGAAATTAAAACCTGATTAATGCTCACTAAATTTTAATCAAATAAAAAAAATTCTACAAATTTTCTCTTTCTATTATTGACAAAACAAACTAGACAAAATAAATACACAAGACGATTTCAGTTTTCCCACAGCAGTTATCCCTGCCCATAACAGGTCATGCTGCAGTCACCAGCACTGAACCATAGGGGAAGATTTCACTTATGTGGATCTGAGTTCTTTCTGGAGCATATTGGCTATTGTCTAAGGAACTGGGTATATCAACTTCACATTTAAAAAAAAATTTTTTTTATTATTATTATTTATTTATTTTTGTATGTGTATGAATGTACTGTCTGCATGCAGGTCTGTGCACCCGTGTCGTGCAATGCCGCGGAGGTCAGAAGAGGGTCTCGGATTCCCCTGGAACTGGGGTTCTCCTGGAATTGGAGTTACAGACGGTTCTTAGCCGCCATGTGGGTGCTGGGGATTGAACCCGGGTCCTCTGCAAGAGCGTCGGTGCTCTTAACCGCTAGGCTATCTCTCCAGCCCCTCAACTTCACATTTTTAATTGTTCCAATTTAAAGTCAATCAGTTTCAAGCTTTGTCATGTGTGAAATGTCATCAGTGAGTCCAAAGAACCAATATAGTTCCTGAAGTGGCCTCAGCTGCAGCCCTCACTCATTCCATTTAGAGTAGACAAAATAATTCTTTATAGTCACTTGTCCATAACATGTCACACTGCAGTCACCAGCACAGAACCATAACAGAAAGAAAGGGCATAGAGTCAATTTCAGAGCTACAGGATGCCCAATAGTTTAGGTCAGGCTACGTTGAGTCTTTAACCTATGAACTGAAATTCATGCTGATTCTAGAATGCTGCTACTGAAAGGTCAGCTGTGACGGGGCTTCCCCATGTTATTCATTCTTCTAGTTGGCAAAATTTTTTAAATTTGTGTTGGTTACTTAGTGAGCCTCCAGGCTTTCTTTGAAATTCTGTCCTTTCAGTTTCTCTTCACCTCACATCATTTCATCTCCACATCACTTTTGAGCCTGATGATTCTGGCATGTGATGGCAAGGAGAAAGCAGGCTGCCTGGGGACATGTCATCTCCCCTTCAGAGCCTGCGCCCTACATGTTCACAGAGCTCACATTCCAGAGGGACTGCATGGCTTCCCCCACCTTGTCAATCTTTAGCTCTCTTTTTGGAATTCTAGACACTTTAGGCAGCGTGTGATTTGCCTGCTGCTTTCACCTCTTCCTCCAGAATCCGCACGCTCTGTCAGTCCTGGGTCTTAACAGGAATTTCCCTTTTCCATATTTGCCACAGATGAACATTTTTTGACAGAATTAATTCATTGCTATCGATTTTTCTAAAGTTTGTGGCTTTGGTGAACTAACGGGGGATAAATATTTTCTTCCTGTGGGCATTTTCTCCAATGCTGACTTCCTAGAAGCTTAAAGGTAGTTTAAGTCAATTTTGTTTCCTTTAGTGGCACTGGGAGTGATGTTCTTTGTCCTCATTTTGCACATGTCTGTGTTTCCCTGCGGTCCTTTACCCTGATAATCCCTTTTCCTATCACCGAGGCCCTGCTGGGCTTTCGAGGTTTTAAATCTTCTAAACTGTTTTCCCCCGTTCTCCAAAGCAATATCATTACTTATACCAAGTAACATCTACTAATCACTTACTGGATACCAGATCCCATGCCAAGAGATTTCAAGGGAGGCATAGTATTTCCCAATTACAGATGAGGATACTGAGGAGAATTGAGGCTAAGGTAGATTCAGAAGTTTACAGAATTTATGCAAAATTTTTAAGGAAGGGAGTGAGGGAAGAGATGAGTTACCTCCTATCCACACTTCACCAGAATACCTTTGTCTGTGAAGTGCATGCAAAGTTACTCATTTCAACAGCCATTTAGATCACTCTTCCTGCATGGAAAAGAGCCAGTGAGGGATGGAGGTGGTTTCAGGAATTATTTACCATATTGCAAAAGACAATGTTTCTTTGTGGTCAGAGTCCTAAACTCCCTGAGTGGTCACTGATGCTCAGTGTTATCTCTAGTTACTAAAACCAGCAACATCTGCTTGAGGACATTGCAGAATTCACTTCACCTCTATGGACATGAGGGGAATGAATAGAATAACTAATGCGTTGTGTAATAGTAGCCAGGTTCATGGCACCAAGCCTAGGATGTAAGCATTTGTAACGGAGGGGTAACTTGCTGGCTAAATAATATCACTGAGCCTAGAATGTAGTCACTTAGAGTGGAAGAGTAACCCAGTGGCTAATTCACATCACATCACTGCATCCCACAGAGAAGGAGAACATAATTCACTGATCACCATTCAACTTGGCACTATTTCCTTTTTCTGTTTTATGATATTAGTACTTGATCCCACTCTTATTTGTAAACATGAAAGCATTTTATTTAGAAATACTTTAATTTAAAACTTTAAGTCATAGCAAAAAGAGTTATATAATATTTTTAAAAGAAAAAAGAAAATAAAAAGCACCGGTGATTCCATTACCAAGAAAATGACTGTTGAGGATTTGGTGAAGTCCTCTTTTCTGTTCATATAAACAGATATTTTAGAAAATATTAAATGGTATGGACATTGTAGAGGTGGTTTCAATTTGTAAGAATGTGTTTTTTTCCCTAATAATATATAATTGGTGACAATATTTGTGATCACCTGGGGACATCTGCATTTTTGTAAGGGGAAGAGTCCATGATATCTTACAAGTTACAGTCCATCGCTGAGAGGGGGGAAGACAAAACCTGAGGCAGAAACAGGAGGCGGTAAGTGAGGCAGGGTCCATGAAGAGCTGTGGGCTGGCTTGCTTCTGGCTTGCTCAACTAGGTTTCTTTTTCAATTTTTAAATTGATTTTATGCATATGAGTGTTTTGCCTATGTGTATGCAAGTGTACCATGTATGTGCCATGCCAATGGAGGTCAGAAGATGGTGTTGAATCTCTTGGAACTGAGTTAAGGACATGTGTTATCTGCCTTGTGGACCAAGTCAGGGTCCTCTGCCAGAGCAGCCAATGCTCTTAACCAGTAAGCCACCTGTCCAGCCTCCTCAGCTACCTTTCTTATGAAGCCCACATCCAACTGCTAGAGATGGCACTACCCACAATGGGCTGACCCTTCTACAACAATTAGCAATCAAGACCATAGCCACAGTCTTGCTCACAGGTCATTCTGATGGAGAAAATCCCTCAGTTAAGGTTCCCTCTTGCCAGATGTCTCTTGTGTATGTCATGTTAACAATATCAAATCATAAAGACGTTAAGTCCAATTCAGAGGTTGGTTATGAATGACTATTAGGGAATCAAGGTGATCTGAGCTTTCCATAGCATTGCGTCTCTACACAATGCCCATTTTCTAATCAGTCTGCAGGATCATGAAAACAGATGTGGCTGCTTCAGGGACCTATGGCTTACAGTGACAAGCAAAGGAAAATGCTCTGTAGCCCTGTACATCTGCACTGTTAATGCTTCCAAAGGGCCCATTGCAAGGCTGTACGCTCACTTAATGGATCTGTTTCCCTACAAAAAAGACGTTTGACTAGTTTCAGTTCTAATGATTCCACAATTAAAACTGTGCCACGAGGTCCTTATTGTTCTGTTATAATTGAAAAGATCAACAAGTGTATCAGATTTTTAGTATTTTTCAGAAGATATATTAAATAATTTGGGAGATTTTTGAGACACCTACAGACTAGAATGTATCTGGAGAGGGGCACCTATTGGTCCATTTCATTTGTGAAGAGAAAGCAGGTATAGGTAACAAATTGCTCCTTTTTCTGGTTTACTGACTTTGGGATTAAATTTCCTGCAAAAGTTTAGAACTATTTTGACTATGAATTTAGTTAGCCAATAGAAGTGTATATTTTACTGGTGTTTTGTTTTCATAAATATTTTATTAATGCTTTCACAAAGTATGTATTCTTAAATATAGAGAATTGCAAATCAGATATAGTTAAAACAACTTTTGAAACATCCAAAATCTTTATTTCACAAGGACCTTGTCATTATTTTTAAAAACTTTTTCTGTTTTGTTCAAAATTTATCTATAGACTGCTCAGTTGGTAGTTATAACAATAATGCTCTAAGCAAGAAAGTGTCATGGGTGACGTCACATTCAAGACCTTATGCCTGTAAAGAATCTAATCTAGGCATATTTGTGAGATGATACAGGTGGATTCGGAGCCCTAAATCAGCTCTTGCTTCAGTCTTGTTCATAGATTAAATCTTTTTATGCCATGAATTAGAACCAATAGAAAAACAGTTTAAAAAGCTCAATGCTGACCTCAGGACTTGGGAGGCAGAGGCAGGTGGATCTCTGTGAGATGGAGGCCAGCCTGGTCTATGTAGCAAGGACCAGGCTGCCTGGGGTATAAGAAGACACTGTCTCAAACAAAACAAAACAAAGTAAAAAAGATTACCTCTGTGTTCCTCTCAGCAATAATGCTAAGGGAAAGAAAATAGCAATTTATATTGAGCTCGTAATTCAGTTTTTCTTCCATTGACAGTAATATTTTAGATAAAATTTTCCATTTTTCAAATTACCTATACTTCTTTTTATGGTCAAAGGGGTCTCAGGATGCCAGATGGTGAGTGTCACATAAACCCCAGTGGGGGAGGGAAGGGTCAGTTGAATGTATTGGTCCTTGAATCTGCTGGGAAACCATGCTGAAATATGTGGCTAGAAATTCATCACATCATATTTGGTCTCATCAAGATCCAGAAATCATTTCTGGTTCACCCCAACCTTCACTTATTAATGCAGAGAAGTCTCCATGTGGCTTCAGGGTATCTTTCTTGGCTGCATTTTACTAAGGAGACACCCAGTCCTTGACACACACCTGTGGAGCCTCTGGAGTTAAGATAATGTCTGCTGCAGTAGACATGCATGCCTGTATGTGTGCATGTGCATGTGTGTGTGTGTGTGTGTGTGTGTGTGTGTGTGTGTGTGTATTTCACGTATTAAATAAGCCCTCTATCCCAGCTGGTGCCAGAAAATGTCTGACTTTCCTTAAAACTCTTCCACTGAAGAACTGACTTGGCTTAGTTAGGACCATGGGATAAAATCAGTTAAGTCATAGCACATAAAGCATAGCTGCCACCAACCAGTGACCACAGAAGCATTTGATAGATGCTGACTGAGAGGTTGATGTGAATGGATATAATGAAGGTATAGCCTTTCTATGATGTGAAGACATTATAGTAAGAAAGTTGTCGCCTGAACTCTATCTTCTCTAGTCATTTGCAGTTTTAGAGATATCCAGTTTGCACTAAGGCATAATAAACTCCAGGAGGCTTTAACATTTTCAGCCCAGTTTTAAAAGTGTTTAACTGGCTTGTTAATGTCCTGTAAGTCCCTAATGTTGCCATTAGGTCCATCAGTCTAATTAGGTTTCATGCTCACTGGGCACAGACTGCAAAGGCTTTATTAAAGCTTTCTATAAGACCCAGTGCATTGCATCTTAATAAATGTCTTTTGTATTAACTCTCATAAAACATCACTCAAACTACCGTTTAAATATTGCAAAACTCACATGATTTATTAAACTAATACTTTTATTCAATTTACAAATTGGGACTTAATTTTATGGTACTCCTTTGCAATAGTTACCTTGTTACAAAACAATGAGGAAAAAACATCCAAAGATATCTGCATATGATTGGTGGATGTTAGTCTATCAGATAGTGTGCTGGATAGCTTTAGTGTCAACTTGACACACCTGGGTTGAGGGAGCCTCAATTGGGGAATTGGCTCCATTGGACTGGCCTGTGGCCACATCTGTGGAGCATTGTCTTGATTGTTGGGCAATGTGGGAGGGCCCAGCCCACTATGTGTGGTGCCACCTCTGGGCAGGTTGTTATGTGTACAAGAGGGCAGGCTGGGCATGGGCCAGGGGAGTAAGCCAGTAAACAGCATTCCTCCATGGCCTGTGCATCAGCTCCTGCCTCCAGGTTCCTGCCCTGAGTTCCTGCCTTGGGCTCCTTAAGTGATGAACTGCGACCCAGGAGATGTAAACTGAATAAACCCTTTCCTCCCCAAGTTGGTGTCGGTCAGAGTGTTTTGTCACAGCAACGGAAGACAAACTAGAACAGATAGTTCTTTAAATTTTTAAATCTGTACCTACATTAATAAATATTTAAGCATTAATTTTTTTCCAAAGGGTGGTAAAGTGATTTATTGATTAGTCACCTATTTAAATTCACAGTAAAAGATGCCTTAAGGAGATTTTCCTTCTTTTTTATTTATCATTTTTTATGCGTATGAGTGTACTGTCTGCATGTAGGTTGGTGCACCTGTGTTGTGCAATGCCGCCGTGGTCAGAAGAGGGCGTTGGATTCCCCTGGAACTGGAGTTAAAGACGGTTCTTAGCCACCATGTGGGTGCTGGGAATCAAACCTGGTCCTCTGCAAGAGTATTCAGCACTCTTAAATGCTGAGCTATCTCTCTAGCCCCTGATTTTCCTTCTTTTATAAGTTTTTTTTATTTATTTTTATGTGTAGGAGTATTGTGCCTGCATATATGTGTTGTACAGTCCCCACAAAAGACAGAAGAGGGTGTCAGATCCTCTAGATGTGGAGTTATGGATGGTTGTTAGCCACCTTGTGGGTACTGGGAACTGAACCCTGTCTTCTGTAAGAACAGTCCATGCTCCATAGAGCCTTTGTGCTTTGTTGATAGCTAACTTTGAAATTGTCATCAGAGAGGCCTGGAAAGGTGGCTTGGTGGGAGTGCTTGCTCTGCAACCAGGAGGACCTTAGTTCAAATCACCAGTAATCATGTAAAAAGAAACTTCAGCATTGGGGGCAGAACGAGGTGGATGCCAAGAGTGGTGGGCATAAGCCTAGCTAAAAATTCAATTTTCATCAGTAAGTGATCTTATCTCAAGGAAGCAAGGGAGAAAGAGAGAGAGAGAGAGAGAGAGAGAGAGAGAGAGAGAGAGAGAGAGAGAGAGAGAGAGAGAGACTATATAGGACACACATAAACACAAATTATCAGTGCTAATTTTTTTCTAATGTCCATAGTATTTATACCCTGAGTAAAAATATTTCTCAGAGGAAATATTAGCATCAGATGCCTAGAACATGGTGGCTAGATTATAAGATTTATGAGGGTCCCTCCAAGGCTTTTCCATTTTTGTGGAACACAGAGTCTGTCATGTCTTAAGAAGGCAATAAAATATGGATTACCACATATGCGATTGAAATCTGCTAGCAAGAAGAGATATCTTGTCACATGTCCATTAGATGCCATCTTGGGTAAAAGCAAAATGTCAGGAAGACAGAGACTGTGACCTCAGGAACTGAAGAAAACTCCTAAGAACTCCAATCAAGAGGAAATCATTTAAACTAGAAAACTTCATAGGCAAAGTCTTTTCTGCAAATAAAACATCTGTACCTTGGTTTAGTTATTACAACTTTAATTTCTTTGAAAATGTATAGTAGGTTGCACGAATTCTATAGGATCCATATAATCCATACAGAAACTAAGCTCAATATCTCATCAGTGTTTAACAGCAAGAGAAAAATCCTAGAGTGAAGAAGAATCTTAATATAGAGATTACTAGTCCAATCTTGCACCAATAACTTAGGGATTCCTCCCGCTCTTAAAAAGTCATAGAGCCTGAACCTTCCCACAACCAGCACTGTTTTAACTTTGTGTTTGTGTGGTTGTGATACAGACAGGTATGGAACTTTGCAAACTGTGTGGGGTAAAAACAAAGAACTGTAAGTGTAAGAAGAGGACATGATGTCAGATGTCATAGAATAAAGTTTGTCTAGTTAGGAATAAGACTATACTTGAGACAGCCAGGTCTACGACAGGGACAATGGGCAGATAGAAGTCCTTCTGGCTTTAACTCATGCCTGTTACCCATCGGTAGTGTGGAATGCACCTTTTCCTGCCCTCCTACTCTTACTTCGAAGAGGAAGAGCAGATCAACAACAAAATTAGGTACAACAGCAACCAGGGTGCTGCCATGGAACACATGTTACACATCAAGAAGTAGCTTGAAAGAATTTAACATTCATAACCAATGGAGAAATACCATTGTACCCTAACAACCCAGTAAAAGTCTTCCCTTTTGATTTGTAGTAGGCTCATTTCTTCCTCAACTGATGGTGAGCTGAGGCCTCCTTTATTTTTTTTATTTTTATTTTTTTATACACAAATGGAGGGAGTTCTCCCAGATTCCTTCTATGAAGCCAGCATCACTCTATTACCAAAACCAGGCAGAGATACAACCAAAAAGGAGAACTATAGACCCATTTCCTTAATGAACACAGATGCAAAAATTCTAAATAAAATACTTGCAAATCGCATACAGACCCACATCAAGAAGATCATTCACCATGACCAAGTTGGATTCATACCAGAAATGCAGGGATGGTTCAACATATGAAAATCAATAAATATCATCAATGGGCTGAAAGACAAAAACCACACAATCATCTCAAATGATGCAGAAAAAGCCTTTGACAAAATCCAGCATCCTTTCATGCTTAAAGTCCTAAAGGGAATTGGTTTGGAGAGATCATTCCTCAATGTAATCAAAGCCATATACAGCAAACCCACAGCCAATATCATCCTAAATGGGGACATGACAGAAGCATTCCCCTTAAAGATAGGAACTCGGCAAGGCTGCCCCCTGTCACCACTCCTTTTCAATATACTGCTTGAAACCCTTGCTAGGGCAATAAGGTAAGAAAAGGAAATTAAAGGAATTCTAATTGGAAAAGAGGAAGTCAAGCTATCCCTTTTTGCTGATGATATGATTGTCTACCTAAGGGATGCTAAGAACTCCACCAGGAAACTCATAGAAACGATTAAGAGCTTCAGTAAAGTGGCAGGATGCAAAATAAATCTAGAAAAATCAATAGCCTTTCTTTACAGCAACAACAAGCAACTGAAGAAGGAATACAAGGAGACCTTTCCACTCAAAATAGCCTCAAAAACAATAAAATACCTAGGAACAAACCTAACCAAAGACACCAAGGATCTCTACAACAAAAATTTTAAACCTCTGAAGAAGAAATTGAAGAAGACATCAGAAGATGGAAAAACCTCCCATGGTCATGGATTGGGAAAATAAATATAGTAAAAATGTCCATTCTACCCAAACTCTTATATAGATTTAATGCAATCCCAATTAAAATCCCCAAGAGATTTTTCACAGGCTTGGAAAAAAAATCCTTAATTTCATTTGGAAAAACAAAAGACCCCAAACAGCCAAAGCAACCGGAGCAAAAAGAGCAATACAGGGGGGATCTCTATTCCAGACTTCAAACTATACTACAGGGCTATCGTCTTAAAAACTGCTTAGTACTGGCACAAAAACAGACCAGTTGACCAACGGAACAAAACTGAAGATCCAAATCTGAGCACATACAATTTCAGCCACCTCATATTCGACAAGGGGGCCAAGAAGACACAATGGAGGAAAGACAGCATCTTCAGCAAGTGGTGTTGGCAAAACTGGATCACCACCTGTAGAAGAATGAAATTAAACCCCTACCTCTCGCCTTGAGGCCTCCTTTAAAACCTGTATTTTGCAGCTACACGGCTTGATTTTAGTTTTAGCAATCTCTCTCTTTAAGTTTCCACTCTGGGCATTGTTTCTAGATAGAAAGGAAACCTTAGACAGAAAACCCTCATATCTTAACAGCAACACTGAAAGAAATCAGAGTTAAAAATCTTAGAGAAGTTTTAATTTTAATAATAAAACATATTTTTTTCTTATTCAATATTCTTTAATTTTTTTTTGTTTTGTGCATTTCATACAACATTTCTCAATCCAATTTAGACTCATTCCCACTTTCATACCCCCCCACCCCACCCAAGCTCACACATTCTGCCATACATGTCTTGCATCTTTTTCTCAGTCTTTTAAAAGTTTTTCTTTGCAGAGGTTTACTGTTTGGGGCAGAAGTTCACTGTTTCAGTCAGTTCTTTGACCTAGTCCTTTTGTTGTTGTTCCCTCCAATTTGTATTGCTCTAAAATATGCATATATATGTCACACTTATACCAAAATTATGATATCTAAAAATAAACTATAAGTTAATTCCAAAACGTGTTTAGGAATTCACATTTTTCCTTTAATTTTATATTTCTCTAAAATATGCATATACACCCTCCACCCATATCCCAAAATTACAAAGTCTGAAAATAAGTGGTAGGTTGATTCTAGAGCATGTTAAGGGATTTGCATTTTAACTGTACTGTTGCTTTCAGATAAAAAGAAAGATAACATTAATGTTCCTCAGTTTGCCTTACAACTAGGGTCTGGTGGTAGCATCCACATATGAGGGATACTATTCATGGTTTGTTTTCCTGGGACTGTGTTACTTCACTTATCATAATAGCTTCTAGTTCCATCCATTTACCTGCAAAGTTCATGGTGTCATCTTTCTTTACCATTGCATAGAACTCCATTGTGTAGATGCGCCACATTTTCTTTATCCATTCATTGGTTGAGGGACACTTGCGTTGCTTTCATCTCTTCACTATTGTGAAGAGAGCTGCAATAAAAATAGTTTTGCATGTTTCTTTGGGACAGATTGAGTCTTGTGGGTATGTTCTCAGGAGTGGTAAGACTTGGCCAGGTGGTAGGTTTAATGTGAATCTTTTAAGTAAAGAATAAAACATCCTTAAGGTTCTATCGAGACACTGCTTATTCACATATCTCCTTTCTCATCTCTTACATCTTTTCTCATACGGCAAGAGTATTTTAAAATATTTTATTATTTTTAGTTTATGTGTATGAATATATGTAAGTGTACCCATGTCAGGCAGTGCCCATGGGAGACAGAAGAGGGTGTCATATTCCCTGAAGCTGGAGTTATCAATCATTTTTAGCTGCCATGTGGCCATGTGGGTGCTGGGAAGCAAACTTTCGTCCTCAGCAAGAGAAGCCAGTGTTCTTAACTGTGGAACCATCTCTCCAGCCCACAGCAAGAATATTTTAATAGGAATGGCTGGGGGCTGGAGAGATGGCTCAGTGGTTAAAAGTGCTGACTGCTCTTGCAGAGGACCCAGGTTCGATTTCCAGCATCCACATGGTAGCTAAGAACCATCTTTAACTCCAGTTCCAGGGGAATCTGATGCCCTCTTCTGACCTCTGCAGCATTGCACAACATGGGTGCTCAAACCTACATGCAGACAGAACACTAATACACATAAAAAATAATAAATAAAATATTAAAAAAGGAGCATCTGAAATAAAGGTTGTCTTTCCCAGCCTTCCTTAAAGCTCACTGTGGCCATGTAATTATTTCTAGTTGGAAGCATATGTGTAGGAAGAGTATATTCCCCTCCACCTGCCTTTCCCCCTCCTCCTTGCACATTGAGAACACCATGTGAGCCACATGAAAGTGATATCTTCCACGTGGCTGAAGTACAAGATGAAAGGCCTTATGTTGTCTTTTGGATTGCTTGTGTTGGGGTAGTTAAAAAGGACAGAAACTTCTTTTTCAAGTTCTCTCGATTTTACAGTCTAATTTAGTACACTGATTCTCAGGTAGAGAAATTGTGAAAATATTAAGTTCGAAGGAATAGCAATGTAAATTTCTCCACTTGATACATGAGAAACTTAAGCATTCCACAATGGAGATAATAGTTCTTTTCAAAAGCTTGTTAAAGGATATTGGAGAGATAGTTCAGTGATTAATAGCACTGGATGCGCACATAAGTCCCATGCAAGTTCATACCAAACACAATCCCAACACAGACATGAAGAAGTAAGAAAACCCAAACCAACCTAAGGAACTTGTGGCAACTGATTGATGGCTGCTGAGTCAGCCTCCCTTAAGCATGGGACTCTAGATAGGTTAACCAAGTTCTAATGGGTGGGCTTATACTGAAGGATATTTGGGAACACTAATTAGGCTCTATGGGACTTATATATATTACAGACTACCTTAAATCAGGTGGGACAGTAAGAGGAGATGTGGATAGAGGGGAGAATCTAAATACCATCAATCTATATTTTATATAAAATACAAAAATTCAATAAAAAGAATTCATAAAATTCAGATTTGCCTTATTTTATGCTGAATGAGAATTCCTCTGAATTGGTTACTGAAAAAAAAAGAGTACCAATTGCTTTTATAAAGGACCTGGGTTTAGTTCCCAGCACTCACATGGCAGCTAACAAGAATTGGTGCCTCCAGTTCCAGGAGATCCAGTCCCCTTCTCTGTCCTCTAAGGGCATTGCAGGACATGGGTGCACTCATATACATGTAGGCAAAACACTCTTACATGTGAAATACAATTAAATCTAAAACAATGAAAAAGAAATGGTAACATGTTTTTAAGTATCATGTTAGATTATAAGAAAGTCCTTAAACCACAAAAGCAAAAATCTGTAGATATAGTTATCTTTGATCAAGAAAACAAACAAAAGAAGCTGTTAATTTAAAAAAATACGTAATTACTTGAAAAGATTTAAAATATATCTCTTGAGGCAAACAAGAAATTAAAATTATAATTACAGACTATTTAGAAAATGATGACAGTAATTTTGTTTTAGAACTTGTGAGGCAGAAACCCAGCACTTTGATTCTTTCAATGTTGTATTTCACTTTTATAACCAAGACTAGTAAAGGAAATTTATTTCAGGTCCATGTTAGCAAAGAAATATAAATTAGAACATTTGTCTTGGAGAAGCTATGGAAGCCTCAGTATGAGGGTTTCATAGCAGAATGAATCTGAAATGAGTGGAAAGAGATTTTCACTGGATGAGGAAGGGCGTTGTGAACCACTGTAAGAACAATAGTTGTTCTAGTAGAACCTCAATAAATATATTTAAATCCACAAGCTCATAAGGATAAGTACCCTCTACTTCTTCACACTCCTCACAACCCTGGGTACCTATGTAGTATGCCCAACTCAGTATTTTGAAAAATAGGCCAAAAGAATAATTTATTCTACTTTTCCCATAAAATCTATTCCTCAGAATTAGCAGACATAGGCAGTAGCTTCTCTTTACAAAATGTTTATTTCATGCATGCCACTCCACAAATGTGGAGGTCAGAGTCATACTTCAGGCATTGGTTATCATCTTCCATCGTTTTGAAGCTGGTTTCTATTGGGTAGAGCATGAGACTCTTAATCTCAGGGTCATGGGTTCGTGCCCCATGTTGGGCGCCAGTTGTTGGGTGTGGTGTCTTTGAGTCATGCATGACTGCCTTCCACACGCTGTCCTTCCCTTCTTGGCTCAGCTCCAGGACTTGCCTCCTGCCTGCAAGCCGGCAGTCTTTGGGCTCTGCTCCCACAAGAAGGGGGCAGGGAATACCTCCGGAGATCACCCTAAGGAAAAATAAGCAGACTCACACACACTAGTGGAGAACTGGGGAGGATAGGAACGCCATTTATTTTCTGTCAGTGAGGTCTATATATTCAAGACTACTGTGCTTTGGGCAAGGAAGTGGGAAGCAGGTGGAAGGGAGGGGTGAGCCAACCTGGTTTGAATCGGGGGGCTGCAGAGCTCTGATTTGTGCAACAGGTAACTAGAGGTATGACATTCTGCTCAATGCCTCAAGGCAATGGGCTTGGAATTTTGCAGAGATAGGGTGAAGCAAGAATCATTGTAATACCCCGAATCTTCTGGCTACAGATAACTCTGGAAGCCCACAGAGATATCAGATAACTGGAGACCTCCTGGGACAGGTCTTACAATTTCTCACTTTAAGCCACACACAAAGTTCCATTCCCACAGGTTTCCTTATTGTTTGCTCTTATACTCTACCAGACTAGCTGGCCTAGGAGGTTTCAGGAATTTGCCTGTCTTTGCCTCTTTGCTGACAACCTTCGGTTGTCAGCTTGACACACATGGGACAAGGAAACCAGAATTGGAGAATTTCCTCTATTGGTTTGGCCTATGGACATGTCTGTGAGGCATTTCCTTGATCATTGAGTAATGTGGAAGTGCCCATCACACTGGGGATAGTGCCATGTGCCACTGGAAGGTGGTCCTGGTTTGTATAAGAAAATAGGTTGAGGGGCTGGAGAGATGGCTCAGCAGTTAAGAGCACCAACTTCTCTTGCAGATGACCAGGTTTCAATTCCCAGCATCCACGTGGTGGCTAAGAACCGTCTTTAACTCCAGTTCCAGGGGAATCTGACACCCTCTTCTGACCTCGGTGGCATTGCATGACATGGGCACACCAACCTACATGCAGGCAGGACATTACACATAACAAAATAATAATAGGGGGATTTCTCAAGACCACCTGAAGCACAGGTACCAGCAGGCTAAACAACAACCCACCCTCCTCGCCAACTGGGATTGCTGAAGGAGAGTCCAAGTGGATTCTTTGGAGAACCTTCAGAACAGAAAGTGAAAAGTGAGTTAGAATTCCAGTAGAAGGCCTAAATCTTAGACCAGTCAACACTCCATAAGCAAAGAGAAAAGGAGAAAAACAAATAAATCAAACAAGCAAGGCATCTGAAGGAGGCAAGCAAGGCAAGACTTCAACACAGTGAAGAGGCATTTGGGATTCACATTGGAATAGAGGCAAAGAGAAACCCATATGCCAGGGACACAAAGAAGAGACAACATGGGAAAAGTGCAGGATATTCCCACAGCAAGCTCTACCAACCCTGTGGAAGATTCCTACAGCGGGATCCCCCTGGGGATGGCCCAGGACACTGATATTAGAAGTACAATTGTGAACATACTTAAAGAAGTAAAAGATTATAAAGAACAAATCAAAGAATTAAGAAAAGAGAATGAAGAACTCAAGAAGGACCTAGAGAGAGAGAGAATGACAAACTCCGGAAGGAAGTGGAAACACTGAAAAGATCCCATGTTGAAAAAGATAAGGAAACCAGCCAGTGAAGCAAAGAGCTACAGGAAGAATTGAGAAGCTCCAAAAGGAAGTAGAAATATTAAAGAAATCAGAAGAGGAAATGAAAAAGGAAATCAAACACTCATCCAATCAAGAGGAAAGGAATGGAAAAAGCCTCAGAAGCAGAATGGAGGAAACACAACAAAGAATATCAGACCTGGAAGATAACACAGAACAACTCAAAACCTCAAGTAAAGATTATGAAAAAATTTTAAATACACAAAAGTAGAACAACCAGGAACTGTGGGACACTATGAAAAGATCAAACCTCTGCATCATAGGAATAGAGGAAGGAGAAGAATCCCAAGAGAATGGTATTGATCAGATCTTCAACAGAATAATAGATGAAAACTTCCCCAAACTAAAAGAAGACAAACCAATACAAATACAAGAAGCACATAGAACTCCAAACAGACAAGATCAGAAAAGAAATTCCCCATGCCATATCATAATTAAAATGTTAGATGCACAAAACCAAGACAAAATTCTGAAAGCCACAAGAGAAAAACAACAAGTGACATATAAGGGGAAACCTATCAGAATTACAATTGACTTCTCAGTGCAAACCATGAAAGCAAGAAGAACATAGAGCAAAGCATTCCCAGTGTTAAAGGACTATAGATGCCAACCCAGGTTACTATACCCAGCAAAAATGTCAATTCTAGCTGAAGGAGAGAGAAAAATCTTCATGACATAAAGATGAAAGAGCACATGTCCAGAAAACCAACCATTCAGAAAAGACTTGAAGCAATTCAAAGGACAGAAGAAAGGAGCATCCATCCCCAGGCACCTAGAAAGAGAAATCAATAAAAGCATAACTGCAGAAGTAGAAACCTAAACCAAAACCACAAATGAATAATAAGGTGAAAGGAAGCAACACAAACCTATCAGTCATAACCTTAAATATTAATGTACTAAATTTCCCAATCCAAATACATAGACTGGGAGATTGGATTAGGAAACAGAACTGATCTATATGCTGTCTACAAGAAATGCATCTTACCTTCAAGGATAGGCACCACCTTGAAGTGAAAAGATGGAAAAAATTGTTCCAAGCAAATGGTACCAAAAAGAAAGCAGGTGTTGCTATTTTAATATCAGACAAAATAGACTTCAAAGTAAAAGAAATCAGAAGAGACAAAGAAGACCATACACTTTTATCAAAAGAACAATTCATCACGAAGATTTCACAATTATGAATATATATGCACCAAACTTTATAAAGACAATTCTCCAGGACCACAAGACACAGATTAACCCCAGTACACTCATAGTAGGGGAGTTCAATACCCCACTGAGTCCTTTGGACAGGTCAACAGGACAAAGAATAAACAGAGAGGCATCTGAAATGAACAATATGATATACCAAATGGACCTCATAGACATCTACTGAATATTCCACCCTAATACCAGAGAATATACTTTCTACACATCACCCCACAGAACATTCTCCAAAATCGACCACATACTGGGACACAGAAGAAACCTCCACAAATACAAAAAGATTGAAATAATTTCATGCATTCTATCAGACCACAATGCAATAAAGCTCACTATCAACACCAGGATAAGTCCTAATATCTACAAGAACACATGGAGACTGAACAACACACTCTTGAATAATGAATGGGTCAAGGAAGAGATAAAGAAAGAAATAAAAGCATTCCTGGAACTGAATGACAATGATAATACAACACAACAAAACCTATGGGATACTTTAAAAGCTCTCCTAAGAGGGAAGTTTATAGCCCTGGATGCCTACATTAGAAAAACAGAAAGAGCACAAGTGAATGATCTAATACTGCAGCTAAAAGCACTTGAGAGACAACAACAGATGAACCCTAAACGCAACAGACAGGAAGAAATAACAAAAATCAGAGCAGAAATCAATGAAATAGAAACAAAGAAAACAATACAAAAAATCAATGAAGCCAAAAGTTGGTTCTTTGAAAGAATAAACAAGATAGACAGACCTCTAGCCCAGTTAACAAAAAGAAAGAAGGAACAACTCCAAATCAATACAATCTGTGATGAAAAGGGAAATATCACAACGGACAAGGAAAAGATCAAGAAAATTATATGGGAATATTACAAGAACCTATATTCTACCAAGTTTTGAAACGACGAGAGATGGAAGTATGAATATCTGAAATCCTGGAAACACCAAAGCTCAACCAAGAAGAGATTGACAGCTTAAACAGACCCTAAATATATAAAGATTTGAAGATGTAATAGAAACTCCCAACAAAAATCCTAGGCCCAGACAGTTTCACAAAAGAATTCTATACAACTTTCAAAAAGACTTACAACCATTATTCCCAAATTGTTTTAGAAGGATACAAACAGAGGAATTCTCCCAAATTCCTTCTATGAAGCTAGCATCACTCCATTACCAAAAACCAGGCAAATACAACCAAAAAGGAGAAACTATAGACCCACTCCCTAATGAACACAGATGCCAAAATACTAAACAGGATACTGGCAAATCACATACAGACCCCACATACAAGAAGATCATCCATCATGACCAAGTTGGATTCATACAACAGGATGCAGGATGGTTCAACATAAGAAAATCCAATAAATATCATCAAGCATATAAACAAACTGAAAGACAAACCACACCATCATCTCAATTGATGCAGAGAAAAGCCTTTGAAAAATCCAGCATCCCTTCATGTTTAAAGTCCTCGAG
The DNA here is from genome assembly GCA_009823505.1 of Rhizomys pruinosus. Classification (NCBI taxonomy): domain Eukaryota; kingdom Metazoa; phylum Chordata; class Mammalia; order Rodentia; family Spalacidae; genus Rhizomys; species Rhizomys pruinosus. The sequence continues at coordinate 518,355 of VZQC01000498.1, forward strand.
GGAATTGGATTGGAGGGATCATACTTCAATGCAATCAAAGCCATATACAGGAAACCTGATATCATCCTATGGGAAACAGACTATGACTGGCAAGGCTGCCCCTGTCACCACTCCTCTTCAATATAGTGCTTGAAACGCTTGCAGGGCAAGAATGCAAGAAAAGGAAAGAAAGGAGTACTAATTGGAAAAGAGGAAGTCAAGCTATCCTATTTGCTGATGATATAATTTGTTTACTTAAGGGATGCTAAAACCTCCACCAGAAAACTCCGAGGAAAACGAATAACAGCTTCAGCAAAATGGCAGGATACAAAATTAGCCTAGAGAAATCAGTAGCATTTCTTTATACCAATAACAAGCAACTGAAGATGGAATTCAAGGAGACCTTCCCACTCACAATAGCCTCAAAAACAATAAAATACCTAGGAACAAACCTAACCAAAGACACCAAAGATCTCTACAAGAAAAATTTTAAACCCTTAAAAAAAGAATTTGAAGAAGACATCAGAAGATGGAAAAACCTCCCATGCTCATGGATTGGGAAAATTAACATTGTAAAAAATGTCCATTCTACCGAAACTCTTGTATAGATTTAATGCAATCCCAATGAAAATCCCCAAGAGTTTCTTCACAGGCTTGGAAAAAAAAGTCCTTAAATTCATTTGGAAAAACAAAAGACCCCAAATAACCAAAACAACCCTGAGCAAAAAGAGCTACACCGGGGGGGGGGTCTCTATAGCAGACTTCAAACTATACTACAGGGCTATAGCCATAAAAACAGCCTGGTACTGGCACAAAAACAGACCTGTTGACCAATGGAACAAAACTGAAGATCCAAACCTGAGCACATACAATTTCAGCCATCTCATATTTGACAAGGGGACCAAGAAGACACAATGGAGAAAAGACAGCATCTTCAGCAAGTGGTGTTGGCAAAACTGGATCATCACTTGTAGAAGAATGAAATTAAACCCCTACCTCTTGCCCTGTACAAAAGTCAACTCCAGATGGATCAATGACCTCAACGTGAAACCCCAAACTCTGAAGGCAATAGAAGAAAGAGTTGGCAGCAGACTACAAGACATAGGCATAGGAAAAGACTTCCTAGATCAGACAGCAGCTGCGCAAGAATTTAGGTTGACAATTGACAAATGGGACCTCATTAAACCCCAGAGCTTCTGTACATCAAAAGAAACAATCAAGGAAGTGAAAAGAAATCCCACAGAGTGGGAGGAAATCTTCACCTCAGATCCATCTGACAAAGCATTGATTTCCAGAATATATAAACTACTCAAAAAACAAAGAAGAAAGAAAACAAATGACCCACTCAATAGATGGAGCAAAGAGCTGAACAGAGACTTCACAGTGAGGAATTAGAGATGGCTGAGAAACATCTTAAGAAGTATTCAACGTTGCTTATAATTAAGGAAATGCAAATCAAAACCACTTTAAGATATCAACTTACTCCAATAAGACTGGCTAGGATCAAGAAAACAAATGGTACCAAGTGCTGGAGAGGTTGTGGGGAAAAGGGAACACTCATCCACTGCTGATGGGAATGTAAACTCATACAACCACCATGGAAAGCAGTGTGGAGAACCCTTGGAAGACTTGCAATGAACTTGCCACCTGACCCAGTCATACCACTCCTGGGCATGTATCCACAAGACTCATCTTACTACAGAGATACATGCACAGCCATGTTTATTGCAGCTCTCTTCATATGAGTAAGGAGCTGGAACCACCCCAAGTGCCCCTCAGCTGACGAGTGGATAGAGAAAATGTGGTACATCTACACAATAGAGTTTTATGCAGCGGTAAATAAAGATGACATCATGAGCTTTTCAGGTAAATGGCTGGAGCTAGAAGGTATCATACTGAGTGAAGTAACACAGTCCCAGAAAAACAAACGATGAATGGTATCACTCATCTGTGGATGCTAGTGACAACTACCTAATTGTATGGCAAACTGAGCAAGATCAATGTGATCTGAAAACAACTGCGCTCTTATATTGTGAATACCTTAATATATAATAAATAAAATAAAAAATAATAATAAAAAAAGAAAACATCAAGAAAGAAAGAAAGAAAGAAAGAAAGAAAGAAAGAAAGAAAGAAAGAAAGAAAACAGGTTGAGCACAGTCCAAGGGAGCAAGCCATAAGCAGGACCCCTTCCGTGGTCCCTGCTGTAGCTTCTGTCTCCAAGTTACTGCCTTGAATTCCTGCCGTGGCTTTCCTCTGTAATGAACTATGATTTGGATATGTAAGCAAAATAAACCCTTTTTTCTGCTCATAGTGTTTTATCACAGCAACACAAAGCTATTTTGAACAGCCTTGGGATCACTGGGATTATAGCCATGCGCTAGTATGCCTGGCTTCAATAAGTTTTTAGAATTCCAACTCAGAACCTCAAACTTTCACAGCAAGTGTTTTACCCACTGTGTCATTTCCATAGCTCTCTTTATGAAATTTTTGGAAGGAATGATAAAAATGTAAATCATCATTCTGTAACTCTTAATATAAGTATAATATAAACAATCTAGGTATTAATCATACATGGTTGCTCAAATGATAAAAGTCAGTAAACATTGTATATCTTTTTTTGTTTTGTTTTTTAATTTTTATTTATTTATTTATGTGTATAAATGTACTGTCTGCATGTAGGTCTGTGCACCCGTGTCGTGCAATGCCGCGGAGGTCAGAAGAGGGTGTGTCGGCTTCCCCTGGAACTAGAGTCAAAGACGGTTCTCAGCTGCCATGTGGGTGCTGGGGATCGAACCCGGGTCCTCTGCAAGAGCAGCCGGTGCTCTTAACCGCTAGGCCATCTCTCCAGCCCACATTGTATATCTTTATGGGAGTACGTAACTCTACATCAAATTAAATCTGACCAAACTCTCAATTATCAGGAGCCAAGTATAAGAAAATGACAAAGAAGCTGGGCGTGGTGGCGCACGCCTTTAATCCTAGCACTGGGGAGGCAGAGGCAGGTGGATCTTTGTGAGTTCAAGGCCAGCCTGGTCTACAGAGTGAGTTCCAGGATAGCTGAGGCTCCAGGGAAATCTTGTCTCAAAAAAAGAAAATGACAAAGAAAATATAATAAATGACACCAAGATAAAATAATGAGAATCCAAACTCTGGGAAACTCTATTGAATTATACAGCAAAATCAAACTACATAAAAACAGAGTTCTGAAATACCAGGGGGGATGGGGGGATGGGGGGATGGGAGGAAGGGAGAAGTAAGGGATAGAAAAAGAAAGAGAATGAGAGAGACTAAATATTAAAAAGACAGCAAGTTATGTAAGAACATTTATCTTTTAGATAGACAAAAAGATATCCTCCAAGTGAGTCATAACCCAATGTGGGAAGTTACAGCTGCAAACCTACAAAGGGCAAAAGATAGACGGCCTGTCACTGGAGCAGCTGCAGCTGCACGCGGGGGTCACTACATTCTTTTTTAAAGACTTTCTTTTTTATTTTAATTTTATTTATTTATTTTTATGTGTATGAATGTACTGTCTCCATGCAGGTTTGTGCACCCGTGCTGTGCAATGCCGCAGAGGTCAGAAGAGGGCATCGGATTCCCCTGGAACTGGAGTTAAAGACGGTTCTCAGCCGCCATGTGGGTGCTGGGGATCGAACCCGGGTCCTCTGCAAGAGCAGTCGGTGCTATTAACTGCTAGGCCATCTCTCCAGCCCTGGGTCACTATATTCTTATTTCTGTATATGTCTAAAAATTTCTAAAATTAAAAAGGTTAAAAAATATCATAAGATATTTAGTCATAGATGGTTTCATCATTAATTATGGTATAGAGATGGCGAGACAGCTCGTCGGGTAGAGGCATGTGCTACCAAGTGCAGAAACTGTAGTTTGATCTTGAACAGGTACATGGTAAAAGGAGAGAGCTGATTCCTGCAAGCTGTCCTCTGACTTCCACATGTGTATCATGGTGTGCATGTATGCATACATATGCACAAACACATGCACACACATTCAATAAATACAGACAGAATTTTTAAAAGAAATTTTAAACATGCCATCAACAAATCATTCAGATCAATAACTTAATAAAAAGGCTAGCCAAGCAACCCTTTTTATAAAAAATAAAACAGGGGGAGGAGAGATAGCTCAGTAGATAAGAGCTCTGTCTGATCTTGCAGAGGACCTGGGCTTGATTCCTAGCACCTATATGGTAACTCATAACCATCTTCAACTCCATTTACAAGGTATCGAATGCTCTCTTCTTGCCTGTGCAGGCACTTGGACAAATGCGGTACACATATATGCACTGAGTTACACACGTGCACAAGCATGCACACGCAGAAAGACACACACATACAAAATAAATATTTGAAAAATTAAAGAACATATTAACAGTTTCAAAAATATGATGACTTATATGCCACAAGTTATAGTCAGTATAATAACTGGTAAGGGCAATTCAAACAACCAATCATAGCAAAAACGTCCTTCTAGTAGAATTCAATCAATCTCTCACCACTGTATTAATTATTCATCCAACATGTGGAGTCTTCTGAGTTCTGCTGCCACAGAATCCATGGAGGTGATGAGCAGTATTGGGATCTTGATCTGTTTTGGGGTCTCAGGACCATAGTCAGAAACCTGTTGATGTTTTTCCCGTTTGAATTCTTACCAATGATGTAAGTATCAAGGTAGGCAGGGCTACTGCAAATCACTATCAGTATGCTAGGTGTTTGATCACAGGAGCAGGAAAAGAAACTAAGACATGCATGGTTAATAGCTGGTGTGACATGTTTCTTTCTTTCTTTCTTTTTTTTTTTTTTTTTTTTTTTTTTTTTTGGTCTTTTTGAGACAAGGTCTCCCTGTAGCCCCAGCTGTCCTGGAATTCGCTCTATAGACAAGGCTTGCCTTGAAGTCACAAAGATCCGCCTGCTTCTGCCTCCCAAGTGCTAGGATTAAAGGCGTGCACCACCACGCCCAGCATGTGTCTTAACAAGACATTTGGACAATACTTATATGCTAAACACACATTTTGATTTCTTTCTTGCTCTAGTGTGTTATGTGGGTGATGTCGAGATATTTGTAAAATAATTTCTATGTGATTTGTCATGAGTTTATTTCTACTCATCATTTAGAAGTCTTTTTAAAAATAGTCATTTATAGTTGGGTGTAGTCGCAGACCTTTAATCCCAGTAGAAATCCTAGTCCTGAAGGTTCTCTGTGAGATCAGGGTAACCTTGGTCTATATAGTGAGTTCCAGGCCAGCTGGAGCTACAGGGAGATCCTGTCACAAACAAACAAACAAACAAACAAACATTTATAAGGAAATGTGGTTTAGTGTGTTTTTCAGCTTAATGGCAAAAAAAAATCACTATGAAATTAGAAGAAGAATATCATGGAAGGAAAATTACAATGAAGTTTTAGGGTTATTGGTTGTTTTGATTTACTTCACACGCTTCCTAAGACTGTATTTTATTTTTTATTTATAATTGTTTTTAAGATAAGGTCTCACAATTTATGGAGCCCAAGTTGACCAGAGAACTTATCATCCTTTTGTTTAGCTTTGTGAGTGCTGCGATGACAGGCATAAACCATCCTGCCTGGGCATTTAGACTTCAACATTCAAATTACAGGACCTCAGGTACAATCTTGATCATCATCACTGTCTGAATTTAGGAATGTCCCTTATCTTTTGAAAAAAGAGCATTGATTCCCCCAAATAAAATTGTCACTGCCTTTTTAATTCATTGGGGATACATATTCTATAGCAATTTTGAGTATTTAAGGTAAAATCTTTTGCTTTCTACAGTGTTTTATTTCCACTAACATAATGGATTAATGATGGCTGGTAGGGACCAAAAGATCTATGTAGGATACAATATCTGGTTTATTATAAGGCTTAAGCTAGTATTTCTTATTTTATTTTATTATTTTTTATGTGCATGAGTGTACTGTCTGCATGTAGGTTGGCGCACCCGTGTCATGCAATGCCACGGAAGTCAGAAGTGGGTGTTGGATTCCCCTGGAACTGGAGTTAAAGACGGTTCTTAGCCACCATGTGGGTGCTGGGAATTGAACGTGGGTCCTCTGCTAGAGCAGTTGGTGCTCTTAACCACTGAGCCATCTCTCCAGCCACAAGCTAGTATTTCTTATATTCTGTGTACTCAAATATAGAAAGTACACACAAGCACTTACTGTTCAAACAGAAGGATAACCTACTAGGAAGTATATATTCTTCCACTTGTTGGTTAATCAATTTCACTTTCTATGTATTCATGTTGTTATCTTTAAGTAGTGAGGAAGTTGAAATCTTGCACAAATAATACACGCTTTTGTTTCACCTCGACAGACACTATTTTTATTTCTTCTTTTTTGTTCTTGTCTTTTGTTCTTCTGTGGGTTTTGCTGTTCTTGTTATTTGTTGCTGTTATTTGTTTTTGGTTTTGGTTTTGAGACGGGGTCTTCTTGTTTTCCCAGCAGTGCTGGAAATCTCTATGTAGACCAGAGAAATGACATATGTTAATTTTGGATACAACTCACCATTCCTGACTTCCACACCCAAAACTTTTCCTATTACTTGGTATTTGAGTTAGATTTTTCTAGCACTCAATTCGATCTGTGTTATTTGTTGGAAATTTCATTAAATTAAGTATCAGATTAATACATGTAAGTATCAATATATCCCCTTGAATCTTAGGTCTATAGAAATTGGTGTTGTTAAGTATTTATCAAAAAACATTTTCCAATTTGCCTTTATTTTATTTTATATTCATTAAGGAAAACACACATGCATTAAGGAAAACATACTGTGGTGGTTTGAATGAGAATGTTCCCCATAGGCTTCAAGTATTCAGACATTTTGTCCCCAGTTGGTGGTGCTGTTTTGGCGGTCTTAGAAGGTGTGGCTATGTTGGAGGAAGTGTGTCACTGGGGGGCCAGCTTAGAGAGCTCAAGCCTTGTCCGTCTCCAGTTTCTCTTTCTCTCTGATTCCTGTGCCTATTTTGAACATGTGAACCTCAGCTTTCTGCCCTAACTCCTGTTACCATGCCTCCCTGCCACAATGGACTCTAATTCTCTGGAACCATCAATCATAAGCTCAAATAAACTCTTCCTTTTATAAGTTCCTTTAGTTATGGTGGTTTCATCATAGCAACAAAAAAGTGACTAATACACACAGTTAAAGTCCCATGTGATAATGGATTTGCCTAAACTACAGGTCATGAAAGACTGGAAAAATATACAATTTCTCTTGTGAGAGACACTGAAGTTTATACTTTTAGAAGTATTTTTGGAGAGAGGTTTAAAGGAGTAGACAAAAAGGTGAACTTAGCCAGGCATGCTGGTGCACACCTTTAATCCCAGCACTTGGGAGGCAGAGGCAGGAGGATCTCTGTGAGTACAAGTCCAGGCTGGTCCCAGGACAGCTGGGACTAAGGGAAGACTCTGCCTGTAAATTATTAAAAAAAAAAAAAAAAAAAGGTGAATTTACATTTTTGTTCATCAATCTAATTTTTTTCATAACTCAAACTTTAACTTTTTTTCATGTTTATTTTTATGTCAGTTGTTTTCTATTGTTTTCTACCTCATTTGCCCTTATCCTCCCTATAAAGTGTTTATATTTATAATTCTTGCAGATATAATACAGACTAGAACAAAACAGTAAGCAGTACAGAAATTTGGCTTGGCAGATCTTTTCTCTAATTTTATAGATGTGTTTACCTCACTCAGATACAAGTCATAGTGTTGGAAGTATTGTTATAAAATCTGTGAGCAGCTCAGCAGGTAAAGGGAGCTGGACTTTACAGACCCTCTTTTCCTTTGTCTCCTTCTTTTCTTATTTTCTCTCTCTCTCCCTTCTTTTCTCAATCTCTCTCTCTCTCTCTCTCTCTTCTCTCTCTCTCTCTTTCCTTCCTCTGTCTCTCTTTTTCTTTTCCCTGGTGCTAGGAACTGGACCCAGGGCTTTGTATATATTGGGCAAACACTTTACCATTGTAGTGCACCTCCACCCCATACCTTTTCTTGTCCTGCTGATCGTGGTTCACAGTTCTTCCATCCACCCACTGACACAACGCTTATTTCTACCACACTTGTAAATCACCCTGACTCCTCTTTTCCTCACTATTCTTTCTGGACCCTATAAAAAAATCCATTATTGAACCCTCTTACCTTGTAAATAATTGATTAAATTCTATGAAGGTCTCTCCCTAGTTAATGGCACAACCTTAATCCAAACTTCTACATTCCTTCACCAGTTTATAGTGTTGCAGTTTAAATACTTTCCAGATAAATAGCTAGTGCAATTTATTAGAAACACAAAGGAGAATTGATTCATGTAAAATGTCTATGTAAAATATTTATGTAAAATATCTTCCATTGCATTCAGAAGGAACTCTGACTTCTTAATCTAAGCTGTAAGTTTCCGTCAGCTTTGAGCCTGGCTCATCCCACTCTCAGAACCTACCATGACACTCATAGACTATCAGTGGAACTTTGCAGATGATCTTGTGCCTACCTGTAATGCTCTTTCCCAGACCCTGCAGCACTTGCTTCTTCTTGAATTTCAGATCTGCTTAAATGGCTTTTCCTCAGAGAGGCTCTCCCTTACCACCCAAATTAAAGCCATTATTCTTTTTGCATTTTCTTCCAAATGGTCTTGTTCATTTTCTTTGTAGTACTTTTTGGATTCTCAAATTATATTTTACATGTCTCTGCTGAAACTCTAGCTTCACAGGGACAGAGACAATGTTTCTGCTGCTTTCTAGTGGACCCTGGAGCCTAGCACAGTGCCCAATATAGGATAGTTTCTGAAAAAATAACTGATGAAACAGACTTGAGAGATGACTCAGTGGTTAAGAGCACTGGCTGCTCTTACAGAGGACCCAGATTTGATTCCTAGAACCCACATGATGGCTAACAACTGTTCATAACTCTAGTTCCAGGGGAATCCAATACCCTCTTCTCCATGGGCATTGCACAACATAGATACACTTACACACATGTTGGCAATACAGTCATACGCATACACATAAAAATAATAGCTGGGCATGGTGGTGCCTGCTTGTAATCCCAGCACTTGGGAGGCAGATCCAGGTGGAACTCTGTGAGTTCAAGGCCAGCCTGGTATACAGAGCAAGTTCCAGGCTAGCTGGGGCTTCAGTGAGACTCTGTCTCAAAAAGACCAATAATAATAATAATAATAATTATTATTATTATTATAATATAAAATATTTTTAGAAATTGATGAAGGGATGAGAAGATGTTCAGTGGGCAAAGAACTTGCTTCACAAACATGAGTAACTCAGTTTGGATGCAAAATACACACTTAAATCCTTAAAGCCTATAATGGTGGTAGGTAGTGAGACGGATACATCTAGGTTCAATGAGAGACCTTTTCTCAGAGAACAAGGTGTAGAAATGATTGAGGAAGAGGTCCTAATGTCATCTCTAGTCTCTACATGTGCCCAACATGGGCAACTGTAGCTACAAATGTACACACAAAGTTACACACTGCATACCAACAAGCATTGCTAAATGAATGAATGAGGTATTTAATGAATTGTTTGACAAACTTGATAAAAGGTGAATATTATATTTAGTTAAAACATACTTTTGTTTCCAAATTATTTGATTCAGACTCTTAACAGATGATTAAATCAAACTTAATTACAAATAAAATGTGAAAAGTCATATTATCATAAAGTTTTTCATTAAATGACTAAGATGTTCTGTGTAAAAACATCCATTGTATCAATGAATCATTAATTATTAGACAGGAACACTGTATCTCTTTAATTAAAAGTGAAGGCATGTCTGACTCAATACTGTGGAAGGCTTATTCTCATCAAAAGTCTCCTTCAGTTTAGGTCCTATGTCCTACTTTGCAGGCTGAAGTTTTAGTCATGCTGTGGGATTGCTCTGGGGAAAAGAATGGCCCTTTCCTACTTCTGTTGTCCTCTGCCTCTGTTTCAGCCAAAGTCAGTGGTGTAAATAGATGTCTAAGAACAAAGAAACCAGTGTAGGAACCTGAAACCTGCAAGCATATGTGAGTATCTGCCTTTGCCAGATGAGTCTAGGGAAGTCTATAAAAACAGTGGCGAGCCGGGCATGGTGGTGCATGCCTTTAATCCTAGCACTTGGGAGGCAGAGGCAGGCAGATCTTTGTGAGTTCAAGGCCAGCCTGGTCTACAGAGTGAGTTCCAGAACAGCTGGGGCTACAGGGAGACCCTGTCTCAAAAAGACCAAAAAAAAAAAAAATGTGGCATGCTTTTGACCATTTATTCAGTGTGGAAATGCTGAATAAATTTAAATTATTTATCACTGTGCAAATGCCATAAACAAACAACTAAAATCTTATGAAGAAACTGCCTTTAGTTGGAGATTTTTGAAGTTCTTTATGGAAGAATATGTAAGATTTATGTATGGGAAGATGAGGGAAGGGATGCCTGCATATAAACTGAGTAGAGGAGAGTGCATTTTGGAAATAGGAAATAGTGCAATTTAGCTGCGTCAGGACAATTATTTAGCCTGGTCTAAGACTTTCCTTCCTTAGTAAAAACGTTCACTTTCCTCTGATTGATCAAAAAAATCAAATGATGAATTAATTATTTCAGAATTTCCTCAGTTTTTATCCATTTAATAAAAAGTTTTAATGAGATTGAATTAATATATTATACAATTTACCCAACTTATCTTTCTGTGCCTGTCTTATTCCGCTCACCATAATGTTCTCTAGTTTTAACCCAGGTGTTATAAGTGATGCAATATAGTTCTTTTGAAATTGTCCTCTCATTTTAACATAGACATAGACTTTGGTTCTTAAATAATGCCCCAAACTTGCTTTTTTTTTCCAAAGGATTTTAGATGGTCATTGAGGGCTAAGTATGATATGCACTTGAAATAATAATCAGTCTTTCTCAATATTTTCCATGGGGACGTTGACTGTTTTGAGCAGAAGTTCACTGTTTCAGTCAGTTCTTTGATGCAGTATTTTCTGTTGTTGTTGTTGTTTCCAAAATGCATTAAGAGATGGAAAGCATGTTTGGCAGAATGCACGAGCTCTGACGGGGTGGGGAAATGAGCGGGAACACGGGTCTAGATTTGTTAAAAATAAATAAATAAATACAATAAAAAAAATAAATAAAATAAAATAAAAAGTAAATAAAAAAAAAGAAATAATAATCAGATGTTTGTTCAATACAGAAATTTTAAATAAGAAACTAATTTATAGTCATCATTTATTCATTCATTCATTTGACATTTGTTTTTCAAGAATTTTTGTTCTTGGCAGGATGGCAGATGCATCTTAGTTATGATTGTGTTGAGGTTACCCTCATTATTTTTACAAATACAAGCTAAGATGATTCATTTAAGGTCAGACAAGCAACATTAAACAGGACACATGATCCTAGTTAGGGGGCCCATTTATCTTTACATGCTCTGGTTTCCTGGTTTAAGAAAGCTAGATGGTCAAGTTGGGCTTGCCATTACTTTCTTGATAATTCAAAAGATACTTGCAAAATTTTCACAGTAATTTTACACTGTGCAGAGGTTCCAAAAATAGACAGGCTGAATAGCAAGGGGTACAAAATACATCACAAATTTATTTTAGGATTCTTCATCTAGAAAGAAAACCAATGGATTTGGGTATGAACAGCAATATGTTTTAATCATGTGAACACAACTCTGTGTTCTAGAATGCTCTTTAGGATTAACAAAAATATCAACAGGGAATAAAATTTAATAATCTAAATAACAGCAATATTTTCTGGGGCGGCAGGTTTGTGGCTTTGTTACTTGTTGGAAAGTGCTGATGAAGGAAAGTGAACTATTTGTTGATGGTGAGAACAAGGAAGTAAGGGAGACAGACTGTTCCCATAGGGCTGCGGCTCTGCCTGGCTTCATGACTTCTTTGGAACAGGGAAGTTAGCAAAGCGGAGCCTAGGAAAGAAAGAATTTCCAGGTGTCTATTTTTAAAATGAACAAATTAAGCACCAAAACAAAAGCTATACGATCAACAGGTTGCTTCATGGAGGTCCTGCCTTCTACAAGGAGGAATGCCAAATTATCACCTATTGTTAAAAAAAAAAATGAAAACAAAACAAAACAAAAAAGCAGAGAAAGATGCAGAAAACTTACGGCAGAATGCACGATCTGCGATGGGTAGGGGTGAGGTGGGGGGGAAGGGAAGGGGATATATGCCTGAACTGAATTGGAAAATGATGTATGAAATACACAAAGCATCAATAAAAATAAATTAAAAAAAAAGAGCATTCCAGAGTCTCATGTCTGCTTTTAGGAAGCACATAGAACTTGATGATCACCCCAGCATGCCAGTACTGAGTTGGCACTGAAGGAGGTTTGAAGACTAACATGCAGTAATTAGAGTAATGTACATTCGGGCAGCGCGAAGAACTAAATTGCTGGTTTTCAGTGTTGATGTAGAAGTTTAGAGAAAAAGACTCTGCAGATGCTAAATTAGACACAAAGAATTTGGGGGAAAAGTGAGGCTTGAGTTGAAGTTAAATGAAGAGAGGAAAATTTTCTGAAAAATAGGAGGTGGAGCACTTCACAATCAAAGAGCCTATAAAGAAGGAAAAAGATAACTTGGAGTCAGCTTCAGGGAAGAGTGGATGTCATTCTGAGGGAGCTTCAGAAATTTCAGATAATGATGAAAGTTGCAGAATTGAGAGGTTCAGCATAAACTCCACTGAAAGTCAGTTTATTAAAAATGATGGAATAGTTCTATTTTTAATTATTTTGAGAAGCTTCCATACTGATTTCCACAATGCTGTACTAGTTTGCATCCCCACTTGTTGTATACGTACATATTAATAAAATATATAAAGAAGACAAAGACAGGATACAAAAGATGCTCAGGAAGGGGAAAGGGCAGAAAGACATGTGAGACCTATTAAAACAGTGTATATATAATATATATATGATATATATATACTATAGTATATATATATAGTATATATATATATATACTATATATATATGTGTGTGTGTGTGTGTGTGTGCACGTGCGTATGTGTGTGTGTAGCTGTATATAACAAAAGCTATATAACAAAAAAGTGCCAAGCAGGAGAAACATTCCTTTGAGTTGCTAGTCAGACTACTAAGAGACTCTTAAAATTATACAGGCTATTGCCACAGCCCTTGATTGCCTCCCAGAACTTGAAGGTAAGACCATATTGTTGAAGACAGGCCATAGTTCAGAAACAGGACTTGGAATAATTGAGCTGGAACCCACCTGAAGTCTACCTTTCATGGTATCAGGGGATAATATGCAAGCTGCCAGAGGAAAAAACACATCAATGGTCCTTACCTGGCTGAAAAGCCTAATAAACAACGACGGGCCCAGCAAACTATCACCATTTGTGTAGTAGTGGTACTTTTATCTTGGAGGTCATCAACAGCTGTCTAATTGGAAATAAGGCCCACTCAGTAAGAGGGAACTTATATGTGGTTCTGTAAACGTAATTAAATACACACGGCTGGAGAGATCCTAGATCCTAGATAAAAACCCACTTTGCCACATTCCTAGACCAACACAATTTCCTACTGTATTCTAAATACACACCCTTATAAATACAGACAATGTACCTCTCACTACTCATTAAAGAAGCTTCTTGGGGCTGGAGAGATGGCTCAGAGGTTAAGAGCACTGAATGCTCTTGCAGAGGATCTGGGTTTGATTCCCAGCACCCACATGGCAGCTAAGAACTGTCTTTAACTCCAGTTCCAGGGGAATCTAACACCCTCTTCTGACCTCAGCACCATTGCACGACATGGGTGCACCAACCTACATGCAGACAGTACACTCATACACATAAAAAATAATAAATAAAAAATTTCCAAAAAAAGAAGCTTCTTTTTGCAACAGATGGAGACTATTACAGAGTTCCCACACTGGACAGACACAGATAATCAGTGTCTGTGAGATGCTTATCCCAGTGCAATCTCTACTCATAAGATGAATGCATCTCTCAACTCTCACCACAGATGCTCCCTTATGCAGCAGATGGTGATTAACACAGAAACCCATGACGAGCCAGTGTGCAGAGAGCAAGAGGCCACAGAGCCCTTATCTCTGAATAGGACACTTATTTTCAAATTCCTGCCTTCCCAGGCTCAGGGATCATTGTGGAAGTGGAGACAGAAAAATTATAAGAGCCAGAGATGGTGGATGAGCACCTCTGGCTCTCATAATAGAGGTTTCCAGACAACTTATTAGTGACTCGTGTGAGCTCACAGCAGTGGTGACAGCATGCACAAGACCCATGCAAGCTCAGACCAAGCAACATCTCAGCAAGAGATGAGGAAGTGGATAATAAATCCAAACCCAACCTAAGGAACCTTTGGCAACTGATGGCTGCTGGGAGGGGAGGACAGTCTGTTACATGAATGGGACTCTGGTTAATCAGGCTCCAGTGGGACATGTGGGGACACAAATCAGACTCTGTAAACTGGATTATACATGTAATAGAGTACATTCTATTAGGTGGGGAGCAGTGATGGGAGGGACGGACAGGGGAGGAAATCTAAAGGCCTTCGAATTATACCATTTCTATGAAGTCACAAAAATTCAATAAAAATTTAAAAAGTTATGTGATATGATATTTTAACCAATGTGTGAGTTTAGCTAGCTATTAATATTTCTGAATTCAAGTTTTTCAAGAATGGAAAAGTGAAATATCCAAATAATAATTCATAAACATAGGCTTGATTTTTTTTATTCATTCATTTATTCACTGAGTGTTCTTTTACTTCATTCATGTGTTAGACATTTTACATTAAAAATCCTGCACATTAAGTGCCATGAGAAAGAAATATATATAGTTTTCTTTTGTCTTGTAACATGTCTAGATTTCAATAGAAGAGATAAAACTAATATTCAAATTATTATTTTAATGTGGTCAGATTGTGGTTAATTCAGGTTGTAAAGTTTCTGGAGTAGATATCAGGGCTAGCTCTTTGATATGCATGCTTATTTTACACTTTGTCAGTTAGTCAAGGTAAACAGGCCAATAAGGTAGGTAGCAATATTTATTTCAAACCATCTGCTCAATTTTCTTATGGTTATTATTTGTTTTAATCTATCAAATTATGAGTCAAACTAAATTTAAATAGTTGATTCAAGAGAAAGTCAATCATATAACTCTGGGTTTATTTTACATATAAATGAGCTCACAATGCTCTAGCTATGGACATTAAACAATGAAGATTGTCTATAATGACTCTGAGGGAGAGTGCAACAAAATATTAAGAAGTCCTTATACAGGAGTGCTATGGAGGTTCAATAGCATATCTGGGGAAGGTGAGGGAAGGTGAAATTAGGGGAAGAACATTGATTACAGGGCCTTATTAGAAGAGTTGACTTTGTTTTTCAGTGCATATAGGTATCAGGCGAAGGTATTTGATCGCTAGATGCACAGTCCAGAGTGTCACTGTGTACCCCATAGGAGCAGTTTGCAGGGTCAGGCAGCCTTGGCTCAGTCTTCTACTAGTCCTGTGATTCCAGGTAAATTTATTTGACCTCATTAAACCTCAGTACAAACTATAGAACAATCTGAGTTGAATATGAAGACCAGGAGAAGCACACAGCCCAAGAGGGTTCTCCTGGAGCTATGGAGGGGGAGCAATTTGGGACCGTTTGTTAAAGGATGATACATCTCAGTCAGAAAGGCCAAAGTGCGTTCAGTAGAGCTGCTGTAAAATGTGGTGATTGTAGTTAATAACAATGTATTGTTTAAAGCTTGCCATGAGAATTTTTTTTTTTTGATCTTTTTGAGACAGGGTCTCCCTGTAGCTTTGGCTGTCCTGGAACTCACTCTGCAGACCAGGCTGGCCTTGAACTCACAAAGATCCGCCTGCCTCTGCCTCCCGAGTGCTAGGATTAAAGGCGTGCGCCAGCTACCACGCCCAGCTGCCATGAGAATTTTTGAAAAATCTTTCTAAGCATAGATCAAATCACCTGATAAGTAAGATAATTAATATGAAAATTAGCTTGACTTAGCCATTCCAAAACATATACACATATCAAATGGTTGCATACACCATACTTGTTGTTTTTTCAGAGGACTGAAGCCCAGTTCCCAGCATGCATCTCGGGTGGCCCATAACTCCCTGTAACTCCAGCTCCATGGGACCTGATGTCCTCTACTGGCTTCTATGGGTTCCCACATACAGCTACACACACACACACACACACACACACACACACACACTTAAGTAAATAAATAAATATGAATCTTTAAAAATGAAATTAAATGTAAGAAAAAGCTCTTATAGAACCAAATGTCAAATGGCTTAAATAAAGCGATGCAATTTATTCTATTGCATTTCTGGAAGCAACAAGTCAAAGTGAAGATGGATTTATTTGTGCTTCCTCAGGCAGTGCTGGAGAGAATTCTCTGCTTCTTCCAGCTTCCTGTAGGAGCCATCTTTGGTTTTCCTTGGCTTGTGGTGTAAGCACTGCTGTCTTCTCTTTGTTTGTCTTTCCATCATCTCCTTCTGTGAATTTTCATTTCTGTGTACAAATTTCCTGTTTATATAAACAGTGATTTCAATGGACTCATCTTGAATTGACTTCCTCTGAAAAGAATCTATCTCTGCATATAGTCTCTTTCTGACATACTAGAGGTTAGGAACTTGACCTTGGGAGGAATTGAACATTTCGGCCTCCTATGCCACACATCTACTTCTAATCCTACCTTGTAAGTGAGCAGCCATACCACTACCAGTCCACTGTTTCTGACAATGGTCCCTCGTCGTGCCCTACTTTTTCTTACCTGGATTCTGAGCCACTGCTGACAGCCTCAATTGAGAATTGCCTTGTGGGACCAGTTGAGCCATCACTCCCAGTCTATTTAGGGGAGCTACTTTGTGACCTGTCACTCTGTCCCCAGTAGGGCCCAGTTATGCTTTTCTTGCATCAGTGTCTCTGGTCACCTGACTATTTCCCTTAGAGTCTGACCTTGTCCTCCTTTTCCCTCCATCAAACCTCTATTGACATAAATGCTGGTAATGAGACCTTTTTAGTTATCGAAATCTCTTATGAATTGAGAATTCTGACAAGTATACCACTGGCAACCCCTCATTATATTGACACAAGAATTGTTTATGATAAATTAGTCACTCTTGTCTCCACTTCCCCAGCACTGGGATTATCTGCCTTTTATGTAGATGCTGGGATTGATTTCAGGTACTCATGCATGTCTGGAAGGCGTTATACTGACTGAGCCATCTCCCCAGTCGTCCTCAATCATCTTTAAAATTCAGAAGTCCTGAATCTTCCACAAGACCTAACTGATCCCTCCTTCTACCTGTCTCTGCCCACTACATTCCATGTGAGCTGAAGGAGTTATAATCTTTTACAAATATTCTCAGATCACTCCATGGAGTTTAGCACCCCTCTGGGTATTCATAAGGTATATTTGTTTACATTTCTTATTCCAATCATTTTGCTTTCTGTAACAGTGTCTTTATGTTTTTTTTTAAATTTATTTTATTTTTGTATGTGCATGAATGTACTGTCTGCATGTAGGTTTGTGCACCCATGTCGTGCAATGCCACGGAGGTCAGAAGAGGGTGTCGGATTCCCCTGGAACTGAAGTTCTCCTGGAATTGGAGTTACAGACGGTTCTCAGCCACCATGTGGATGCTGGGGATCGAACCCGGGCCCTCTGCAAGAGCAGTCGGTGCTCTTATCTGCTAGGCTATCTCTCCAGCCCTGTCTTTATGGTTTTCTTTCCTAACTATGTTATATATCTCTATTTAAATTATTTTTTGTGACTTTCATATAAAATATTTTGATGGTATTTAGCTCTCCTCCACTCTTACTTCCCCTTACCACCCCTGCCCAAATAAGTGTACTTTATTAGATAGATGAGAGATAGATAGATGAGAGATAGATAGATAGATAGATCAATGAGATAGATGAAGTATAGATCTTCTACAGAAATCTAATCTGTGTCCCCAAATGTCCATTAGTGCGGGCCCAGTCCCTAGATTCTGGTCAGTTTACCAAGAGTCACATCTTTCAAAGAGTCTAATTCTCCAGGTTCAAAACAACCATCTATGATGTATGGAAAAAGTTTAATAACAATAAAAAATAACTCCTCATGTAGAATTGGGATTTCTTGCCCAGTTCTCTGCATCTATGCTGAAATTTTATCTGGTTTGAGCTTGAATGGGACTTGTGCATTCTGTCACCATTGTTGTGACTTCCTATGTGCCTCTTGAGAGCAGAGATCATGTAGGAAAGAATAAACCTTGGAATTTAAACATGGTGAGGTTTGCATTCTGACTCTGCCTGTCCTAGCTGCAACAACACAACTTAATGCAACTTAATCTCTCTGACTCTTTGTTTTCTCATCTATTAAATGAGCTGCAAAAGGCAGGAGGGGGTGAAATAAGACACAGACCCATGCTTCCAGCTTGGCACTTATACACGGTAGTGCTGTTTGCAGAGGTTGGGAACAGGAAGGAAGATAGGGTTTGCGGAAGATGGGAGGCAGTTATGGCGTTTATTTTGAGTATGTTCAAGCTGATCTATACTGTGGGCCATGAAAGTAGGACACAGGCCTAGAAATTGAGGGATCATCACAATTGCCTCTAGGCTGATCTTCCTTCTGCCTCTCCACCTCCCTAACCCTGTGCATCCCATTGTCTACATAGTAAAACTCAATCTTGTCCCTGCATCTTAGATCTACATCATTCAAAGTAAAAACTCAAGATTTGACTATAACCCAAAGACTATACAATCTGCTGCCTCTCACTGGACATTTATTTGAATGAGATTATAGGAAGAGAGGAAGAATTTAAAACCTTGAATAGAGATTAGATATTAGATGTTATTAAATAGTTAATATAAATTGCCTTTGCTCAAGTTTTTAACTGCCTTAAAAGAGTACTTATTATTTAGAGATATTTTGTCCCTTATTTATAAATGAAATGACAGGCTGGAAATTGTCTTGTAATCTGGGGACATGGAATGAAGAGTAAAGATAGACTGATTGATTCCAAGGAGATGGTTATCAAAGGTGAGCAGTAACAAGTATGGATTTATTCTCTTTCATTATGCTTCTGAAATTTTCTGTAATTTAAAAACTTGGAATGGTGGGTCCACAGATTTCTAAAAGTGCTGTTTTTATACTTCTCTGGATATTTGATATGCTAAATATAATGCAAACAAGTTAGGTTATCTGTATAATACCTACCGTATAAGAGACATACGTTAGAACTGTAATTTTCATTACATTTTTAAAAGTAGCTAAGATCTCGCCATAGCTCATTTTATTCAACTGTTTATGTTAAGTTCACTTTCAACTGATGCTAACTCTGATTCAAAGGACATTGCTTATTATTCCTTGGATCTCTATTTCTCTATGTTTGGGGCTGGGGGCTCTTTTTGAGACAGGGTCTCCCTGTAGCCCCAGCTGACCTGGAACTCACTCTGTAGACCAGGCTGGCCTTGAACTCACAAAGATCTGCCTGCCTCTTCCTCCCAAGTGCTAGGATTAAAGGCATGCACCACCATGTCCGGCCCATTTCTCTATATTTTTAAACAGGGAAAATAAAAGTTAATAATTAACGAAGTCTGTTTATGCCTCAAGTTCTTTGTAGAAAATCATTATTTAAAAAGATGATATCGCGGGGCTGGAGAGATGGCCTAGCGGTTAAGAGTGCCGACTGCTCTTGCAGAGGACCCGGGTTCGATCCCCAGCACCCACATGGCGGCCGAGAACCATCTGAAACTCCAATTCCAGGAGAACTCCAGTTCCAGGGGAATCCGAGACCCTCTTCTGACCTCCGCGGCATTGCACGACACGGGTGCACAAACTTGCATGCAGGCAGTACATTCATACACATACAGAAATAAATAAAAAAAAATTAATTATAAAAAAAAAAGATGATATCGCCTATAATCACAGTTGTTAATAATTACATACTTCCTGGGCTATTAAACCTCTCTTTACCCTATATTTTAAGTGTTTTTGTCTCTCTCATCAAAAGAATTGAGGGTGGGCAAAACACAGTACTGATTGTCATGGGCAAATTCCCATCTCTAGTATTTCACATGGAAAACTGTGAGAATCACTTTCTGCTTTGCTGTTTCCCATGCTTTGCCAGCTTGCTATGTCCCATGACTTAGCTCAACATCAAAACATGGCACTGGATCAATCACTGGACTTGGCACAACTTGCATTGCTCTGATATAGGATTTTTAACAAAGGAGCCATATTCAGATTTTAGTTTCTAGAGGAGGAAAAAAGGTGCTTGTGTCCTTGCTATTTTTTCTCAAAGGGAAGAAAGGCCATGGGTGTGGTGGAGACAGATGGTACCAAGGGAGTGGAGGACACGTGTTCTGAGTTTTAAGGTATGCCTTTGAACTTCAGGCTTACGCTTTGTTCTTTTTTTTTTTTTTTATATGCCCTCATTGGGATGCCTAGGTTTCTTTCCTCTCTCTCTCTCTCTCTCTCTCTCTCTCTCTCTCTCTCTCTCTCTCAACCTCTGCTCCTCAATTGGGTTAGTGTGTTCTATTTTAGCAAACTTCTTAGTCACTCCTGCCTAGAAGAGACACTGTAATGAGAGTTGCTAAATTAGAGAGGAGACAGTGGCTGTTTTCAGAATAACTGAAAGTCACCATCCTGCTTGAGGACACTGTTGTAATTCATCTACTTGCTATCTGGCTTTTATAAGCATCCTGTGGTGGAGGCCCTCCCAAGCCTCTTCTCTCTGTTTCCGTGGGTTGCTATGTCTGCTCTTTCCTAGTGTTCAGGAGAAAAGCCCCTCACAGAGGCTGAGCTAACCCTCGCCTTGCCTCCTCATCCTCTGCAATCTCTTAAAACTGCATCCCCTGATTGGCCCTTCCTCCTCTGGCCTCTTCGATCATGCTGTGCATACATCTACAAGTTCTTAGTCATCAGAAGAATGCACAGTTCTTCCCTTTCCTGGGAAAATAAAAACAAGAAAAAAGGATCCTTACCTTGCTCTGCCCTTAGGCTGTTCTTCTATTCTCATACTTGACTGGTTTTCAAATTTGGGGAGGAAATAACTAGAGCCAATGGATCTTTCTGTACCATCTTCTGAAATGGAGCTTTCATTTTTACCATTTCATGGTATTTTAACAATGACCAGGTGCCCAGTGATCACACCCAGTGGCTCAGACTCTACCATCTTCTTCTTTGGAAGATCCAGTCTCAGGGCCTTTCACATCTCAGTGTGAAGTCTCCTCTTCAGTTGCTTTGATGACAGAGACTTGGTATCTGTGTGTTAGGTGGCTCTCCTTTTTCCTTGATGATTTGTCATCCTTCACCTTATACTTTTCTTTGCAAAATAATCTAAAATTCTACATATCATTTTGAACTCATTGAAAAATTAGACATTAGCGATTTATAGCGCATAGATGAATATTAATTGCTTGTTTAGATTTGTGATCAAAGAAGACACTACAGTTTTCTGTCTCTCTGCTTATCCAAGACTCTAAAATTTAGAGTTCCTTCTAGGAACTAGTGATCCAGCATAAGTTCTTCCCCATTCTCTTTAAAAGAGGAAGTCAATCTCCAGATCTTTCTGTGTTTGGGTGGATAAAATTTTCCCAGTGGAAAATGTGCACCAGTGAATTTCACTACATCCACAGTCAGGAAAATCACTGTCTCAATTGAAGGAAATGAGAAGGAACACCGTGAGTATTACTCTGGCAGAAGTCACCTCAGAAGGAAACAGGAGACACGGTGCAACAGGAGTAGTCTTCATTCTTGTGCTTGCTCATCTTTATGTTCCTAATTTCCAAATTTTTTTTTTCCAAACTACATGCATGTCTAGACTCTACAATAGTAAAAATGCCCATCTCTCCTGCCTGTCCCTGCCCTGCAGTGCTCACTTCTACTTTCTACCATCATCTTTTATTCATCATACTTCCTTTCCTTTCCTGCTTCGTTCTTTTTTTTTTTTTTTTTTTTTTTTTTTTTGGCCTTTTTGAGACAGGGTCTCCCTGTAGCCCCAGCTGTCCTGGAACTCACTCTATACACAAGGCTGGCCTTGAACTCACAAAGATCCGCCTGCCTCTGCCTCCCAAGTGCTAGGACTAAAGGACTGTGTGTGCCACCATGCCTGGCTTGCTTGGTTCTTTTTAAAAAATATTTTCGCTGTCATCCTTTCTCTCGAATTTGTACTCTGCCTTATTCCTCATCTTTTCATGCACTTATAAACATGAAAATGATAGTCAATGGGGCTATGAAAGTAAAACGTCTATTCTTTTTTTTGTGGGGGTGTTTTAGAGACAGGATCTCCCTATAGCCCCAGCTGTCCTGGAACTAGACCTGTAGACCAGGGTGGCCTTGAACTCATGGAGATCTGCCTGCCTCTGCCTCCTGAGTGCTGAGATTAAAGGCATGAGCCACCACACCTGGCTTAAAGACAGTTCTTAGCTACCATGTGGGTGCTGGGAATTGAACCCAGGTCCTCTGCAAGAGCAGTCAGTGCTCTTAATCGATGAGCCATCTCTCCAGCCCCAAGCATCTATTCTTTTGTGGAGCTTAGCAGAGTGAACAAAGAGTTATCAAATGCTGCCCCTAAATAAATATTTAATCTCAATAGATATGATTAGAGTGGCTCAAATTAACTTGTTATGTGAGGCTAAATAGGAATAGGGAGCTGGGAGATGAAGTTCTATGGTAAGTGACACTCAGGCAGAAACATAAGAAATGAGGAGGAATTAGTTAGACAAATCAGACAGGAAGGAGGATCCCTGGAAGCACAGTGAGTACAGGCCCCAGGAAGCTAGGTGCAGAGTTGGGGGAGCACTATATAGTGTCAGCAAGCCAGAAAGGGAGATAGGCAACAAGTGAGGTCTTTGGGAAATGTTAGGAAATGTTCTCTTTGGGGGCTGGAGAGATGGCTCAGCAGTTAAGAGCACTGGCTCTTTATGCAGAAGACTCGGATTCAATTCCCAGCACCACATGGTAACTCTCAACTGTCCATTGACTCCAGTTCCAGATCATCAGATGCCCTTTTCTACTTTACATGGGCATTGCAAGAAACAACATGGGTGCACTTACGTACATGCAGGCAGTACACTCCTACACATAAGATAAAAGTAATGAACAAAATATTTTAAAAATTATAAAAGAAAATTTCTCTTTGTTGGAGATCATAAAAAGACACTGAGATGGTTAAACAGTGGGGAGACAAGAGTAGACTGAATTCTGCAAAGATGATCTTGCACTTTGGGATCACTTATGTCCCTGTGTGGATGTGTCTCCTCTCCTTGCGCTGTGTGGATGTGTTTCCTCTCCTTGCACCATGTGGATTATATAAATCTGTGCCCAGATAACCATCATGAGGTGCTGTTTGAACCTTATACAGTCAAATCTTTTACATAGCTCCCCGTCGTTTCTAGGATAAATCTCAAACTATTAAATCTGTTTTGTGAAGCCTCACTACCATGTGGAGTCAGGCTGCCCTTCTGAGATAACTTCTCTTTGTGCCCTGATGCCAGTTTTTCTCTTGGCTAAGCTCGTCTTCCGCCAGTTTCCCGAGCACACCTGCCATGTTTGCCTTTCATTTCTTTGTTTAAAATTCAGAGAATTCGAAGTTCCTGCTTTATTGGTTTCTTTTCTAAACACTTTTGTAGTTCCACTTGAATCTTACTTCTTCTATGAAATGCTCATTAACTGTTCTAGACTACCGTGTGAGGTCTTTTCTCTATAGTCCATCAGTACATGTGTAATTATAACAGGGATAAACAAGAATGAGTCTTGCATAGGCAGACTTCTGGGGATGCAGTTCACTTCCTGTTTTAGCTACCTTCATCCTGGCTTATTGTGTGTTAACTTAGCTTCATGGCCTCCTTAAGGAATATAATTTTTGTTTTATTTTTTCATTGTGACTGTAATTTTTTTATAAACTACATTTCAGACTATAGAGAAAAGAATAGGAGACATAACAGAATTTGTGTGTAAACATAATCCTGAAATTTTCCTTAAAAGATTCTTTGGCAACTCTTTTATTTGCTGCACGATAGACTGCTGAGTTGTTATTCCATACTTTTTCACCGAACCTTGTTACTGGACATGTTTCCCCATTTCGCAATGGGTGTAAATAATGCAGTTAAACTGTAACTCCTTTTGTTAAGCCTCAATTATTTTCTTAGAAGAGATTTAGAAATATGGAACTCCTGGCTCAAGTGGCCAATTACTGTTACTTAACTTCTAGTAGCTTTTCAACAAACTTGAACTTCAGGTAAAATACAGAAAATGTTCATGTTGACAAATTCTTAGTAGCACAGATTTTTATCATTATGCATTCTTTCTGGTTTTCTTTTTTGAATAACGAAACCACATGACAGCATTGTTTTGCTCTGTATATATAATTAACATGGTTTAGCATTTCTTGAGTGTTAGGAAAATGACTAGATGAAGAGTATAAGGCATTCCAGCAGGTAGAAGACTTGGTTCTGAAACTATTTTATGTTTGTTTTTGTTTTTTGTTTTGACAAGATCTTAGTTGTGTAGCTCAGTCTAACCTGGGCTGCTCTGTATTTCAATCTGATTCCAAATGCAGGATAATGATCCTCCTGACTCAGCATTTTCAGACTAGGATTTCAGACATGTATCACACTGCCTTGCATCTGGGGCCATACTCTTTCATGTGTGCTATAAATTTATGTCCTGGGGTGTGTCTGACACTATATTCTGTATTGTATTTGATATAAAGTAGTGCTTTCTAAATTTTGCTGCATGATAAAATCACTTGGAGTTTATTAAAAATCTCAAAGCCTGGGGAGATATCTCAGTCAGTAAAGTGCTTTCTACCAAGCATATGGACCTGAGTTTGAGCTCTGGCATCCACATAAAAAGACATACAAGATGGCATGTGCTTGAAGTACTGGCATTGTGGAAGAGGGCACAGGCAGATCTCTGGAGCTCACTGGTAGCCAGATTAGCTAAATGGCCAGACCACAGTTTCCAGTAACAGACTCTGTCTCAAAAAATTTAAAGAAAAGGTAGATAGTTCCTTGAAGAACAATACTCAGTGTTGATTTCTAGCATCTATATATATATATATATATATATATGTATATATATGTATATATATATATGCAGCCACATACACAATACCACACACCTACATGCACATATGAACACACACACACACACACACACACACACCAAAACCAAAACAGTGCTAGTGAGATGGATCATCTGATAAAAGTCCTTGCTGCTGGTCCCCGTACTAGCATGGAGATAACCCACTCCCACTAGTTTTCACAGTGCACTGTGAAATCATATGATTTAGACCAAATAAATCAAAAAAAGCTCCCTGGCTTTTGCTTGCAGATAGTCCCATTTAAAGGGTAGTGGGTATGGGCTGGGTAGGAAGAATGTTAAGCCTCACTAGGTGATTCCAACTTGCATTAGGTTTTGGGAGCCCTGTCAGAGTAAAGAGAGTGGGGTCTCAGAATATAGTGGGGTGATAGTTTTCTGAGGGTGTAAACTGGCTATGATAAGGAGTAAATAGTGTTTTGAGAGTCTGACAGACTTTTCCTCCACTGAGTCACCTCAACAATGGCTTTGGACCCTGGCTCTGCTTGGATGACTTCATGAGGATAAGGCTAAGACACCAGCAGAATGCGACAATGATTATAAACCAAATAGCAATTCCTATCTCTGTCTACATCTGAGTTTCCATTTTCAAAGCCCGGCAGCCACAGATGCAGGAAATGGAACATCCTTGAAATGACAGGTGAGGAGAGGCAGTACGCCCAAGAAAATCATTGTCAAAATCCAACTCAAGCTTTAATCGGGGTGCCTGGTAAAAGGCATTAGGGTAATGTTGTCGATGTACTTAATATTTTGATATGTAGGAAGTATGCCACTTTAAAATAGCAGCCCTTATTTCTTCTGTGAATTGTTTATTATCGAGGATCTTTCTTCTAGAAAATATATGTATACCATGTGCAAAGAATTTTATCCATTTCATTTTTATTTAGTTATCAAACCTGCAACATCTGTTGCAGCTGAAGCCCATAGTTTCCGAGATGTTTCTTTCATTGCAATCTCAGTCGGCATCATTAGCACAATTCAGATGGAAATTCAGTGGAGATGCAATATTGCTAGCAGATTGGACGTCCCTGGAAAATTTGACCCTCCAAATTTGATTTATTTAACATATTTGCATCTTAATGGGTTTTCTCTGAAAGGATAATCATCTCATCAAGATGGACTGGTGTGTTTTTTCCTGAGTCATTCACAATCCTCAGCTCACTTATATGTGTTTATTAATGTTCAGTACGAATATATGACATGCAAGCATACGCGGATCCTGAAGATGGAAAATTTGGAATTTTGATGATCTTACAGATGTTAATCCTCGGGCTTTTCTATTCTGCTCAGTCTGGCTCCAGTGGTAAAGAACAGCAACTAATACTTCTGCAATGCCTTATTATGTATGGGATTCATTCTGCCTGTGTTCACTCATTCTGCATGTGTTCACTCATTCTGTGACATGTCCAATTTCTTGAAAAAGTTCAATATTTTTGAAAGCTACAGGTGAACCACTTAAACTCCAGTTCATTTCTCTCCACTTTCTATCACCAACCTTTAAGGATGCAAGTTCCTAAGCTGGATGTAAGCTATTGAATTGAGATTCAGCATATGGGCATGGTTGGTGGCTGTGGTTTGATAGTGAATTGATTTCTGATATGACTACATTGGATTTGGCACTCTCTTTTTTACTGTCACCCCAACTCTATTGTTTTTGTAGCCTCCCTTGGCACAAATATAGTTCCCATCCAATTCCTCTCTCCAAGGGCTCGCTAGCTCTCCACAGAGATTGGCGCACTTTTTCTTACCACTAGAACAGTGTACCTAACCATGTGACTGGCTATCAGAGAGTGAGATGGAGGGAATAAGACCTTATCAACATATCCTAAGTACTGAAGGGAATCTTCTTCTTAATGCATTGGTTTGTGTCTTGAGGTATTCACAATATTCCTTAGATGAAACATGCAAATAAATTTCAAAAGACCACTACTCATTGTTCTCCATTACTTGTAAGCATCATATGTTATCATCTTGTAAACATAGATATGTCACAGAATATGGGACTTTATTTATACAACATGTCATCTTCTGTATAAGAATACAGCTATAAAACATTAGAAGTCTTATTAGTATACTGATATCTCCTAAAATATTTTTGTTTCTAGTATTTCACTTTCTCTTGGTGTCTTTGTATGTAGTTCTATGAATGGTAAGACAAGTACAGTTCAGGTGTCTCAGGTTACCATTATAACACTCAGGATGCAGAACAGTTCCATCCACCTAGCATATCCTTTGTGACAGTCCTTCATAACTATACCACCTTCCTAGGCCCAGCTAATCCACAATCTGTTCTCCAATATCATAGCTCTGTCTTTTCCAGAATGAAATTAATGGAACCCTGCAAGTGTGCAAGATGTAAAACTAAATTCTTTTATTGAGAATAATATCTTTGAGATATGATGTATGGTATTTGCTTATTTTTATTATTGAGTGATATTTTCTTCTATAGTTATACCAAAGCTTAGTTATTCAATAGTGTCCTTTAATCCAATGGTATTTGTTATTTGTAGATTTGGTACAACATATTACATGTTGGACATATCTTTAAAAAAAGCTTCTTCAAGTTCAAACATTGTTTCTTCTAGTTATTAATTGTGGGAAAGTGGAAAAGTCACTCTGAGTCTCAGACTTTGCAAAGTGGAGGACAGTGATTTTTATTTCATAAAATTTCATGAAGACTCAAATAACATTAAACCACATAAACTAAGTGTCTGACACATAGTAAATTGTCAAATATTTCTCTATTCTCTCCCATCTGTCAGTAAGTCAAGGTAGCATAGTATATAATTTTAGAAACATGTATTCTCCCAAGTCTGGAGTATCCGTCCTCAGGTGTGGAAACACATAGTACTTACTTTTTAAATAGCTGCTTATGTTAGCAGATGGAAGATAATCTGTTGAGCCACACTTGTTATGGATCTTTGCATATTATTATAAATTCTTAAAGGACATGATTCTAAGGATGCAAAGCACTGGACTGTATATTTCTCTAGCACAAGATGGATTTAGGATGTGTTTGGGGGGGGGAGTTTAGTGAGCTTGTTTGAACTATGCCAGAAGAAGTGGGGGCTCCGTGGCATGTGAGGAGGATACATGGGAGACACAGATGTTACCTGGTTCTTACCATGTACTCAGCCAGCTGAGGAGGAGGAGCTTGGCTGGTTCAGATAGCATTATAAAGTCTTTGGATATATTGCTAACCATCCTTATCTCCTCTCACACTGACTCCATTACCTGCCAGAAATCGATTTGATGCAATTCCTGGGGTATAACCTAAGGCTTTTTTTTTAATCAGGATGAACACATAGCAATTAAAAGTCTGACTCCAAGAAAAAAAAATATGGGTGTGCTTATTCCCAAACACTCCATACGTTATTCATGCCACATTTCTTGATGCATTAGGAGAAAGACTTCCTTTCAGATACCATCATTAAAGTTATAAAAATCACATCAAGGAGAGCTTTAGTGAACTGGTATTTGCCTACAAATGCTTAAAGTTATGTGCCATTGATTCAGCTTTAACTCACATTTTCTGACTTTTACAATGAAGTCATAAAAATTAACTTGGTCTTAAACTTAACTTTAAAGAGCTCAACTGGCTATCTATTAGACCAGGAGGCCTAGGCATCATTAAAAATGAGTAAATGTAACTTATTATTCTCTGATGTTATAACTAATGTGATCATCAATTAGATAGTTCAGCAAGAACACAAGCCAGCAGTGACCTTGTTATGTACGTTGATCCATTTCAAATTGTCAGTAATTATCTACTTTTTACCTTTAGGAATGGCTATTTTCAACTTGATAAAAGCACAAGTATATTGAATTGGAAGGGCAATAAAGGCTTTTATGGACTGAGGTACATTCCCCCTTCAAATCCATGCTAAAACTCTGAAAGAATGCAGTTATATTTAGAGACAGGACCTTCAGGGAGATCACTGAGGTTAAATGAAAAAGTACATGTGAAGCCTTAATCAGGTAGCGTTGGAGTCCTACGGAAGGAGAGACTGCAGAGCCCTTCTCAGGACAGGTCATGTGAAGCCAGACATGTGCAAGGCCAGTCACGTACAGACCATGGAGAGAGGCTGGTGCAGAAGCCAGCCCCGTGGCCCCTTGATCTCATACTTCCCATGTCTATCATGGTGGGAAAATCAACTCGTGTTCTTAATCCCCCTAGCTTGTAGCATTTCATTTTGGAAGCCTGAGAAGACAGGTCCTTGTCTGAGATCTGTCTTGGTCCAATGACTAAATTAGGATATCAACTATTAAAGGGATACAGGAACATCTGTGCTTTAGGCTTATGGCCTTGTCTCCAGGTTCAACAGTCACTGAAGTAAAAATTCAGTGTCACCCAAGAGTGGCTCATATTTCTACTTCCAAAGTGTGTTTTCATACTGAAGAAGGATTACAAGTAGATTAGTTTTAGAATTCTGTACACTCAAGCTATGAACTAAGGGCTCTGTCATGGGATAGTCTTGTGAATTCTGCTTATCTGCCCCAAATTCACTGTGATGTTATCTGAAATGCTGTCATTAGGGATTTGTTTTTTTAAAGTTAAGAAGTCTTAAATGTGAGTCTTCAAACACACTTGTGAGGTACACTTGTCTAGAATAGCTATCTCATTTGTTTCTTTCAACTCAAACCACATTATTACTAGGCTTTTTATGTGAACTAAACTTTGTCATAGAAAGTCATGATCATTAACATTTATTTTTATGAGTCAGATCAAAATGTAAAGAGACAGTGTACCACAATGCAAGAATATCTGGGGTGAGAACCAGAGAGCCTAGATTTCTGCCCTTTGTGAAATCCTATGTCATCCATAGTCCTTTGACAGAGTTCAGGTAAAAGACACATACTCTGTTAAAGGAACTAATCTGGTTAATTATGATAAAACATAACATTGACTCAGAAAAAAGAACAGGAATAAAATGGAGTGGGAATCAGGAAACTGCTCTGTAGCTGTGTGACAGTTGTCCCCTGGGTTCAGGTTTCTTTGTTGAAGATGAATGGATTCAGGTTGTATATCAGCCCCAAGTAGATGGGATTCCAACAGATTGCTGCTTCTTCTTGTCTTTAAGAATGATAATGGGCATCATCTGGAAAATTCCGTTCTTCATGCTCTGTCTACTTTGCTCATCATCAGCTTCAAGTGAGGCGCTGTGCCATGAGGAAAGCAAAGATGGGAGAATTGTCACCACTTCATGTGCGCATTTCCATGAAACTTCAGTGATTTTCCTAGAATAACATTTTAGAGAGCATTATAAAACTCTGGCTTGATTCCCCCTGCTCATTTAGGATACTTACTGAATTTGGGGGGGTTATTAAATTACTTAGGGACTGGAGAGATGCCTCAATGGAGGCTCAGGAGATGGCTCAGTAGTAAGAGTGCTTACCACACAAGCAGGAGGAATTGAATTCAGACCCCCAGTGAATATGAAGAAAGCCATCACCATACATGCCTGTAATCCCAGCTAAGGAGATGGCTCAGTAGTAAGAGTGCTTACCACACAAGCAGGAGGAATTGAATTCAGACCCCCAGTGAATATGAAGAAAGCCAGCCATCACCATACATGCCTGTAATCCTAGCTAAGGAGATGGCTCAGTAGTAAGAGTGCTTGCCACACAAGCAGGAGGAATTGAGTTCAGACCCCCAGTGAATATGAAGAAAGCCAGCCATCACCATACATGCCTGTAATCCCAGCTAAGGAGATGGCTCAGTAGTAAGAGTGCTTACCACACAAGCAGGAGGAATTGAGTTCAGACCCCCAGTGAATATGAAGAAAGCCATCACCATACATGCCTGTAATCCCAGCTAAGGAGATGGCTCAGTAGTAAGAGTGCTTACCACACAAGCAGGAGGAATTGAATTCAGACCCCCAGTGAATATGAAGAAAGCCAGCCATCACCATACATGCCTGTAATCCTAGCTAAGGAGATGGCTCAGTAGTAAGAGTGCTTGCCACACAAGCAGGAGGAATTGAGTTCAGACCCCCAGTGAATATGAAGAAAGCCAGCCATCACCATACATGCCTGTAATCCCAGCTAAGGAGATGGCTCAGTAGTAAGAGAGCTTACCACACAAGCAGGAGGAATTGAATTCATACCCCCAGTGAACATGAAGAAAACCGTCACCATACATGCCTGTAATCCCAGCTAAGGAGATGGCTCAGTAGTAAGAGTGCTTACCACACAAGCAGGAGGAATTGAATTCAGACCCCCAGTGAATATGAAGAAAGCCAGTCATCACCACACATGCCTGTAATCCCAGCATTGGGAAGTAGGGACACATGGACCCTTGGAGCTTGCTTATCCAGTAAGCCAAGCTGAAACAGTGAACTTCATTGAGAGACCCTTTCTCCAGGGAGAGTGACAGGGCAAGACTCTCAATGTAATCCTCTGGCCTCTGCACTCATATGTATATACACACATGTATATTCCCCCTCAGGCATTACATAAACAAATAATAAATTACTTGGCCTTTCTCCTACTCTTCCTCAAGAATTGACAATGATCATCAAAATAAATTTTGCTCAAAGAAAGAAAATATCTTAACTGGTAAATCAGAAGATTTTAAGTAATGGAAATTTCAGTCTTTAACAAATGTGGATATTTTTATACCAGGTCACAATAAAGTAATTCATTTTGCAAGAAAGTTGGGGGAGGTACTGTATATTATTCTGTTTGCTTTTCAATTTCCATTTGATTTAAAATCAGCATTGCTAGCCATATCTCATTATTATGTCCACCATCTTACACTCAAAGCTTCAATTTATAATGACATCTTCAATGTAATGTAATGAATGAAAATAAAATATTTTAGTTTACTTTTCAGTAGCTGATGACTCGCTTTAATGCTTCTTTTGGCTCATATAGATCTCCAATAAAAATAGAACATGAATGAGTAAAGCCTTAATTAACTTCATAAAGTAGGGTATCCTGGGGGAACTATGGCTTTTATTAATGGAAACCCTCCACAATTTTTTTGTTAGAATTCTTAAATTAGTAATCAAAGCCTTCATTTTTCTTTGATGATATGGCACAGGGATATTATTTTAAATCTCAGTTTTTACTGTTCATTACTATAGTGGTTCCAGGTATGAAAGGGTAATTTTGTAGTGTGTGAGTGTGAGTGTGTGTGTGTGTGTGTGTGTGTGTGTGTGAGCTTGTATGTGGAGGACAGAAATCAATTCTCTCCACCTTGTTTTTGCTATACTGTGGACATATGAAAGGTGCCCAGGGAACTTCCAGGTGATTCTCCTCTTTCTGCCATCCATCCAGGAATTACAGATATGTGCTATGACATATTGGCTTTTTTCTTTAAAATATATTTTATTTCTTATTTTTATTTTTTGTGTATGAGTGTGTTACCTGCATATGGGTAAGTCTACCCATGGTCGTGCAATGGCCTTGAAGGTCAGAAGAGGGTGTCAGATCTCCTGGTACTAGAATTACATATGGTTGTTAGCCTCCATGTCAATGCTGGAAATTGAGCCTGGGTCCTCTGTAAGAGCAGCCAGTGCTCTTAACCGCTGAGCCATCTCTCTAGCCCCAGTGTTTTCTTTTATTATGTTGGTTCCAGGAACTGAACTCAGGTCATCAGGTTGGCCCTGCAGGTGTTTTCCCACACTGACCCATCTTAGCAGCCTAGGGGACTGAGTTCTGTAAGGGCTGCTAATAAAACAGACTATGGATATTTTGTTGAAAAGAATACCCTAAATGTGTCTGTTTTCCTGCAATCATAATGACTACTACTTCTCAGAGACTCAGAAAGCATTTTACTCACGTATCTTTAATCTTCATAACTACCTTCAGTTTACAGAAATGATATAATAGCATGAATCAGGTTTGCCTGTCTTCTGAAAAATGGTGTGCAAAATCTTTTTTAAAAATACTCTTCCGGGCTGGAGAGATGGCCTAGCGGTTAAGAGCGCTGACCGCTCTTACAGAGGACCCGGGTTCGATCCCCAGCACCCACATGGCGGCCGAGAGCCGTCTGAAACTCCAATTCCAGGAGAACTCCAGTTCCAGGGGAATCCGAGACCCTCTTCTGACCTCCGCGGCATTGCACGACACGGGTGCACAAACCTGCATGCAGACAGTACATTGATACACATACCGAAATAAATAAAATAAAATAAAAAAATCTTTAAAAAAAAATACTCTTCCAAAGTGAGGCTCTTGTATGTGCAGAGCCTTGTTATAAACAAATTAGAGGATTTTTTCCTAGCCAAGGTTATACGCCCTGGTTTGTTCACTTGTTCTTGATCGCAAATTATAAAGTTTTCAAATCAATGGTTGATACAGTCTAGCTATGCAATAAGGAATCATTTTGAGTGTCTAGCATCTGCTATGCTTTTATGTCAATCTTTTACCCAGTACATGCAAGGACAAGCAAACGAGTGTGAATTAGCCTCCATATCTTTATCTTTGACAATAGACTTGCGGCTGTCATCAACTTAATTTTCCCCACATGTTCTACATCACTGCTAAAGACCCCCTGTTTCTCCAAGGATTAGCAGGATTTGTGATATAGTTTGGGATGGTCCTCATTTATCATAGAACAAAGAATGATTTTCAGGTACTATCAAGGAGCATAAAGCTAAAAAGATAGTTCAGCAGCATTTTATGCAGGCGTATTTCCAAATGGATTCAATGAAAATTTGGCTGATTCAGCTATTGCGGGATTAGACTGGTGTGGTGAAGAATAATAATTTGGACAATCACTGACTGTCATGAATGGCCTTGGCTCTGCATTATATTAGGTAAAATAGGCAGCTGGATCCACATATTAGGATGCTATAGAAACTGAGACATTAAAATGACTTTGCCAGGACCCTGTAATCATCATTCTGCTCAGTGAAGATACTAGTTTAGATTAGCAGAGACCCCTGTCTTTGGACTAAAATATCCATCCTTCATTGTAACAACTTTTTGTCTATTTTTTTTTGTTGTTTTGTTTTTCTGCAACAAGTTCTCCTTGTAGTCCCAGTAAGCCTGGAAGTCACCCTGTAGACCAGGCTGGCCTTGAAATCACAGAGTCTGCCTGTGTCTTCCTCCCAAGTGCTGAGATTAAAGGTCTATGCCACCACACATGGCCTTAACCCATTTTCTGCAAAATTATTTGAAGCTACTCTTAGGGAAATTGTATACTTTGAAATGTACCCTGGCATCATAGAT
Source organism: Rhizomys pruinosus (assembly GCA_009823505.1). Lineage (NCBI taxonomy): Eukaryota > Metazoa > Chordata > Mammalia > Rodentia > Spalacidae > Rhizomys > Rhizomys pruinosus. Next base: position 552,626 of record VZQC01000498.1, read on the forward strand.
CTATAGATTCATACCCAACATAAATATGTGTATTTTAATGATTAAAATACATGGAAAATAATCCAATATTTACAGCCTTGGAAACAGACCAGCCAGTGATGAATCTAAGTTTCTGTGAGTTGGACTCAGGAATGGGGAGAAAACTCAGAACCAACTTAGATGAGGCATTCTCTACAACTGATGATGTTTTCTAATTCAGAGTATCCCAAAGCTTTAATATTTATGAAGCGTTTTTTTTTTTATAAATATGAGTTGTATAGCCTCTTTGTACAGTTAAGATTCTTAAGTTAAATTTTACAGATAAGCAAACAGACTCAGAGAGGTTCAGTAATTGCCAGGGATACACAGTGAATATGAGCAATCTGTCCCAACTAAGTTTTACTAATGCAGTGATTACAATTTCTTTAATATAGAAGTATTCTGTTTAAGATGTATTAACCATTTCAATTCTACCCCAGCCTTAATATTGTTTAAACTATTTTGTGTCTTTTGAACACATCTATTTATTTCATATATTTGCCTCTAGGAAAAATGTGTCACTAATAAAATTTATGTTTGTTTGTGATGATGATAATGAAAATGAAGAGTCTGGATACCATGCAGAACAGAACAGGGTATAATATAGTAAGGAAGGAAGATATTTTAAAGGCATCTTAGTGCCCTCGTTTGGAAATAAATACCACTTGTTCAAGTCAGAAGTAACTGGCCTTTGAGATAAACAGCATAGTACAGCTGGAACATCAGAGAAGACACTGAAATTAGCATTCTAGCTGCTTATCTTCCTGTTTTGTGGAGAAAGCAGCCACCTCCCAGTCAAGCACCCCAAATCCATTCTGAGAGGATGCAGTTCTCTATGACGTCAGTCATGAAATGTCAAGGATATAATCCTACATGTGCCTAGCTCTTTTCAATACCTCTCACAAGGTCATGTCTTTAGGTTTTTATGAACATTTTAAGGACACATTTCTTGATTTAGCCATGATCTCATTTCTCATTCATACTTTAGGGTGTTCCCTATACCAAGTAGCTAGTATATGCATTAATTCTCCAGATCCAACTTGGTAATAGGCTGCTAGATACTGTTTTGTATAGTACACATCCAATCACTTTAGAATGGATTACTGGGTGGCCCTATTCTAAAAGCAGTTCCCCACCTGGTCTATTTTTTAAAGCACTTTTTTTTTTCTTACTTTATTTCCACTCTTGTCTCAGGAGAGCTTCCACCAATCTATATGCTAATATTTAAAATTCCTCATTAGTGCAAAGTCATCTAGCTTTTTAGTAGTGAATCTGCTTAGAATTTATAGCTCAAGTTTGGCAATGTGAATGAGCGTTGCTGTGTAAAGGAGGAATATGTTCTTTTCCAGCAGCTTCTCTACTTTGTCTCATGTGAAACCTTCTGAAGCTTTCATTTTCTATCATCTCAGCCATGGAGTGTCATGTTATTCTCTGGATGTTTTTGACAAAGTCCCAAGAAAACACCTGGATTTCCAGTCAGTGACTGGAAGTAGAAGAAAATAACCATGTAACATTCTACATCTTTGCATCCTTTTTGAAAATGCCTCCATCTCTCCTCCCCACCCATTTGACTTTCTATGAAGATCAGGATACTCTTGTAATCACAGCCCTCTGCCTTAACCAATTGGATACTGGGACAGTAGATATTTGCAATCAGATCTGGCTCTCAAAAACAATTCTGTCAATAAAGTAAACCCTTATTATTTTTCAGTAACTTGTTTCATAAAAGATAGTTGATAATCTTGCACCCACCCAGCAAGAACCTTGGGTTCTCAAGGTTCAATGGGGGAGAATGCATTCATTCACATAGTTAGCTATGCTCCCAATAGTCAGTTTGCTTACTCACAGGCTATTCAGTTTGTCATTGCATTTGGTACCAAACTATAGATTTCCTCTATCCTGATTTTGTGTATATCTATCTTCTGCCTGAAAGGAAAAATTATAAACCAAATGGTAAAAACTATATCTACCCGTGTTGGTGTGGTATCTTTGTGTTTGCTATTAGACCACATAGTACTGACTTGAAGCCAAGGGAGTTACTGGAATTAATAAATAATTCCTCTGAGGTTTGTCTCAGTAATTTATCATGAGGAAACCTGGTGGGGCTTTAAGCACTTGTCATAGACATCACTATATAATATGAATTACTGGACATTGGAAAGTAGGAGGCTGAAGCAGGCAGATCTCTGTGATATTGAGGCCCTTCTAGTCTACATAGAGAGTTCTAGGACAGCTGTCATGACAGGGAGACCCTGTCTTAAAAATATCCCCCTCCAAATAACATAACAGATATATAAATTTCACATTTATATATATTATCCTTCTGAGAGCTAACAGGAAGATTCTGTAGGACAGAACAATATTTTGTTAAGAATATTTCTTAACTTATTTCTATAGTATATTTGCAGGCACAGAATGTGATTAAGAATTAAATTCAGGGGCTGGAGAGATGCTCAGCAGTTAAGAGCACTGGCTGTTCTTGCAGAGGATCTGGGCTTGAATCTCAGTATCCACATGGATGCTAACAACTATCTGTAACTCCAGTTCTAAAGGATCTGATATCCTCTTCTGACCTCTGTGGGCATTGTGTGAGATGGATGCACTTACATACATGAGGGCAGTACACTCATACACATAAAAATTAATTACAAATTTATTTCAGATTCCAGAAGATTACATATCAATAGTGCTGGTTTTAATCTAGATGGAAGACTCAGAAACAGATAAAATTTGGAGCAGGACTTCAAAGAATTCTTTGTAGTTAAAAAAGATAGTTTAAGGCAGAATTAGCTTAAATGTTTCAATAGAAAATAAAGTGGAAAAATATACCAAGTAAGTACCTTATTTGGACAAGGCAATTTACATATTCTTATTAAATTGCCAAAATTAGCCCAGAGGTAAGAAAATGTGCTTTTTTAATCCTGAGAGCAGCTCAGGTGTAGGAAGACAAAACAAGCACACACAGACACACAAATCATGCCCTCATCAACTAGAATTGGGCTGTGGCTATCCAGTCTGCTCAAATATTCATGGAAGGTAAATTTTATGTTAATGTCCTTATAATGTAAGGGAAGAGTCAATATTAACTTTGAATTTCGGGACTGGATGGTTAGCTAACTATGAATCAGTCAACAGCACTCTTTGACCAGCTAAAATGGACATATAATGGGGGAATATTAGGACTCTGAAAAGGGAATAATTAGTTCTGCAAGGGGAAGATTAAAAGTGCACAAATTAGGCAGTCGGATCTCTGTGAGTTCAAGGCCAGCCTGGTCTACAGAGTAAGTTCCAGGCCAGCTGAGGTACAGGGAGACCCTGTCTCAAAAAGACCAAAAGCAGTGCACAAATGTATATAAAATGTGTGTAAATACAAACATGGATAACCCCCAAACCATTCTGTAAGCTACAAACACTGTGAGGAGATGGCTGATGTAGATTTGAAGCTAGCAGAAGTTATGGAACTTAAATATTTTTGCTTCTAGATGCTATGTTTAAGAATTCAAACACTATGTAGGAGCCTGTTATGTGGTTGGCCATTTAATCCTATATTGACCTTGCTGAGTGGGTTCTAGGGAGTTATTACAGCTTTGGTAGTGATGAAAATGAAGCAGGAAGAGTCCAAGCTTCTAAGCCAGGTGTTAGGATCTGTCTAGAGGCAGAGCTGGCATCTGAAGTGATGTGGTCACTGCTCATTTTACCCTCACACTGTCCCTATGACCACTTTACTCATCAGAAAGAGAAAGATTGTTATTCCTAACTCTTTTTATCTTTTATTTATGAGACACTGTCTCACCCTGTAGCCGCAGTTGGCCTGGAACTCACTAAGTAGACCATGCCAGACTGACCTCCACCCTCCACCTCACAGCTACCTGACTGTCTCTGCTTCATTAGTGCTAAGATTAAAGGACTGTGTCACCACGGCCAGCCTGATTCCTAACTCTAGACAAATTTTACATGTATATTTTAAATGTATATGGCTGTTAAGGGAGTCATTTTATTATTTTTCGAAAATACATTTATTGAATGCCTAGTGTGTCATACAGTCCTGATGCTGCCAATCCAGCAGGGACAGGAACAGGGACTATGTTACAAGTGCAGCACACACTAAGAGTATCATAATTTAGTTAAATTGGAAAAACAAATGAGCTACCCTTAACAATGTACACCATTCTTCCCAAAATTCTACTAAGAGGGAAAATTTGTGGAATTCCTATTTATGACTAGAGAGCAGTACAAGCCCCCCCCCACCAAATTCTTAGAGTGATTTTCTGAATGAAGCCTTATACTATGCACTTTGAGAGTAGCTACATTTCCATAAAATGGCAAGTCAGTCTTGTCCACCTAGAGATAACTTACTTCCAGTGGCCAAAAGTGCAGCCCCTCGTCTCTCAATTACCTTAGGGTAATTGATGAAGCATGCTCTTAATTAGTTGTTGAGTGATATGTTAGACTATGTGGTCTATGTAATACCTATTCAATAATATAAGAACAATTCACAGTTATTACACCCCATCCTCAAACTCAGTGACTTGCCAGATTAAAACTGCTTTTCTCTTTCACTTAACAATGTTATACTTTGCTAATGATAAAGACCCACATCTAAAAGCCATCAGGTAACAAGCCATTAAAATGAATGAGCACTAGAAACTTGGTAAGCTAATTGCATATTTTAAAGAGATGAGCAGATGGCTTATGAATTATTTTCCTCTCCTTGCCTCATATAAATGCCTCCTTCCCTGCCCACTGGACTGGTTAGTGGGACAGGGCCAGGCTGGATCTGAGAGGGGACCCTTGAAAATGTTGGATAAGCTTGCTCAGAACCCACAATGCATCGCAGGAGCAGTGCTTTGCATGTATACAGTTCTGTAGCTACTTACATATCCATACGCACACGTGGGTATCTATGTAAGGCAGTATTTTGTACGTTTGTGAGTCTGTGTGGGTCTCCTGACCTGCAAGGAATCCCTGCAGTTTCCTGAACTTGGGGAGATAGCTCTTTTCCTTTCTTTGGTGACTGGTACCCTTGGGTCATCTGGTACCCTGCAGTGCCTCAAGCAGCTAATTAGAAGAGCAAGGGAACACATGGAACTGGTGCACCCGAGATGGTTCCTCTGGAGCTACTAGCTTTGATTCGGTGGTTTTATGTTCAAAACCTTGGGAAACTGGAGGGGAGGCAAAGCCTTCCAGAATCTCAGATCCTCTGAGATCATTTCTGTCATCGCGCCTCAAGCCAAACCGTTCTTCACACGGGTCACAGAATCCAGGCAGAGCCGCCTGAAGCAGCAAGTCCACCCTGGCGCTGGGCGCTTTGGTGGGCTTTGCGCTCTGAAGACGTGTCCCTGCACCATCTTCCCTGGCGCCTTGCGGGGGGTCTGAAACAGCCCAGCGGGCGCCTCCGAACGGTGTTTCTAGAAGCTCCATCTCCGCTGCCTCCCCTCCTGTTTGGATTTTGGTTTTTACCCGGGCCAGAGCTGCTGCAGCTCCACAACATCCGCCCTCCGAGGGGGCCGGTGCCACCGACGCCGCTTCCTCCCGGCTGGCCCGAGCGCTTGACCCCCCCCAGCAGCCGGGTGTCGCGGATGCTTTGGCACCAGGGCCGGGGACTCCCCGCCCTTCCGCGCGACCCCGCGCCGGGGCGGGCGGCGCTTGCGGCGGGCAGGGGGCGGGCAGGGGAGCTGGGACTCGTCCGGGGGTAGCCGCCTCCTCTGCATCCTGCCCGCGCATCCCGGAGCCGGACCTCACCTTCCGCCTCTGCCTCCCGCACCAGCCAGCCTCCGCCGCCCGCCGCCCGCCGCCCGCCGCGCGTCGGTCTCCCGCCGCCTCCGCCACCGCGCCCCCGGTGGCTGTGCCTCGGCGGAGCCGGGAGGGGGCCTGTGGCGCTTCGGCTGCCCGCTCGGCTCGGCCGGGAGGTGTGCATGCCCCTGCTGCCCGCCGCGCTCATCAGCAGCATGCTCTATTTCCAGATGGTGATCATGGCAGGGACGGTGATGCTGGCGTACTACTTCGAATACACCGACACGTTCACCGTGAACGTGCAGGGCTTTTTCTGCCACGACAGCGCCTACCGCAAGCCCTACCCGGGCCCGGAGGACAGCAGCGCCGTGCCCCCGGTGCTCCTCTACTCGTTGGCTGCCGGCGTCCCCGTGCTCGTGGTAAGCTCCGGGCTGCTAGCCCTCGCTCTCGCCTTAGGGGTTGGGGCTCCAGGAGGACCTGTGTGCGCCAGGCTCTGCCATCTAAGTTCCTCCAAGTTAGTGTCAGCCCTTCCCCCAAGGACATTGTTCCAGGGAACGTGGGGGTGGGTGCGAAGGAAGCCCCCGTCTCTCCCCATGCCCCTGCCGCACCCCTCCTGAGCCCGGAGGCATGGGTGACCCATAGCCAAGGAAGAGACCTGATGAGGAGTGGGTGTGCGATGGGAAGGGTGTGCGTCTCCTGGCCGAATTTCCACTTGATCCATCCTGTGGCCTTGCTTCATTGCTCGTCTATCTCCTCTTGGGTTTTGTCAGGGAGAGCAGCAGCGGCAGAGGAGGACGGGGTGGGGTGGGGGGGCAAAGGTGTGACCTGCTGGGATGTTGAAGGGACTTCTGCCAGTATGGGCAGGGGCATAAATTCCCGTTTCATCCTCCTTCTTCCCTCCTAGGTGAAAGAGCCAGGTGCACTAAGCTGGTGACCAGAGAACAGATACCTAAAAATGCACTGGGGAACCTAGGAAGGAGGCCTCAGCAATAGAGGCTTGCTAAAAGCAGGAGCTAACAGAGGAGCCGAATCACAAGAGCACTTCAGATTTATTTAAAGGCTGGCCTATCCCTGGATGGCTCTAGTGCCTGTCTCTTCCTGGCTGAGAGAACCTGGCCTTTCAGGTTTATTGATTGAGAGAGGAGAGAGACAGACAGAGAGAGAGAGAGAGAGAGAGAGAGAGAGAGAGAGAGAGAGAGAGAACCTGATTTACAGCTATATACTCTGACAAACATGTATACATGTATACATGCATATGTAACTATTGAGCTAATAATTACATCATAATTTGCCTATGTAAACACAATGCAAAGTTGTTTGTTGGAGATGGGTGATGTTTCTTTAGAAACCAGCCACACTTCTGTTCTTTTACACTGACAAAGTATCAGGATTCCCCTTGTGTAATGCTCCACTCTTCCCTTCCCTCCTCTCTCTCTCCCCACATAACAAATAGGACACTAGATGACAAGGAAAGGAAATTTGACATTTTATTTTTCATAGATGAATATATAAATTGCAATATGAATAATGAGAATATTTGTCGGATACATTTAGGTGTTGATATTTATCTTTCTTAGGTCTTAAGGAAAGTGATTTAACAGTTTTGGCAATAACGAAAAGTTCTTAGAACAAAATTGAATCCAATAAACAAATTAAGCAAGTTCTTGATAACTTCAAAGTAACTTTATGTATCACACCTATTGTGATAGCTGACTTCAGCTTCAACTCCTGTACAATGGTTGGAAATGTGTTAGACCTTGCCCCAGAAAATGTTTCTCTTTTTTTAAACATTAGATTTGCTAAAATGTGTCAGAACTCCTCAACCTATCTTGACGTTTGATTTCTTTCTTCCATTTGAGAATGTGTAGGAATAGAAATGGGCCTGTTGTCATGGGGTCCCCAAAACTTCAAAGGTTCTGGGGCTCCAGGCACATTTTTTTTTCTAAGTGACTAAATGGCTCAGAGGTTTGCCAATGATTCTTTTTTTTTTTTAAAGACAAATGCCAATTATTTTTGGGTCATTGAGTCAGTTGCAACCAAATCAATAATGTCTGTAACCCCTCCCTGGTTAACTGGCATTCTCTGTCTTCAATGAGAGAGCACTTTTCAACACTGAAACATCCATCCTTGGTGTCAGGTACCCATTACAGACAAAAACACAATGATCCAAAGATTTGGAAGTCTCTCTACCTAAGGGGCTCTTAGGGGGAACAGGAATCCATTAGTCAGTACTGAGTGCCACTCTGGGCCTGGCACTGAACAGTTGTCCTCATACACATGTACAGAGCAGCCTTTCTAGATCTTATCCCTCATTAACATTGAGGAAACTGGGGCTCAGATTATAGATTGGAAGCATATGACACAACAGCAAGGAAAGGTTGGTATGGTGTTCCCAAACCTAGAGTACTGACGCTAAGTGTTCTCTCTCTCTGCTTCTTCCAAAGAGCATGCTGTCTGAAAGAGCTGGCTTAGAGGAGGCATGATAGATAAATGCAGAGATTGGTGAAAAAGATGTTCCATTTAGCATTCCTGTTTTGACCTTCATTTCTCGTGTGAGCAAATGGATTTGGGAATCAATCTGAAGAGAAGGAAGTGTTGGGTTTTGGAGGGGGGCTGTCAGTCTGGCCTTGGTTTGCCTTTCTACTCTTGGGAATAGTGCATTCTGTCACCACTTGAAGAGTCAAAACAACAATGACAGCTCTGCTTCTCCATTCTCCTCAAGAACATGGCCTGGGCATACTGGCCATGAAAATGCTGATAATATTAATGACACTCAGTCAGAATGGAGTCATGACTTTATTCTTAGGCACTCTGGTACATTTTTCATGTACTTTATAACCACTGATATTTGCACTGTTTCTGGAAGCCACTAGTGGTAACATAGTATTTTGAAAACAAAAGCTCAAGATTATGCGTCTCAAGGACCAGAGCTAAAATGTGCCATACTTGCATGCAGACAGTACATTCATACACATATAGAAATAAATAAAATTAATAAAAAAAATTTAAAAAAAGAACTTAAATTCTTTTTTTTTAATTTTTAAAAATTTTTTATTTATTTCTGTATGTGTATGAATGTACTGTCTGCATGCAAGTTTGTGTACCCGTGTCATGCAATGCCGCGGAGGTCAGAAGAGGGTGTCGGATTCCCCTGGAACTGGAGTTCTCCTGGAATTGGAGTTTCAGACGGTTCTCAGCCGCCATGTGGGTGCTGGGGATCGAACCTGGGTCCTCTGTAAGAGCGGTCGGCACTCTTAACCGCTAGGCCATCTCTCCAGCCCACTTAAATTCTAATCTATCAAACTTCCGAATCTTTGCTTTTTCTGTTATAAAACACATACACATATTCATTGTGCTCATAACTCATTCTTTTAATTAGATGCTTCAAAGAGTCTTTCTCCTTATCTATCATATTTGATTATATTCTGATCATTACAGTTTATATATAGTTATTGAACTTTTTATACTTATTCAATGTTGAGAGGGATTTTGAAAAGTTACTCTCCTCAGTATCACAACCTGTGGATTTTCTGCTTGTTATTTATCCAAAAATTAGAAAGCATCTGTCTTTTGAGTTATTTATTTATTTATTTATTGGCAGTGGGATAAGTCATTCTATATAGACTAGGCTGCTCTGAGACTTGTGATATTCCTTAGCATTGAGATTATAGGAACATTACCTAACATGGATGAATGATATCAGTTTTATACAGTGTTTTCTTGTGGCCAGGGTTGATAGTCTAATCATTTGTTTTCTGATTCAGCATATTTATGATGCAGTGTTAAGGGTTGGGAATTCTGCTTGCTGTGTAACCTTGAACAATGTATTTAGGCTTATTAAACCTCATTTCTTTCAGTTATAGAATTTCACAAATTAAATTATTTATAATATATAAATATACAGATTGACCCACAATCGATACTCTCTCACATTAAAATTTACATTGTATTTTTGTGTTGCTGTGGATTGAACTCAGAGACTTGCTGGCAAGTACTCTACTTCTGAGATGTGTTCCTAGCTCAATCTTTTATTAATAGTAAAATAATGATTCATGAGATGTTTTTTAACTATTTTTACTTATATGTATGTGCATGTTTGTGTGTGGGTATTTACACATGAATGCAGGTGCCCACAAAGTCAAAGTTGTTGAAATCTCCTGGAATTGGAGTGACAGAGGTTGTGAGACAACTGACTTTTGTGCCTGGGACTAAATTTAGGTCCTCTGAAACCGCTGAGCTATCACTCTAGCCCCAGAAAATGTTTCTTGTAGCTCTGTCTGCTAAACATTTTGCCTGGCAGAGTAGATGCTGAAAGGCTAGTTTCAAAAATAAAGTATGATCATTAATTCTAAGGACTTTATAGTATAATTTGAGAAGTTAGGTAAACATACAAGGCATTGCAATATAATCATCAAAATGTTTTTGTGTTTGGTTGGCTGAGGTTGTGCACACTTGTAATCTCAGCACTGAGTCTAAGTCAGGAGGATCATGACGTCCAGGCCAACCTAAACTACATAGTGAGTTCAAGGCTAGCTTGAACTATCCAGCAAGACCCTGTAGCAAACAAATAAAGATAAAAGATGTAGCTTAGCTGTAGATTTTGCTTGCCTAGTATGTGCAAGGTCCTGAGTTTGGTCCCTAGCACTACAAAACAAAACAATAAAGAGGAAATTGTGCATTTCCATATATGTGTATGTATGTATATATGAATGTATGTATGTATTTGTGTATGTATGTATGTATGTATGTATGTATGTATGTATCTCAAAAACCACTGATGATTCAGAGAAGGACAACATCACTTTTGTTTGGAGGAATGAGCAACAACTTCATGAAATTGGCAGCATTTGAGAAGGACTTTATTTTTAACTGTCACTTAATTCTTGGAAGTCCTATGGATTTTAATACCCAGAATCCTGTATGAACACAGGGGAAATGTTGTACAACTGAGCTACCTTATTGTCAGCCTTTGAGATGTGTCTTCAAGGAGAAGTTAAAGTTAACAGCTGAGCTAGGTATGGTGGCACACACCTTTAATCTCAGCACTCAGGAGGCAGAGGCAGGTAAATCTTTGTAAGATCGAGGCCAGCCTGGTGAGTTCCAGGTCTGCTGGGTCTATAGGGAGATCCTGTCTCACAAAGACCCCCTCCCCCCAAAATTAATAGTTGAGTTAGAGCGACACATCATGGAAGCAGTTTTATTAGCAATATGAACCCAGAAGATACAGACTATCTTTTTGGGAAAACTATTGTCCTACCCTATTTCTGAGAGTGACAAATCTGGAAAAATGGGGTACATGGTTGGAGACAAAGGCTGGAGTCACATTTATGAGACCTGGACTATCAGTCTGAGTTTCTCTTATTTCTCAGCAATAGTATAGTTATATAGTCTGAGGGTGGTACTTCAGGACACTTGGGAGTAAGGGGACATGGGGCTCTTCTGTTATCAAAATATATAATTAAGGTCATTTTAAACTCTATATGTAGGGTTATATAATATTATTTCAATTGTGTTTCTATGAAAAAAGACATAATTTGGACATTTTAGATATAGATAGCATGATTTATAAACTATTTGAAAATGATACTGTTAGCTTGATCTGTAGTATTTGTTAAAGCACGACATAAACTACACACAAATATAAACTTAGTGACCTTGATTTTCATTGATCAAAAGTACTGGTGATGGAAAAGGATTATGGTCCTCAAATTTGAATTTGGTGGCTATCAGGACCCAACTTTCTTCAGGTTTCTGAGCAGCACAGATGATGTGATAGAAATGAAGTTAGACCATTCATTTTCCTAGATTCAGGCAGAGTTAAGATTTAAGACAAACAAAAATCACAGCACCAACTAAAGTCGGTAATGACATCAGAGAAGCCATGTTTGAAAGTTAGGATGCATAATTGCAGATGTTTTCTGCCTGTATCCCAGGAGGGCATCATTGGCTAGGGTTTGGGTGATGTACTTGTAGCCGTCATCCCAAAGGTGATACCACCAACTGGGGTAGAGGCAGATGGTGACAGAAAAGCATCTCATACCCACCGCTTTCCCATAAACCTTTTTTTCTGGAAACCTTGCCTTAGAAAACCACGCGAGTGGTGTGTAAGAGACAACACCTAGACACAGGTGTCAGATATGTCTGAATTTTTATTCTGGTTTCTCTTATTAACTGTTTTGGCCCAAATTTTCTTATTTATAAACTGGAAATTAAAAGCACATTCATACAGAAATTCAGATTCTGAATTCTGTTTGGGTTTTAGCCCATGTCTGCTATTTTCCAGTAGTAGAAACTTTAACTTAATATTTTCTTTATTGCTCCATTTCTTCAATGATAAAATGGAGATGATGCAAGAATTGGCCTCATAATTTTATATTGTAAATATAAAATTAGTTCATATATGTGAGTGTCTGAGTGGTGACCATCTCTATGTTCTGGCTGTGGTTACTCCTTCCTATGCTGTGATAACTAATCTTGATAAGCCACGTACAACATTAAGCAAAATACTTTTGTTTGTTGGTGGAATCACAGCTTGAAAAATAGTAGTTACATATAGAAGCTTCCTAGTTCAATCCTCCTGATAATTCAAGACTTACTGGGAGGTCTAAATAGTAAGAAAAAATAAATTATCTCAACCCTTCTTAGAATCCAGTTTAATGGTTCATATTTTATGACTCCTCTCCTTCTTCACATAGGCAAATACTAGCTAATACTGGTTATCCATTTCCTATGCATCAGACCCTATGTTAGATACGTTTTATGAATTGGTGCATTTAGTGTTCACTATGACAGTGTATAGTTTAAGCACAGGTTCTATCTTTATATCCTCTTTATCAGTGAGGTGTGAGAAGTTTAGGGATATGATAGTATTACATTTTAGTTATTTAAATTCATTAAGGTAGTTAATTTTCACAATAAAATTAGATATAAGGAGGTTAGATGACAAATCCAGAGATTCGCAATGACAGTTCCATTTGGCAAAGCCTGTGCGTTCAGGTCTTTTGTTAAATATCTTTATTCTGACATGTTAACTAATCTTTCAAGAGTTTTAGTCATAGTGATTCAATCCCAGAAAGTCAATTTTTTTCACATCTTTTCTCTTCAATTTCAGTTTTCTTGGTTTGATGAGAAACTGTGCTCCACTGTAGATAATGGTCTCAATGTGTGGTGAAGGAAGTTGTTTTGTTTTCTCTTAAGCTTAGAAACCTTGCAGAGATGTGGGTGGTAACAGAAGGGATTCAGAGTTTTGTTGTTCTGATTTGAAGCCTGCCTCTTCTCTAAGCAGTACACACTGCTGTGGGGCTTCAGGTTCCCACTCCTGTATCGATCTCCAGTTTCCTTCAAGATTTACAAGCCATGGCTTAGAGAGGCTATACACAACTCTTAAAGTGAAGGACTGGCTCAAAGAATGGATGGACTGATATAGTTAAATTCTGCACAAAACAATAAACCTTTGCAGGGAAAAACTTTAAAAAAACTGAGAGAAAGATGCAGGACATGTATGGCAGAATGCATGAACTGGGGTGGGGTGGGAGGAAGGGAAAGGGGAATATTTCTAAATTGAACTGGAAAATGGTGTCTGAAATATACAAAACATCAATAAAAGTATCATATTAAAATATAGACATACATGCATAAGAGAAAATTAAAAATATGACTCTTTTTAACAGAACCTAAATGAATTATTTTGGGGGGTCACATGTCTGTTTAAACCCCTCTAGTTGTCGTCTAGTAACTTTGCTTCTTGGATATTCTCATTCATATTCACTTATTCACATAGTCACAATCCTTCTTTCCCCTTCTTTTCTCTCTCTCCCTCCTCTCCTCCTGCTCCCAAGCATGGCCTCACTTTGCAGCCCTGGCTAGCCTGGAACTCACTGTATAGACCAAACTGGCTCAAACAGAGATCTGCCTGCCTCTGCCTTGTGAGTGCTGGGATTAAAGGAGTGAAACATCATATCTGGCTTCTCTCTTTTGTCCTTCCTTTTCAATTTATGCCCTTTCCTTTGCTTCCTGATAATTTAGTGGTGAAAGAAAGCAAAGATATAGGAAGCTGAAAGAAGCTTTTCTTTTGTCTCTTCTATGTTCCCTCGCTCTCCTTCGTATTCCCCCCTTTCACTTTGTCATCACTCATTATCCTTGTGACTTCTTTGAGACAGCTACCTTATCTGGAAAATATTGACTTGCTCCTTCATACGTTTCAATGCTTATATGAATAACAAATGGATGAGAAATAAAATACTTTCAGGCAATAACTATATGCAAGAAAGTCATAATGTGAGCAGGTCGTTGCCTAGCCACCTAGGCATTGCCCACAGTTAGACTCCTTGTGGTGCTCCTTTGACAGCATTATGCATGTACTCTGTGGTGTGTAAAAATAAATATGTTTATATACTTCTTTTATGGTTTTCCTGTACAAAATATAGCTTAAGAGTTGACATTATAAAATAGTCTCCAAAGTAATTATTACAGACTATGATTGTAATATACAGTGTTATTTTCCAAAATATTTCATTAACCTCTATGTATTTTCAAGATTATTATTAATAATCATATTTGTCATTTCTGTAATTTGAAATAGAGTTTTCAGGGGATATAGTGATACCATTTGTTAAGTATGTAATGCATCACATAGATTTTTTAAATTTTTTTTACCTTACCAAAAAGACCTTTGTAGACTTTTGAATGATAATGATGCATCTACCACTGATGAGGTACAATGAATGCTATTACTTGGGCTTCTAAAACATATAAGGCATATTCCTTACTCTTTAACAGTTCAGACAAGATGTATAATAATGGTATCTCCAAGCTCAGTTCTCTTGTCTATAAAGCTGATACAAGAACACTTAATATATCTTAGAGGAATCATGTATGTGCTAAGCTCTCAGTAATTGATTGCTGCTCTTTTAACATAAATGGCAGCAATTCTTATGGGTACCATTGAATAAAATGACATGATGCATACTTAATCATTTTTGTTGAGTGAATGAGGTAAGCCATTTACTGTTCCCATCAATTCGTTCAGATAGTGTGTGCAGTAGCACATCCAGCTTCAGCAATTTGCTCCAATTGGGAAATGATGGATCCAAGGTCTGAACCTATTACTTCAGGCCCAGTGTTCTATTGGCTACATATAGGTGGCCACTAATTTGATTCACAGCATAAATGATGGCATGCCTAGTAGGCAGAGGGAAGTAAAACATATTAAGTATCAATATATTCCTTACAGTATGCTTGTTAATGTAGAGGTTCAGTCCCAATAAAAAAATAACTTGAAAAGGGAAATTTAAAAATCTGTGTTCAAAAATAAAACTTCCTTGATATCTAAAATTATCACAATAACCAATATGGCTTGATTTTCCTAGATTTACATTCACAACCATTCTGGTTGGAAGAGTAAGTTCTGGTGTCAGAATAATGACCTTTTGAGTATAGTGAGAAGGACCCTTTTAATGAAATGTAATTTGGATGGAAGCTATTTTAAAATATGGGAAATCAAACTCTATATTCAATACTATTTAAACTATCTCTGAGAATTCCAGTTTTCACTTAGCAGCCTGGTTACTTTTTTAGTCTTATTATGACAGATGTAGTTTGAGAATCACTGTCAGTAAAATTACCATTTTTGACGGGGATAAAAACAGAATTTTATTTTTTTTCAAGACAGGTATGTTTACAATTTTAAAGACAAATTTTATGGTCCATATTTCTCATTAAGAGAGCATGCATAAATGAAAACGTGTCTGTGCGTACGTGTATGGGTTTTGGCATTTAATAAATCTGCAAAGTTCATTTTTCTCTCCCCTGCTTCTAGCCTCTATCAAGTACTTCTTCCATCTCCAAACCTGGCCTCTTAGAACATTCTGACATATCCATGCAGAACTAGCACCAATTTAGATCTTGTGGACTCTTCCAGTTGAATACAAACTATGACATTCAAATAATCTTATACTTTGGGTTATAATGCATTTTTATTCACATTTCCAAACCTAGATTTGAGGATTTTGAAGTCTAGATATTGTAAACTGACATAAGCCAGTTTAATTTTGCTGAATATTTCTAGATTATTTTTATTGTAAAAGTATCTAGGCATTCATTGAAATTAAAATGAATTTGAACATTAGGCCAAATTCTGCTGAGCCTACAGTTATTTAGTAACACTTCATTACAATGATGAAGAATCCAAATAACCTGTAAGTTCAATGAACTTCCAGCTCTCTGTGCTCAAAAGTGTTTTGGATTTGTGAAATCTGTCTTGAATTGTCAGTGCAGCTAAGGTGGGATTTGGGACTTAAGTTTGGCATACTCCTGAGAGAAATATTTGGAACCAATCATTGCCATGCAGTTCTGGACTCATCCCTAGTAAACCATTAGGAAATAGAACACAGATCACATCAGCCTTAAACTCTGCTCATCCAATATGTAATTGTTAAACAATCCATGTATCTTAAAATGTGTTTCATTTCACCAATAAGAGTACACTTTTAGAAAGTCATCATGATAAGCCGGGCGTGGTGGCACATGCCTTTAATCCTAGCACTTGGGAGGCAGAGACAGGCGGATCTTTGTGAGTTCAAGGCCAGCCTGGTCTACAAGGCGAGTTCCAGGACAGCTGGGGCTACAGGGAGACCCTGTCTAGAAAAGACCAAAAAAAAAAAAAAAACCCCCCCAAAAAAAGAAAGTCATCATGATAATTAAAAGTCACTTCTTTCATCAATATAGAAAATCTTTTATGTCCTAATTGCTAATTAGGTTGTTAATTAACCTACAGATAACAAAAAGACTTTAAGCAGCTTCTTTGAAATAATAAGACCTGTTTTACTTTTCTGTCACTGTGACACGTTATATGAGATTAATAATTTCAAAAGAGAGAGGATTTATTTGGATTCATGGTTTCAGTCGATGGTTGCTTGTCTTTAGGTTTGCAGAGAAGCAGTTCATTATGGTGGAAGTACACGAAGAAGGAAACCTATCCAACTCATGTTGGCCAGACAGCAGAGAAAGTGTGCTTGCTTTTATAGCAAAGTCTTGTTTGGACAATCCATTAAGCTATGAATCTATCAACCGATTAATCCTCTGAGGAGCTCAGAGCGCTCCTGATCTGATCTCTTCCTAAAGGCCCCACTTCTGCACACAAAGTCTTCAACTTGTGTTTGAGTCAGGGGCATTTCTGATCCAAATCATAACCTAAGGTGTGACCACCTTTGTACTGAGTAGCATTTCAACTGGTCATTCCAAGACAGAGCATCAATAAGCTAGCACATGCATATCACAGAAATTAAGCCAGAGTCAATTGCAGATTTTATAACAGGAACTGGCTTTTTTTAACCACATTATTTCTAATATACATTTGTATACATATATATGTAAATAGATATACATGTATATATATATTCAACATTAGCTAACTGGATGAATAATCATAATAATATTTGTCCTATTGTCACATTCATACTTTGTTAGCCTATTGAAATGTTCATTTATTTCTTGGTAATGTACATTGTATTTGGAATCATATGGAAATATGTAAAATGAGTAGAAATGAAACAGTAGAAATAAAAAAACAAAAATTATTACGCTTCTCAACCTATTTACTTCTTTCATTTTTCTTTCTGTGAAAATATATTTGGTGAATAGATTTCATATGTATCATACTTTGAAATTAAGATTTGAAGAGCTTAAATGAGTAGTTGCAAGTACCACGACCAGGACTAAATTCCTCCCTCTATTTTTCAAAACAATAGGGAAATAATTGTAACATTATAGGGTGGTGAAGTAAATAGACTGCTCATATATTTCTGTATCATTAAAGTAACTCATGCATTTCCCTTGCTTAGGGAAGTCAGATTTGTATTGACATAACCCACTTATCTGTGTATTTCTTGTGCTCTATGAACTAACAGCAGAAACTGTACTCTGTTGAAATCTCAGTTTTAGATTTAGCCTCTTCTCATGCCAGGGTGCATAGAAGCACTTTTTTACACTTAGGAGCAACTTGTGTGTCCAGGTACCTCATCGAAGCAGAATGCCATGATCTCACATCCACTGACACTGAGAAGTCTGGGAGAGATGCTGCACCTGGGGATTCAGTGTGGAATTTCAAATGAACTCCCAACATTTCCAGTTGAAAGGAAAATAGTATCTTTGGGTTGGTGACAATGGCTTCTTCCATTCCATGTGCCTGAGCAGTGTTAGCTCAGTTACCCAAATGAATGAAGAGACTTAGTCAAAACTACGTGACAACAGTCTTAGTCTCTCACAAAGAGACATTTGTTTCCTCGTCTCCCTGGCTCCTCATCACATGATTCCTTGGGGTCCCCCTTGTATTCCTGGGCTAAGTCTAGAATACAGATATGGGAATCTAGTGGATGCTTTATTCAAGCTGCACAATTGGGCTCTGACATTCCATTTTTGGAAAAGGTTTGTGAATTCAGAGTGAAAGAGAACATGCTTCCTCATAGCTAGAACTATCCAGCCATGAAAGAAGACTTAGGGATCCTTTTATTTTTTGTCTCTTAATTTTCTAATACGTTCCCACAAAAATGCAGTTGACATGTCCAAGGCCATGCAGCCAATGAGACACTGGTACTCAAGTACTTGGCACTCATCAGGCATTATTATAAATGATGTGCATATTAGCTAATTTAGCCCTCTCCTCAACATTGTGAGGTAGCCCTATTGTTATCTCAATTTGTAGATGACAACATTGAGGCTCAGAAAGATTCAGGAACTAACCTGTGATACGCAATATAGGAATGGTATGCCCTGGGAGAATCATTCCATGGATACTAGTTTTGCTTTCTTTTTGGGGAGAAGGTTAAAAACCCCCTGCAGTGAATTTCTCCTTTTTGCAGCTATTTGGGAGAGGGAAACAGACAGTGTGTGCATGTGATGATAGCTTTTTCTCATGATTTGTACTGTTGGACCCCAAAGAAGTTACTGAATGCTGTATTTTTAGTTACCAATTAGTCTATGATCTTGAAGAAGCAGGAAAGTATGAGGAAAAATGGATGGAGAGATGGGATCATGGGTGAAGTGCCTGCTGCACAGGCTTGAGGACCTGAATTCAGATCCCTAGCATCCAAATAAAATATTAGGCATGGTGGTGTAGATGCTATAACCCAGTGCTGAGGGGATGGAGACAGGTGGCTCCCATGGGCTTTCCTGGACAGCCAGTCTAGCCAAGATGGCGATTTCAGTGTAAGATACTTTCTCAAAAACCAAGGTGGAGAGGAGTAAAGATCCAAGGTTGAACTCTGGCTTCTACACCTGCGCAGATGGATATCACTCCCCACATATATACAGGAACACACCACATATATAAACACACACACACACACACACACACACACACACACACACACCATCTAAATCCTAAATCATTTGCCTCTATAATAATTTCCTTATGTTTTTAACATAAAATCTTTTCAGCCCAAAAGTAAAACTACATTTGGAGCTTACTACTGGGAGCTGAAGAGCAATCTATCCATTTCTGATGAACACATTTTAAATTGCTATATTGTGATTCTAACATAAATAACATTATTACTAACATAGGGAATGTGAACTGGGTGTAAGACATAGTCTTTGTCTTAAAGCTTGGCACATGAGGGTGGAAATGATTCAAAGGTATCCATATAATTAGGAGAAAATTAGATATTATCCATATGCACAGGAATTCATATTTTTAAAGGGCATAGATAGTGTTCTTAGTACTATTCTCAGAATAATAGACAAAACTGTTCCAGTTCTGGTGCCCTTGCCTGGGAAGAAGCCCAGACTTGAAAAGCAGTTCTTTGCTGTGCTGTGCTGTGCTTCCTGACATTTTCCCTGCTCTTCATTTCCATCTACTTACATATCTCCATCCTTTAATTTATGAAGCTTCAGGGCAACCTCTTTGATACCTCCTTCCTTGATGCTTGTACTCAACTGCGATGTTTCTTTCCTTAAACACTTTTTTATATGATTGTTTCTTCTTGTCTTCCTTGATGCTTGTACTGAACTTTATGTAATGATTGTTTCTTCTTGTCTTCTATACTCTGTATAAAAGAGAGGGGGCCTTATGGGTGTGGAATGGGTTGTTCCAGAGAAAACAAGATATGACAAAAGGAACAGTTCACTGGCCTACCATGCTGGTACCAGAGCATTCCTCCTTGCTCTGCTGCTGATCAGCTTTGAGACCTTGACAAAATTGTGTTATTTATTTCTGGCCTTTGTATCTGTAAACAACTTGCTTGGAAATGTTCGAGCTCCAGTTGCAGCAAGAGACGGACTTCTTGCCTCCCTAAGCAGCGCTTTCTCTGTGTCAAGTCTCTTAGGGCATTCCATCATAAAATGAAATCATAAGCCTTTGTGAATCTTTGGCTCATTGGCCTCTCTCAATCTTTTGGAAGACAAATGGAGCAGCTTAGGTGGTTTCCCAATGTCTGAAGTTATTTTTCAATTTGACTGACTTTTGTGAAACTGAGAAACATCCTCATGTGGCACGGATTTAAATTTTGTTCTACTTTTCTGGTTTTCCACAGTTATGTCTTGTGTTCTTTGAGTTTTTCTTAAAGCACTGAAAGGTGTATCTCAGAGGCGCTTTCACTCCCAGGCAAGCAGAGCACATTGTTTTTCTCATACTGTCTCATTCGTGAATGCATTAGCCTTCAATGAGCATAGAACCACTTCATGATCAGTCATCTACCTCATCTATAGAAGAACAGATTCAACATCTTCCCACAGAATAATGTTGCACAGAAGGCATTACTAGAAGATTTTGATATTTTTCCCTCCATTTCAAACTGATCTGGGCTTCTCAAATCTTAAGCCTGAAACTTCAACAAACCTTTCTAATTAAATTTGTTTCTTGAAAACAGCTTTAATTGCATACATCATATACAATATATAGTACATGATCACATGGTTAAATACTGAGTAAATTACATACAAACATCTTGGCTATCAAAAGGTTATAGATTCATCTGGGCATTGTGGCTCACACCTTTAATCCTAGCACTTGGGAGGCAGAGGCAGGCAGATCTCTATGAGTTCAAGGCTAGCCTGGTCTACAGAGGGAGTTCCAGGCTAGCTGGGGCTACAGGGAGACCCTGTCTCAAAAACACCAAAAAAAAGGGTTATAAATTCCTAGAAACTAACTATCAAATATGTCAGAAATATCTTTGGTTCTTGCTTACCAACTAATAACCTGCCAAATGCTAGCTATAAATACTTATTTGTATAATAACAATAAAAGAATTAATAGAAATTAAAATTATTCCAGGTATTCCTTTTTATTTCTTAGCATTTTTAAAATTTCTTGTGGATACAATATATTTTGATCATATCCTCTCCCCACAATCTCCTTGTAACTCCTTCCAGACACCTCAAACAATTTTCCTTCCCAACTTCATTGACTGTATTCCCCTCTTTTCTTTAACCCATTAAATCCAAATATTGCTGCCCACATGTTCATGAGTGTGGGGCCATTTTCTGGAGTCTGGGAAAACTACCATGGGCCATACCTCTGAAGAGAGAAAGACAAGCAACCATCAAATGCTAATCCTTCCCCAGCTGAGGGCAGGTGGGGTCCTGTCTGCTGCTCTCTGTCTATTCTGGAATGAGAACTGGCTTGTTCTTGTGCAGTTAGCTGCAGGTGATGTGAGCTCGTGTGTGCAAGGCCCTGCCATGTCTAGAAGATACTTGATTGAACATACAAGCCCCCCCTGCTGGATGGCGGGACCCATGAGCTGTGTGGGTTTGGGCACAACTGCTCGCAAATTGGTTTTACATGAAGGATGCTTGTACTCACAAACTATCACTTACTGTTAAAAAAAAATGAAAACAAAACAAAACAAAACAAAAAAAAACAGAAAGATGCAGAAAAGTTACGGCAGAATGCATGATCTGGGATGGGTAGGGGTGGTGGGGTGGGGTGAAGGAAAGGGGATATACGCCTGAACTGAATGGAAAATGATGTATGAAATACACAAAGCATCAATTAAAAAAAAAAAAAAAAGAAGAAGATACTGACTCTCAGCAGTCCT
The DNA here is from genome assembly GCA_009823505.1 of Rhizomys pruinosus. NCBI lineage: Eukaryota > Metazoa > Chordata > Mammalia > Rodentia > Spalacidae > Rhizomys > Rhizomys pruinosus. The sequence goes on from VZQC01000498.1 coordinate 574,408, forward strand.
CTCCAGCCTCTGGCTCTTAAAAGGTTTCTGCTCTCTTTTCTGTCATGTTCCCTGAGTCTTGGGGGTAGAGCGTTATAGATGTCTTCTTTAGGGCTGAGTGTAGAGTGCTTACCGCCTGCCTGCTGAACAGGCTTAATCTGTTTGCACACCTTTAATCCTAGCACTCAGGAGGCAGGTGGATCTCTGTGAGTTTAAGGCCAGCTTGGCCTTTGGAGTGAGTTCCAGGCCAGCAGTGGTGGCACACACCTTTAATCCCAGTCCTTGGGAGGCAGAGGCAGGCCCAGAAGCTAACCTTGGCAACAGCTGAGTCAGTGACCTGGGCCACTGAGAATTTGCCCAATTATCAGCACATCTAGCACTTCCATGGAAGGAGCAGAGCAGACCTCATGTATACCCTTACCTTCCCCTAAATATCCGAGTCTGCAGCAGCTCACAATCTGCCTGCTTTCACCCGACTCGAGGTGTCTGTTTGTTGACTCTGCCTCTCTCACCCCCACTCTTCAGTGGTGACCCGAACCCCTCCCATGGACCAGAGAAGGTTACAACAGCTGAACACTCTACGGTCACTTTGTTCTCTAGGCACTTTGAGCAGTTGTGAGTCTCTTTATTAGCCATTCTTATTTATTTAGGCTTGTTACTAATTTCCTTGATATATGAGTGAATGTAATTATGATAAAATGTTCTTAAGTACACTCATAGATATTTTGATTATCAAGCCCAAATAATTTTCCCCAAATCAAGGTATTTAACATTTTACTTTGTTTTGTAGTCATCATTAATTTCAGATATTTTTCTCTCTGTAGTCATTTAATTTTTCATTTATTCAAAGTTATGCATAATATACTCCAAGAGTAAATCTCATTTATTTTAAGTGGAGAATATTACTAATACCTATTATTTTCATTTACAAATCTTTAGTATCATTATGTGTTTTCTCCATAATCACCATTTCATTTTCTAATGTTTTAAATTACACATGGTGCATACTTTTAGAAATTTAAATTGGCACTATAAAGAATTCATGCTGCATACACTGTTTAGAAATAAGTATAACTTTTTTCTGATTTTCAACACACTTATATTTGTTTCTTTTCCAAAATATTTCAGAGGGGCTGGTGATGGAATTCAGTGGTATGGTTAATTCTTGGTAAGCATTTGATTCCTAGTGTACACACACACACATACACACACACACACAAACACACACATGCACAGAGCACTCATGTTACCCAAGATAATGATATCTTTTTTTAGTTTCATTGATTAAACTAGCAATTCATTTTCCATGTTATGCATGACAAAATTAGAAAACTTTGTCTATGCGTACATCGTTTGGGGTGGTGCTGATTGTGCATATGTGTGTGTTTGTGTGTATTTGAGTGTGTGTGTGTGTGTGTGTGTGTGTGCGTGCGCCTCTGTGTAGGCCAGAGGTCAATGGCAGGTATCTTTTTCAATTGGTTTCCATCTTATTTTTTGAGACAGGGTCTCTCACTGACCTTGGAGTTCACAGAATTAGTTTGAGTGGCTGGCCAACAAGCCCAGGGATCTCCCTGCTTCCACCTCCCTTGTTCAGAGTTTACAGGTGCTTGTGATCAATCCCACATTTAAAAATATTTTTATCATTTTTATTTTTATGTATATGAGTGTATGCCTTCATGTATGTAAGTGCACTGTGTTGTGCAATGCTCATGGAGGTCAGAAGAGGGTTTTGGATTCCCTTGGAACTGGATTTATGGATGGTGGTTAGCCACCACATGGGAATCAAACCCAGGTCCTCTGCAAGAGTAGCCAGTGCTCTTAACTGCTGAGCCATCTCTCCAGCCCAAACCCACATTTAAACTGTGGGTGCGATGGATCAGAACTCAGATCTCACCCTTTCCCAATCAGTTCTTTACCCACTGAGCCAGCTCCCCATTTGGATGGCTGGAAACGCTTTTAAATGAGATGAGTCACTGTTTCTGTGCCAGTCAGGATTTCTGAATCATGCTTCATACACTTTTATTAGTAACCATAGGTTAAGAGATGAAACTATACATGAAACTGTTTTGAAAAGAATTTTTTTTTCCTTAGAGGGTGGTAAAAATTAGATAATGGCATTAACAAAGAGAAAAAGATTCAATGCTGCTTGGGCTAGCAAATCAATTTCAATTAACTTCAGTCAGATATGGGAAAATGAGCTTAGGATTTTATTGTTTATAAATGCTTTCACTGAAATTTGGGACCTGCCAATTAGAGTGGAATATCAAACATGTGGAAATGAGCTCCCTGCCTTATCACATGGGTATATGTGAAACAGGCTGATAACATCCTCTTGTACAACAATGATCTGGTACTCAGAAAGTGAATCCTTTCTGTGTTCATTGAAACAAAAATAATTGAGCCTTTCATTGGATAAAGCTTTTTATGTGTGGTAGGTTCTAGATGTTCATAGAAGGGATTCCTAAGCTAGTATAGTTTAATGATCTTGACAGAGATGTACATAATAGAGAGTGTAGGTGGGATGAGGGGATGTAAGAAGGGACCGTGAAGGCAGAGCTGATAGCTAGGGCAATGAAGACAGTGTGCACAGTGATTCAGGCTAGGGAGAGCTTGTCAAGTTGTAGGAACTAGAAGAGTAACTGGAATAGGGGAGTGCTTACAGCACTAAAGAACTCACTTTCAGAATATAGACCCTTCTGGGGAATATACTTCCAATGATAATTGGAACTGAACTCAGTGCTCCTTATCAGGCTGAAAAGGTAGACTTGAGTTAAGCATCCTTGCCTACCAGTCTCACTTTGTCTTCTTGGCCTACCTGTCTCACAAAAGTAATTCTTTGTGCCTAATTTTAGTTTAGAAATGAAAGGGAAAAATAACAAAAAAATGTTGGTTTAGTTTTAATTACTCTAGTGCAATATTTAGCACATAGGGATTGGCCACCAATAGTATTTTAGAAGTTTTGTTGTTCTGTTCTTATCAAGTATAAATACCACTTTGAAATGAAGTTTTAATTAATTGGTTACTAAGAAGTTAATTTCTATAACATACATCCTACATGATTTTCAGCTTTTTGTAACGTGAACAATGCTAAAACAATATTTGTTCAATCTTGAAAGGTTATGCTGGGACTGAACAATTAAATTTAAACTGGAGGGGTCATTTTATTACAATTGCTGCTTTGCTTCTATAATTAAGTCTTTCCAGTTGAATTTTTCCAAATTGCATCACAAGAGTGCACACCTGTGTAATAAATGCCTTCAATCTTCTCATTGTGAATTGGAAATTTAAATGGAATGTATACATTTATATGATGCTGTAGAGATTTAAAGATAGATATAATGCTGCAGCTATTTCTGGCAGACGCTGATTGAAGGTATGTGAAATATAACAGAACAATTCTTGGTAGGTGAAACTCAGACTTTCCAGTTTATAGTATCAAGGATTAAGTGTGCTTGGTTTTCTTGCAGAATACACCGGTTTTCTAAATTTAGTCATCTAATTAAGATTCCCATTCATGGGAAGTGGCTTCAAAGATCACAGGAGACCAGCTTTTCACAAACATGCTTTGATTGGATTAATTGGATTTGCATAAACTTCAAGGAACTTGTTAATGCCTTGGCTTCATTCTCCTTAAAGACCTGATAGGAGAAAAAGGAGATGCCTTGAAGTTTGCAAAGGAAGCTTGTAAAAGCAGTCAGGTTCGTGGAATTGCAAGCAAAGACCATGAGGAGCTGAAGCAGAAAAAGCATTGGGGATAAAGGGAAGGCCAAAGCAGAAAAGCTGGGCCTAGGAGAAAAGAGATAGATGGTTCAGACAGAGCACACGATTTAGTGCTTTTTTTTTGTAACAAAAGAGGTGCTAAAACTGTCCTGATGCCTGAGATGGCTTTGCTCACAAAGACTGAAGGAACCCCTGGTATGCTGGGTCAGCCAGCAGTGCTTGTATTGTGGGCAGGCAGGTTCTGGCAAGCAGCCTTAACCGGTGGAATTCACCTGGATGTCAGAGCTTAGGGGGATCAAGAGACAGAAGAGAGATGATGGCAGGAAAGGGAGCAGGGCTGCGTAAAGGATGGGAAAAGGTGAGAAATGGAAGCAAATACTCTTAGTGAGACAAGGCAGGCTGGACAGAGTTGAAGTTGAGATGGGGCACAGGAGTGAATGAATTTGTGAGATGGGTCCCAGGCATACACTCTGGGGTGCAGAATCTGGTAATCCACATGAAGAACATCAGCCAAAGAAATGAGGAACTGTCCTGGAAGGCAGTAGTGTAGAAGTGGGGAGTTGGAACTGAATCTGGGTAGAGTTTAAACAGCAGATGTGAGGTAATCATATTAAGGAAGCTTTAATATGAACATAACCTTCTAACCTTACAGTTGCTAGAGCAGATCTCTGCCAGATGTTAACCCTGGCATTCAAATAGAGTAAAATATAGTATTGACTTTAGAAGTAACACAGACCTTTCCATTTTTTGAAATGGCATTTTGAGTTTTTATTTTTATTATGTGTGTGTATGTGCCTGTACATGGGGGGAGCCCAAGGAGGCCAGAAGAGGACATCAGGTCTCCTGGACCTGGAGTTACAGTGATCGTGAGCCACCCAACCTACATATTGTGAACCAAATTCTGTTCCTCTACCAGACCAAAAAGTGCTCTCAACTAGTGAGCCACTTCTACAGCTCCAAGCCCTTCTATTTTTATAGAATGGTCTCTCTCAGAGAATGGCTCAAGAATCTCATGATATGGTTATTATAATTATTTACAGTTGATAAAATCAACAGCAATTTGGATTGCTCACTCATGTAGTCAAAGAAGTTGCAAAGCTTAGATAAGAACTTGTTTCTGGCTTTCATATCCTTTGTTAGGTATTTTTCCATGCATAAGGCAGAGGTAAAGGGTATGGAGATGAGTAAGAAGGGCTTGTCTGACCCCAGGATGGCTACAATTTATGTAAGGGTCCAGGTTTATGTACAAAGAACCATTAAAAAACTGAGATGTCCCAACCTCATTTCAGAACCTAGAAGAGTGTCTGGGAAATGGTAAGCCCTCAGCTACTGATGTACAAAGACCAATGGAAACACAGTGGTAGTGCAGGGAAGACATCTACTCAACAGCAGGATATTTCTTTGTTATTTTGGTAGGAGTGTTTGGATTTGGTTGAATGGAAAGGAAAACTAATATTTATTGGTGCAGATTTAAAAATCAGGCATAATTGTGTTTAGATCTTGCTTCTACTATTAATCAGTGTCATATGGAGCCAGCCACTTGAATTTATGACTTTCCAGTCTCCTTTTGGTAGATTAAAAGTTTATGTGTATGTATGTATGCATGTATATATTTATGTATATATATATATATATATATTTATATAATGTATATATACTGTAGTAATACAAGTTGGTGAGAACAACAAAAGAACTGAAAGAAAAAAAAAACTCTGGAAAGACTCAGAAAAAGATGCAAGACATGTAAGGCAGAGTGCAGGGACTTGGGTGGGGTGGGGGACATGGAAGGGTAAGCGACTCTGGATTCGATTGAGAAATGATGTATGACTTATAGAAAAAGTTTAATAACAATAAAAACAGTTTGTACTTTTGAAGATGTTGATGGGGGAAGGAATTTAACTTTCATCATAGCTGTATCATTTTCTATTATTGGCATTACTCTTGCAGAAGAGGATACTGCACCTCAGACATACCGAATCCATTCTTTCTGCATGACTGTCCAGCGACAGTAAGGGGTGTGTTCCTGGGGCTCACAGGGAAGTGTGAAAAGGAGTATGTGTCTCCACTTAATCTATTAATGTTCTGAGAAGTTTCTATAAGAGTTTTGAACAGAGGAAGAGAGTAATTACTGATGTGTAATTGATGCAAGCTAGAAAGCACCATCAAACCACCTATAATGGGGAGATCAGAGGAAGGAACATTACATGAAAATCAGGTGGCTGAGATACCACTAGAAAGTGTCACACTTGCAAAGTAAGGTGGGGAAGGCTACAGATCCAAACACACCCAACTATCAGTCCATATTGGGCAGAGAAAAGCAACTGGAATAGTTTAAGGACTACATTAAATAGGATGGGGATGACAGGAAAACTGAATGTTCTCCCCTTCCCAGAGCATTATGATGAAAATATTTGTTTTTTTAAAATATGTCACCTTTTGTTACTTTTATTCTATGTGTATGACTGTATTGACTGCATGTATATAAGTGTACCCATACTGTGCAATGACTGGGGAGGTCAGAATAGGCATTGGATCTCCTGGAACAAAGTTACAGACAGTTGTGAACCACCATGTGGGTGCTGGGAACCAAACTGGGTCCTCTGCAAGAGCAGTCAGTGCCCTTAACCACTGAGCCATTTCTCACACCCTTATAAATGTATTTGTATTTAAATATCATTTCAAATGCTTTTTTAAAAAATTTTATTTATTTTTGTATGTGTATGAATGTACTGTCTGCATGTAGGTTGTTTGTGCATCCGTGTCATGCAATGCCGCGGAGGTCAGAAGAGGGTCTCAAATTCCCCTGGAACTGGAGTTCTCCTGGAATTGGAGTTACAGACGGTTCTTAGCTGCCATGTGGGTGCTGGGGATCGAACCCAGGTCCTCTGCAAGAGCAGTNGGACAAGTTGAATGAGATTATTTAAAGGTTTCCTATGTCAACCTTTACAGCAATGGACACTTCTCTACCATACAGGATTATTTCTCTTTTGAATGTGGGGGAGGCCAAACTTCATGCAACCTTCTAGGTTCTAAGCATTTTAATTACATGTATTGATTTCATTGATACTTCAAAATAATCCTCATGAGTAATAATTATCCCTTTTTTATAAATTATATAACAGAGGAACTGGGAATTCAAAGCTGCTTGCCTGCTTGAAATTATATGAATGCTAGAAACAGGATTTAAGCCTAGGATTATTTGCTTTTATCTACCACTCCACATTTCTTCTATTTGCAAGGAAATTATGAGAGAATCTAAAATGACAGAATGAAATTCTGATTCTTGGGACTGGGTATGTGTATCAGTGAACAGGGTTTTTGCCTACATGAATCCCTAAATTTGATCCCTGGCATTGGAAAAACAAGGCATGGTGGCAAATGCCTGGAGTCCTATTGGACTCCGCTTGGAAAGTGGAGGCAAGAGGATCATAAGTTTGAGGTCGTCTTCTACACTGCATACCCCAGGTATAAGAGACCCTGTCTCAAAACAAAAACAAATAAAAAAGAATTCCAGAAATACACATTCTCTTTGTTCAGTTCAATCTTCCAATCTACTAGACTAATTTACAGATAAAACACAAATAGAGATTTTAATGTAATATAACTTTCTTTTTAGATACAAATGTTGCAGCATCCATAGTCAGCTAATAACTTTCTGAATAGTCATAAACTTTTCCTTTTTTTTTTGGTCTTTTTGAAACAGGGTCTCCCTGTAGTCCCAGCTGTCCTGCAACTCACTCTGTAGACCAGGGTGGCCTTGAACTCACAAAGATCCGCTTGCCTCTGCCTCCCAAGTGCTAGGATTAAAGGCATGCACCACCACGCCCAGCGATGTTGTCTTTCTTTACTGCTGCATAGAACTCCACTGTGTAGATGTACCACATTTTCTTTACACACTCATCAGTTAAAGGAACTTGAGTTGCTTCCAGCTCTTCCCTATTGTGAAGAAAGCTGCAATAAACATGGTTGTGCACATATGTCTGCAATAGGATGAGTCTTGTGGGTATACACCTAGGAGTGGTATGACTGGGTCAGAGGGTAGGTTAATTTTAAGTCTTTTTTATTTTATTTTTTTGGTCTTTTCGAGACAGGGTCTCCCTGTAGCCCCAGCTGTCCTGGAACTCACTCTGTAGACTAGGCTGGCCTGAACTCACAAAGATCCACCTGCCTCTGCCTCCCAAGTGCTAGGATTAAAGGTGTGCACCACCACACCCCGACTTTTCATTTTGAGTCTTTTAAGAGTTCTGCATACTGCTTTCCATAGGGGTTGCATGAGTTGCAGTGAATGAATGTTCCCCTTTCCCCACAACTTCTCCAGCATTTGGTATCATTTGTTTTCGTGATCGTAGCCAGTCTTATTGGGGTAAGATGAAATCTTAAAGTGGCTTTTATTTGTATTTCCTTAATTATTAACAATGTTGAACACTTTTTTAAGATGTTTCTCAGCCATCTTTACTTCCTCACTGGTGAAGTCTTTGTTCAGCTCTTTACTCCATCTTTTGTTTGGGTCATTTGGTTTTTTGCTCCTCTGTTTTTTGAGTTATTTATATATTCTGGATGTTAATGCTCTGTCAGATGCATCACTGGTGAAGGTTTCCTAGCACTCTGTGGGGTTTCTCTTCACTTTTTTGATTCATTCTTTCACTGTACAGAAGCTCTTGAGTTTAATAAGGTCCTACTTGTCAATTGTTGACTTTATTTTTTGCACAGCTGCTGTCTGATTTAGAAAGTCTTTTCCTACACCTATGTCTTGTAGGTTACCATCAATGATTTTTCTATCATTTTCAGAGTTTCAGGTTTCACATTGAGGTATTTGATCCATTTGGAGTTGAATTTTGTATAGGGTGAGAGGTAGGGGTTCAGTTTTATTCTTTTATAAGTGGTGATCCAGTTATGCCAATACCATGTACTGAAGATGCTGTCTTCCCTTCATTGAGTCTTCTTGGCCCCTCTGTCAAATATGAGGTGGCTGAAATTGCATGTGTTCAAGTTTGGATATTCAATTTTGTTCCATTTTACTATGAGTCTGTTTTGTGCCAGTACCAGTATGTTTTTTATGACTATGTATAGTAATATAGTTTGAAGTCTGGTATAGTAATCACCCTTGCATTGCTCTTTTTGCTCAGGTTGTTTTGGCTATCTGGGGTCTTTTGCTTTTTTGTTCGAGTAGCCTTTCTGTATACCAACAACAAGCAATTAGAGAAGGAATACAAAGAGATCTTCCCAGTCACAATAGCCTCAAAAAAAAAAAAAAAGCAATATCTTGGAACAAAGGTGACCAAGACAGTAAAGAGCTCTACAATGAAAATTTTAATCACTTGAAGGAGATTGGAGAAGACACCAGAAGATGTCAGGACCTCCCCTGATCATGGATTGGAAGAATTAATATAGTAAAACTGACAATCCTACCCAAATTAATATGCAGATTCAATGAAATCCCAATTACAATCTCCATGAGTTTCTTCTCAATTTCACATTTCAGTGGGACTTTTTAGTTTGTATCTATCTCCTACTGTAATGCAGTGCTTAGTAGCCAAGTGCTCCAGGCTTTTGGCAATTGCATTAGACAGGGATGATCTAGATTATTTTCTTTGTTTTATTAAAGAGACAGCTTTTATCTGCATTTCTGAAGGCACCAGGATAGATTTTTCAAGTTTTAAATGTAGCAAACTCTCAAACAGAATATTAAAACCACTTAAAAATATATACATAAATACACAATAGACATATTATCTAGCTATCATTAGTGTATAATCTATGTATCTCATCTATCTATCTATCATCTATCTCTCCATCATATATCTATCCTATCTATCATCTCTCTATCTCCATATCTATGATGTATAATCCATAAAGCTGGACCATCTTGTAATAATTATGGGAGGAAAAGATTCACTGTTGTGTGTGGATTCGTTCTAGTTTCTCTTCAATTGCTGTGACAAAACACTCTGACTGATACCAACTTGGGGAGAAAAGGGTTTATCCAGCTCACATCTCCTAGATAGTAATTCATCATTCAGGGAGCCCAAGGCAGGAACTCAGGGCAGGAACCTGGGAGCAGGAGCTGAAGCACAGGCCACGGAGGAGTGCTGCTTACTGGCTTGCTCCCCTGGCCCATGCCCAGCCTACCCTCTTATACAGTACACAACAAACTGCCCAGGGCGGCACCACCCATAGTGGGTTGCCCCCCCCCCACATTGCTCAACAATCAAGACTACTCCACATATGTGCCCACAGGCCAGTCCAATGGAGCCAATTCCCCAGTTGAGGCTCCCTCAACCCAGGTATGTCAAGTTGACACTAAAGCTATCCAGCACAGGATTCTTCCATCTTCTTCTATTTGTCAGCTCTTCTGTGTGTTTATGAATTTGTGAAGAAAGGCTGTTTGTAGCAGTATTTAGACATCCTTTTTTCCTTTAAAGGAGACTAACTCATCTAACATCATGGCTGTGAGGACCCTGATGATGCAGGTTTGTGCATTGTTTTCTGAAGGCACAATGATCTGGCTATCAGAGTTATAGGTTATATAGGTTAATCTGCACATGGCATCTTGTCATTTTGCAAGGTGTGGGGAAATAAGAATTGTTACAATGTGGTAAGGTAATAGTGTAAGGTAATTATAGATGTTCACATATATTGTCCACAAATGCACTCATCAGGACATGCCATTTTCTTTTTTTGGTGTGGTAGACCTTGGGTCAGGTATAAAGGTACATTACTACATTATGGTAAACCTTGAACAAGACAGCTTAATTCTTAGCATCTATTAAAACAAAGAATGAGGTCCAATCTGTTCTGAAAGCTTGCTCCTTTAGATTTCTCCCAGGACTGTTTTTGAAACTGTTCTCCTGTACTACCTTGATCTCCTTTTATTGAAAGTGTGCATTCAGGATGATAAGGAAAAGAGGAAGAATTTTCCCTTTTTGACCCCTACTGACACAGAACAGCACACACAACTAAAACATGTTAGCAATATAATTCCACTTGTTGTTCACAACACAAATGGGAGAATTATTTGCTTCCACTGAATATTTTCTGATTTTAACACTTGATACTGTCACAATATACACATGCACGCACACACACACACACACATGTATTATTCTGGGATGGGGTGAAGAAGGGTCATTGGAGATTAAAGCTGCATATTTAGGTTCCAAGAGAAGACCAAGACTAGTAAGCTTGCTTTACATTATAAGCAAGCTGCTTTAATGTTAAATGATTTTATAATATAAGATTAACTTTGGTTACAAAGCTAGGTAAGATTCCATTTTTCTGTAAAAGTCATTCCAAAAGTTCTCATTGTTTGGTTTAGAAAAAGCAAAGCATGTCCATATTTGTAATGGAAGGAATTCCCAGGAAACTCACTCCCACACTGTAGAAGTCTTGTTATGCTGGACATGTGAAGTGCTTCTCCCTTCAGTTTTATTGAGGATTCCTGTTGATATTAATGTCCACATAGTCTAGCTTTCTCATTTCCTACACAAATTATCCTCTCAGAAGTTTGTGTCTGTGCTTAAATAACATAAGCACAAGCTCCAATTAAATAGATGTTGAAAGGAGAAAGTGTTTTACCAGCTCCAAATACATGCAGGGTATCTTCCTATTATAATTATGGTTTCATCACTAATGTGCCCTATGGACACCCTTATTCATACTGAAAACATTGGCAACAAACATATTAATGCAGCCTTAAATGGCTTCAATTCATTTATATGCTTTTGTTCACACTTCTCACTGCTTCCTGTGCATCTCCAAGTGCATGAGTCACATGCTGTAATTTTGTCAATGGAGGAGACAATGCACAATCTGCTTTCCTTTGCTTCTAATCTGCAAATGTTTCCACTTGTCTCCATGTAATTTTGCAAAGCTGAAATTGTATTAAAACCTCATCATGTGTCAGAACAGGATGAGAAGAAGAAGGAGACACATTCTGACTTGGACATGGAAAAGGTATAGAGCCTCCTTGAGGGTGTCTAGGTATGTAGTCTTGCAACAAAACATAGGCTCTAGAAGGAATGGCTGCAAAAGACAGATATTTTAGGAAAAAGTCTGCAGGAAGGAGGCTTTATGGGAAGTAATATAACATGCTGGAGGATAGTAAAATGTAGGTCCTGGGAATCCAGGACCAGAGTATTAAGAATACCCATTGCTAAATAAGAGACTATTGTCTTAGCCCCTATACAGCTCAGCAGCAAGACCTGAGTACTGAGAATTGACAACGCTAGCCTTGAAAGACAGGTACTAAGTAGGTGATCAAAGCAGAAACTCAGGAATAAAGATAGCTAATGGAAAGCAAACACGAAACAGAAAATAACATTTCAGAAACAATACGTAAATCTTGTTACCAGATATAGGAAAGAATGTTCCAGGAAGCTGGGAAATAATCCTAGAGCTGGGAAACAGCACGTAAATTTTGCCTTCCTAAGACAGGGTTTTGAGCAATCAAGGAAAGTCAGAGCTTGGTTTGACAATGAAGGGAGAGAAATATATTCGCAGGCCCTCGCTTTGTGAGGAGGATGGCATAAAGCTAAGAATGAAGGAGGGTGAAACCCTGAAATCCATTTCACAGTCTTTTCCTCCTACTCCTCAGTTAATTGGTTTCATCATTCAAATGAAATCCTTTAAGATTTTCCTCTTTGGTTCTAGGAGTTACTTCATGGATTCACTGAGCAAGGTTTTCAAAAATGCAAAGGCCGTGTGAAAGATTCTTGCTCTCACCACATCAATCTTTTTCTTGTAGGACAACACTGACAACCTCCATGCTTCTTTTCTTCTTCTTAGTTTTATTTCTGAATACTGTGAGGATCCCTTCCTTGGAGAGACATGAGCTATGCTTACTTCTTTATCATAAAGTACCAACAAGAAAACAAAGTTCCACTCCACCAAATTTCACCCTAGAAAGCCAATGAATTTTTTGAGATGACTTATGGAGCATGACAAGTTATTGGAAGGAGTGTGGCTGACCTTAAAACAGCCAAATGGAGGGGCTAGAGAGATGGCCTAGCAGTTAAGAGCACTGACTGCTCTTGCAGAGGACCCGGGTTCGATCCCCAGCACCCACATGGTGCTGAGAGCCATCTGTGGCTCCAGTTCCAGGAGAACTCCAGTTCCAGGGGAATCCCACACCCTCTTCTGACCTCCGCGGCATTGCATGACACGGGTGCACAGACCTACATGCAGACAGTACATTCATACACATAAAAAAAAATAAATAAAATTTATTAAATAACAGCCGCATTGAGAGAGCTGCACCCAGAATGAATGATGGCTCCCTACAATCTCAGAAGAACCCCTTCCCCAGTCTTCCCCAGTGAGTATCTTCTAGAACCTCCCCTAGGACCAAGACTATTTGCAGTTAGGGCAAAATGGTATACAAATAGCTGGAATATCAAGTGAGGGCCCAGTGAGCCTCTGTCAACACTCCTCTGAGGGAATTGTCAGCAGTCCACAGCCTGCTCATGATGGACTCTTGTAAGCAGGTATAGCTGATTGGGTAAAAATGGTGACTGCCTTGCTCAGAGGATAATGCTGCAAACACAACTTCATTCCTTCAAGCCAGACCATGTAAAACCATTGACTTTCATGATACCTCTTTCTTTCTTCATACTACTATCACCAGTTTAATGAATTCACTTCCTTCTTTTAATCCCCACATTTACCAACATGGTATTGTAGTTATCTGTATTATATATAACTATGTAGTTCAAGCTTTGTTTTTATGGCACCCCACAAGTTTAGGGGGTTAGTCTTTGTATCAATTAATTTTTTTCATTTTTAAATTACAGAAAACTCTGATGTAGCCACTTAAACCAGAAATAGTTGTATTACAACATCTAATAAGGAATGGCAAGTTAATGTGTCTCCGAGTTGACTAACTCAGTGTCTAAACAGTCCAGTGGCCCAGGTGTCTCTTCTCTGAATCCCATTCCATAATGTGCATTTTCCATATGCTTGGAGACTCTCTTCATGACTATATATAAAGTGGACACCCTTCTTCTAGAAATCACATCCAAACATACTATCTAGTAGCAGTAATGTTCCCTTTGTGTATGCCTTTTTTTTTTTTTTTTTTTAGACAGGGTCTCCCTATAGCCCCAGCTGGCCTGGAACTCAGTCTGTAGACCAGGCTTGCCTTGAATTCTCAGAGATCCACCTGCCTCTGCCTCCTGAATGCTAGGATTAAAGGTGTGTGCCACCATGCCTGGCTTAAAGATGGTTCTTAGCCACCATGTGGGTGCTGGGAATCGAACCTGGGTCCTCTGCAAGAGCAGTCGGTGCTCTTAACCACTGAGCCATCTCTCCATTTTAAAAGCAAGATCCTCGCCGGGCGTGGTGGCGCACGCCTTTAATCCTAGCACTCGGGAGGCAGAGGCAGGCGGATCTTTGTGAGTTCAAGGCCAGCCTGGTCTACAGAGTTAGTTCCAGGACAGCTGGGGCTACAGGGAGACCCTGTCTCGAAAAGACCAAAAAAAAAAAAAGCAAGATCCTCTATTTAAAAACATCTAGCCCCGTCAGAAGTCCCTTCCTGCTTCACTGATCTGACCTTGCTTGAGACTCAGAGGTCTCCAGTTCAGTAGATAGAGCTTCAACTTCACAAATCATTTGTCCTTTGGGACTAATATTAATACTGTATCCCCTAAAGGACATTTCTTTGTGAAAAGTATTACAATTGAACAAAAGCAAGGGTTTTTGAGGAAGAGGGAGAAATAACATTGTTTAGAAAAGCAGTAATATCAAATATATGTAAATTATAGCCAGGTGTGGTGGCACACACCTTTAATTGTAGCACTTGGGAAGCAGAGGCAGGTGGATCTTTGTGAGTTCAAGGCCAGCCTGTTCTACAGAGTGAATTCCAGGAGAGCTGGGGCTACAGGGAGACCCTGTCTCAAAAAAAAGCAATATATATATATATATATATATATGCAAATTTTGGTTTAATCCATGATTATTAAGTGGAGTTTTAGAGTTTTTAAAATTTTTATTTAAAAAATTGGGGGGGGGGCAATTCGTACTTGAATGCTATGTTTACATTATCTCTACTCCTGCCCTTTTCTCCTGGGCTCACCCCTACTCTCTCAATTTCCCAATCTCTAATTGTTATAGTCCTTTGTGGACAACATGTGGAGTCCATTTAGTGGTGCTATTTATGTATATGTACAAGGGCTGACCATTTGGGATTTAGACAATCTGCTGGGGAACTCATCATTGGAGAAAACTGAGTTTTCCCCTTTCAGCAGCCATTAGTTGCCTGTGGATCTTTATTTACTTAAAGGTGCAACTTTGTGAAATTGCCCCATCCACACTGGCATGTCAGCTGGCGTTGTCATGGACGTCCTGTTTAGGCAATCACAGTGTTGAGATTCCAGGTGCAGCTCCCTTTGTCGCATCTGGAGCACACTATCTAGCAGCAGGCATGCTTGTCCATTGGCTCTTAAATCTTTCCACCTATCTCCCTTGATGCTCCCTATGCCTTAGGTATCATGGTTGCATTTTAGATATACCAATTTGGGCTCTACCTGATGGGCAACCATTTTCTGCCTTTTGACTACTGTGGGTCTCTGTAATTATCTCTGGCTATTGAAAATAGAAGTATCAAGATAGAAAGAATTTTAATTTTACTTACTATTCTAAAGGCATCATGAATTATTAAAACTTATGATAAATACACTTTAAAAAATCAGTACTATATGTTACAGGTTCGTTTTAATAGCACTTTGCTTAAGTTCATATGGAGAGATCATAATTAAGATTTTGAAAGAACACTTGAGAGCTTAATAACCATCTAAAATTTCTGGCCAGAAAACTATGCTCTTAATTACTCATTATGTGGAATTGTTTCCCAGTGCTTTTTGAGGGGTGTTTTACTGACTGATTTTAGTCTCACAGGACTCAAGTGTTTGTATGACCTTAAGTATCTCTTATAAGTTTACCTTTTGACATTGAATTGCAGAATCCTCAAGATGCCTAACTGTGAAATGAGATAAGCAGTTAGAAAGTGTGAGTTTTGCATCGCTCTGTAGTGCTCAGGGGAGCTGGCTAACTGGGAATGCTCTCCTGTCCACTAGGGACATGCTTTCTTTCTCTCTGGTGTAGGTTCAGCCAAGCAGTGTGTAAGCCCCTCCAAGGTCAAGAGTGGAAGCAGAAAGCTCTTGGGTTCTTGCACTGCACTTAGCACCTGATCTGTAGGTGGGTGCCTGGTGAGCCTTCTGAAATACTGCTGTCACCAGGCAGCAGCTCAGAGAGGGCCCAAGGTAAGACCTTAGGGGCTCAACACTCTTTGAGTTGCCAGTAGAAGAAGCCTACACTATTAACATGTAAGTTCAGAAACACATTTGTTCTTAAATGAAATAAGGACAGACCAGACAGAAGGAACCTTCTTCTAAAACCTTCTTTGGCCCTTGCTGTGTAGTTCTAGAGAGCTAGGAGCTGAAATGTGTTCTCAGCAACAGTCTTGCTGTACTCTTAGATAAAAGGACTCTAAATATTTTGACACCTCCCAGTAGGACTCACCAGAGATGCAAGCTTTAAGATGATCAAGTGTTCTGAAGGACTGGAAGGGTTGGATAGCTTGATGTCGTGCCAAAAAGTCAAGAATTGTGATTTCAGGCTTTTTTTTCATGCATGTTCAAAGAGGGGAAGTGTGAATCAGAATCTTGCAGAAAGAGGAGGTGATGGAATAGCATAGAAACAATGTAAACATAGAAGAGGCAGTGGCGTTAAAACTTGTACATTTTCCCCATAATAGAATCAGTCAGTCTTTCACATCTCTTCTACAGGTTTTAACTATAGTGGATATCTGCAAATACAAATTTAACCATCACTGTTTTAAGGAATACTATTAATTTATGAATTTTCTGCAGACTTTTTACTTTTATTAAATGAAATTCCTGCTAAAATGATACTTTAGTCACCTCACCCAACCTCCTCCATCACTAACATTTCAAAGGGTGTTTCAGAATAGCAGGTTGACTCTGAAAAAATGCAGGAGGCTGGAGCTAGAGTGCAGAAATTGCCATTCTCCCGTGCACCCCGACAGACAATACAGTCTGTCTTTTTCTCTTTGCTTGAATAAATGTAATTAATAGAATACTTTTAACTACATCCAACTAGTTTTCTTTAAAGAATAATTTCCTATGCTTATTTTTTATGCAAAATAGTTAACTGGGAGAAATTAAACTTACAAGTGCAGAAGTTGAGATCAAGACTTAACTTTTCTCCCTAAGATAAAACAAAATAATGAAAATCATAATGTCATGTTTGACACTGAGTGATAGAGTAAGTACGTTAACTTGTAGGTCATAAGATGCTTTGATTCCATTTCTACAGAAATCCCCCTTGAAGAATGTAATATTTAAACCACAGGCAAACTTCCTGTATTAGAACCTAGGCCTGTAATTTCCTTATTACGAGGCCTTGAGAAAACTATTCTTTGGATCTCAGTTCTTTTCTCTATATAATGCAGTAATCCAGCATAGGATGGATAATGGAGACCAAATCGTATCAGTCCATGTGAGATGTTGCTAAGTCACTGCTGAAAATGATAATGAAAGGGAATGTATTTATAAATTCATAGAATAAGTACTTATATAAATGTAAAGGCACTTGGAATGATAGAGTTTTTAAAAAAATTATTTACAATTAAGTATTAGAAGAACATTAAAAAAATCCAATTGCTTCAGAACTGTTAGGCTTTCACATTTAAATTGTAATTATACCTCTTAATACACAGGAGCAGTAATCTGAAATGTTGCCCTTATGCTAATCATGCACGAGGCGAGGCTGCAACAGGAGTTCATGTTTCAAGATTTGTCTCATTCATTTATTTTGGTTTTCAAAAATGTTTTACTTTGCACACTCACATTAAGGATTTTTTTAAAAAATAGCCCAATGGAGTATTAAGGATTTCCATCATTCAGTATTCTTGTGACAACATTTTAAAAATAAAGTCCTTTAAATGCCTAACCTGTTTTTCAGTAAAAATGAATGGCCTGAAAAGACATCTGTTCTGGCCTTCTTTTTAAAGATAGGAGAAAAGAAAGCCAAGAAAAGGAAAAATGGCCTCCTGAGAGCCAACAGCAGCATGAATTTGAAACTGTAAGGAATACTGTTTCTTCCCAGGCAGGCAGGGCTGCCACCTCAAAAGCTAATTTGAATGAAAAGGCGAGTGTTTTTACAGTATCGTGGCTTAGTCAATTGAATGTGCATCCCCTTAGTATGGCAGTAGAGTACTTGAAGACCATCAAACATTCAGTCCCATCATGAAACAGAAATCTATGGTTTAGTACAGAAGATCAAACAAAAAGGCAACCTGAATTTCACAGCAACACGGGCTGAAGTAGCAGAAGGAAAAGCAGATGGAAAGGTGGAGTTCTTGTCTGCTCAGTCAGAAGGATGTGCTAGCTCACTCACTGATAATTCTCCCCTCTGATACAGTTGTCAATAGACACCCCATGGAAGTCAGATGGGGGGGACATATAGCTCTGTTGTACAATAAGAACATAGGTGGTCCTTTGTAAGCTGTAGATCTGAAAAGGAAGGTAAATATCGGCATCCCCTTGGTTACTGTCTGTTGCACATAAATCTCAAAACACTGCTTAAATGGCTTAAAAAAAAATCTCAACCTTGTTGTTTTGGCCATGAGTCTATTCAATCAGACAAGGGCCCAGAGTGGTGCATGAAAATGTGTGGTGGGCTGGCGCTAGCTTGAGAACTGTTGCAACTGATTATGGGAGAGTGAGGGTGAGTGGGCCTTCCTTAAAATCGCTAGATAGGATGAAGAGACTCCATGGTATGAACTTGTACCAAAGGACACCTGGGCAAAATGCTTGACTGAATGGGACTTAGCATGCCTGGGGGGGGGGATGGGGGGAATGAATGGAGGAAGGGATCTAAAATCCAAATGTGATTAAGAATTTCTTATATGAAATGTCCCAAAGGTCAGAAAATTATTTTTAAAATCTGAAATTTTTCACATTTTAGAATTATATATATGTCTTTTTGAGACAGGGTCCCCTGTAGCCCCAGCTGGCTGAAACTAGCTATGTAAACAGGCTGGCTTCCATCTTACAGAGATGCACCAGAGTTCTAGGATTAAAGGCATGTACTACCATGTCCAAATTTGTTTTTTCTTTGTTTGTTTGTTTGTTTGTTTGTTTTAGGGTTTTTATTTTTGAGAATTTCATCATGAGTATTGTCTTTGTATTATTTCCATCCCTCCAAGTCCCCCATCAATGTCTCCCATGGCCCCTCATGCCTTCTCAACTTCTTGTTCTTTTCTTTAGTGTGTGTGTGTGTGTGTGTGTGTGTGTGTGTGTGTGTGTGTGTGTGTTGAACTGAGTCCATTTAGTGTTGCTCTTCTGTTCCTGTGTTTAGGGATGCCCATTTGGATTAGAAAACCTCTCAGAAATCTAGTCCCTGAGGGATTCTGATTCTCCCTCCATCCGCATCCATTGATTACCTATAGCTCTTCATGTTGAGGTGGGAATCCCGTAACATTCTCTGCATCCACCTTGGCATGTCAACTGGTTTTGTCATTATGCAGGTCTTCTTAGGCTACTATCCTATGGATATTTCTTTAGATCCGCTTCCCCATTGTGTCTAGAATACATGTGTTAAATTTCCCTTTCTCCTTTTTCATAAAAGCTCAGTCTCCAGTATGCCGATATTAAAAGGTGTTGAGATCTTTTTATTTCTTTTGAAATTTATGTAGTTTTATTCTGTTTTATGTCATGTGTGTGTTTCTTAAATGTATGTATGTCCACTATGTGTGTGCATGTGTCCCCAGAGGCCAGAAGATAGCATGAGATACCCTGGAATTATATGTATTTGTGAGCCACCCGATATGGGTGCTGAGAACTGAACTCAGGTCAGGTCTAATGCTAGAGCAAGTGCTTTTGACTGCTCAGCCACTTAGTTCTCTGGCCCTAGGGAAGCTTTCCATTAAGCATGTGAACTTAGTTCTCAGAATTTAGCTCAATTGATAGAGTGCTTGCTTCTTATGCCTGATGCCGTAGGTTTGAGCCTCAGTAAAGTATGAACAAGATACCATGGTATATGTCTGTAATCTCAGGACTCAGGAGGTGGAGGCAAATAGATGAGATGTTCAAGGTCATCCTCAACTACCTAGCAATTAGAGTTCTTGTTAGGACCATTGACTTTAGGAAAAATTACATAGTTTTCGTGAGATCTCTCAGTTTTCTCTTCGATGGTTTAAAGAAAAGAACAAGCTTGGTCACTCCCAACATCTTTAGCTTCCTGACTAACTGGTGACATCTCTCTTTTATACATACTAATCCATGAAGCAAGCTACCATGATCTGGTGGTCAGAGAGTCCCACCAAAGCCAGCTTCTGAGATTTTCAGCCTCTAAAACTGAGTTAAGCGGATAGAGAGATGGCTTAGTGGTTAAAAGCATTGGAAGCTCTTGCAGAGGACCAGGGTTGGATTCCTAGCTCCCACATGGTGGCTAACATCCATCCATAACTCCAATTCCAGGTGCTCTGACACCGTTTTTTAACTTCTGCAGGTATTGTATGATGTGGGTGCATTTATACACATTCAGGTAATGTACATACCCAAACACATGAAATAAAAATAATAAATGAGGGGCTGGAGAGAGGGCCTAGTGGTTAAGAGTGCCGACTGCTTTTGCAGAGGACCCAGGTTTGATTCCCAGCACCCACATGGCAGCTGAGAACCGTCTTTAACTCCAGTTCCAGGGAAATCCAACATCCTTCTCTGACCTCCATGGCATTGCACGACAAGTGTGCACAAACCTACATGCAGACAGTACACTTATAGACATACAAAAATAATAAATGAAATATTTTTAAGACTTGTGAGTTAAACAAACTCCTTTTCATATAAATTATCCAGTCTCAGCTATTTTGTCATCCTAAGTGAAAATTATATAGTTCCCCTTGTCTATAAGATAAAGTACATGCTGCCATCTTGCAGCTTTTTGAAATTATGAATGTTGATGTATTATTATTCATTTGAACCTTCAAGAGGACTTATAGGCTCGAGGTTTTAGCTTTTATTTTCCTTGATTTATCTTTTCTTCCTTCCCACTAAATAACACTTAATATCTTGCTAAATATTGTTTGGGAATAGTTAATTTTGCTTGGATTTCTAAGGGTCATTTCTTCACATCCCAAAGAGTATTTAATCGCATCATGTTGATTTTTTATTGTTGATAAAGAAGAAGGGAAATAAGTTCTAACATGTATTTTGGAAGATCTGAAAATCTTGGTATTAATCTATATGCTAGTTTTTATTAATTTAATTAAATTTTGTTGGAGGATAGACCATTATAGTGGTGTTGGCATAAGACAGATTTGTGATCTTAGAGAAGCTGACCTTATACATTAAAATAATAATAAAATATCCCTACCAGTATAGAAATGAGTTTATATTACATTACTATTTTAATTAATGTGTTTTATAGTTTATTGATATACATGTTTGAGAAAAGCATAAAGATTGTGTGAGTTTTAGTCAATAACATGGTTTTTGGCTAGGAAAGTCTTTTTAAATTGTTTTCACAAATTTCTTGTCATTTATAAAACAATCTTAAAAACGCTTTCTGTGTGTGAGACAGAGAGAAAGAGGGAGAGAGGAAGAGAGGAAGGACACAGAGAGAGAAAATTTTGTGCCTCTGTGTGTGTGTGTGTGTGTGTGTGTGTTCTGCCTGCGCACACTGAAGGCCAGAGGTCTATGTCTAGATATCTTCCTCTGTTGCTTTATTTTTTTGAGACAAGGTCTCTCATTTTACCTTGTGCTCACCATCTTGGCTGGGTTGGTTTGCTGGTGAGCAGTGAGGATCTACTGTTTCCATTCCCCTGTGCTGGTTTATGGATGCTCTTGGTCCTCTGTCCTTTTTTGTGGGTGTTGGGGATCTGAACTTGGGTTTTTATCTTTGTGTGGCAAGCACTTTACTCACTAAGCCATCTTCCCAGCCCCCTGAATGTGTATAGCTTTATAAACCATGTTGTATTTTTATGCAAACTTTTACTGTATGTTCATACTGTCTTTCATGGGGACTGAAAGCTTAGTATATGGAATTTTACATTGTCCCACATTCTCAAAGAAGTCTGTTATATTGTCAGACATTCTGCACTCCCTTAGTTCAAACATGGTCAGACAGAGCCTTCCTGATTGTCATTTAAGGACAGCTGAAATTTACATTTTTCTGTGCCCTCCCTGATTCTGAGAATAAAAAAAAATTAACTTATTTAATCATCAAAACATATCCATGATGGCAACATGCCTATTGTTTCCATTTCACAAATGAGGACATTGAGGATAAGTTATACAACTTCACCAGTTACTCAAAAAGGCAAGAGTAAAGCTGATGCTCAGCCTGCTGTCTTGCTCTAGAGCTCATGAGTTCATACTCACTGTACTGAGCAGGAGACACAAGCATCCTCTCCCAGCACTGGGAGCTGGGCTTTTCTGTCCCGTACTCTCAGATCCTCAGGCTCTGGAAGGTTCTTGGCTGCACTGCTTAGACAGGGTTGGAGAAGACCAGATTCTGTTCTCACAGCTCCTTCTGCTGCAAGTTTTGTTACTTGCTTATCCAGTTCTTGATTGTCACTTACCCGTGGTCTCATGGATTCTTTATTCATTCACCAGTATTATCTGCACACATGTCTACACTGGCAGGTAAGTTGTCCATTGCTTCTATGGTCTCTTCTACACTAAACAGAGTAAGCTCTGTAGCAGTTGTGAGTGAACTGGCTGTGAGCACTGATGAGCTGAGTCTGCCTTGTGAGTATGTTTGATCTTAAGTCTTTCTTAAAGTATGTGGAAAGTGAGGTTGGGCAGAAGGCTCAGTCAGAAAAGTATTTGTTGTACGAGTGTGAGGATCCGAGTTTGACTCAGAATCCATGTAGAAAAATGTTGGGTTGGTTGTACACCCTTGTAATCCCAGCACTGGGGAGACAGGAGAGTCCCTGGAGCTTGCTGGCCAGGTAGCCTAGCTTACATGGCATGCTCCAGTTCAGTGAGAGCCCCTGTCTCATAAACACCAAGCAGTTAGTACCTGAGGAATGACACTGAGGTAGACCTCAGGCTCCAGATGCACCCTGCCCCCCAAATATGCTTACAAAACATCTGTGAAGTATGAGTGCTGAATTTCTTTTTATTTTAGAGTTCGCTTAAAATCTCAGGGCTGGAGAGATGGCCTAGCGTTTAATAGCACTGACTGCTCTTGCAGAGGTCCCCAGCACCCACATGGCGGCTAAGAACCACCTTTAACTCCAGTTCCAGGGGAATCCGACACCCTCTTCTGACCTCCGTGTCATTGGACATGGGTGCACTAACCTACATGCAGACAGTACAGTACACTCATACACATAAAAAAATAAAAAAATCCCTGAACTACAATGCCTAGAAATATTCAGTACAATACAGGGATATAATAATTATTTATTTAAGGAAATATTAAAAACTCCCTTTTAAAGTCTCCTTGACAAGTTTAAAGATGTGGTAACTAGGAGTTTCAGACAACTTGAAATATCTAGGGTGCTTATGAAAACACAGATGGCTACACCCCACCCAAGAGTTTCTAAGTCAGGAGGGCTGGAATGGGACTTGAGAGTGTAGTTTTTATTAAGTTCCCAGGCACTGCTCAGGCTCCTGGCCCAGGGACCACCTTCAGTACTAGCCCACTGAGTCGTCTGATGGACAGGAGCCCGTCTTCTGGTTTCCCTGTCGAGGTGTGAGTTGCTAGAATTACCCACTCCATGGGTTGGGCAACAACTTCACATTTCTTACACTTTGATAAAACTTTAGTAGGGACGTCCTAAAGGGTGGAAATCTCACCTCTAAGGAACGAAGCCAGCTCTTGGCCTCCTATCCTCTAAGCTGCCATTTGACTGACAGCATCACTGAAACTGGTTGTGGATCCTTTCTCCACCACACACCTGCCCACAGTCTTAGCCACTGCTAATAACGCACCCATTGTAATTGCTTCGTCTGTGCTTTATTTTCTTCATCTATAACTGAATATGTGCAGCAGTGTCCACCTCAGAGTGTTGCTTTGAAGTTTAAGTTGGTAAATGTTTATAGAGCAATTAGAATCTGGGAAGTGCCACACAGCTGAGGTTTTATTGTATGCAAAGTCACTTCCAGGATGCCCGTTATGACTGCACACCACCTCAAATATCCCTTATTATTCTTTAACTCTATCCACTTCACAAGCAAACAAACAAAACATGGAGATCAACTCTGAGGCCTCATACATGCTAGGCAGGCGCCTTGCCACTGAGGTACATTTCTAGCCCCACAAGCAAAACTTTTTTATTTTTTTTTAATCTTTTTTTAAATTTTTATTTATTTCTGTATGTGTATCAATGTACTGTCTGCATGCAGGTCTATGCACTCGTGTCGTGCAATGCCGCGGAGGTCAGAAGAGGGTGTTGGATTCCCCTGGAACTGGAGTTCTCCTGGAATTGGAGTTTCAGACGGTTCTTGGCTGCCATGTGGGTGTTGGGGATCGAACCCGGGTCCTCTGTAAGAGCGGTCGGCGCTCTTAACCACTAGGCCATCTCTCCAGCCCCGCAAAACTTTTTAAAATATTTTATTTGTTTTTATTTTTTATGTTGATGAGTCTTTTGCCTGCATGTGTGCACATGCACCTGTGTTGTGTAATGCTGAAAGAGGTCAGAAGAGAATGTTGGATCCCCTGGAACTAGAGTTATGGATGGTTGTTAGCTGCCATATGGGCACTGGGAATTGAACTTGGTTACTCTGGAAGAAAAGCAAGTATTCTTAATCACTGAGACATCTCTCCAGCCACTTTTCCTAAGCAAATTTTATGGAAAGACATTTTGTAACTTTACTATAAAGAAAAAAATCCAGTAAGTAGAAGACAGCTATAAAATACAATGAAAGTAATTTACCTCAATCCTGAACCTTGAAAGATGATCCTTGGAAGTCATGTCAGATTTGTCAGCCACTATATCATTCAGCCATGATGGAGAAAGGCAAGAATCCTTGGTTCCTCTGTAGCAGGACACAGAGCTAGTGAGACATACTTTGGGCAATATTTTCCCTCAGTAGAGTGTAGAACTTGCTTGGCTAGACTGAATTTGATAATTGACATAGATATTTGAAAATTGATGCATTTGCCCTGACTATACTTTTACAGATTATTATTGCTTTTCAGATATTATTTCATTCATGTCTGAAATAAGGGAGACATATGCCAAATGCTATCACCCTGACTATACAGCATGTATTACTGCAATACATCAGAAGTGATTTCCTGGTACCAGTTTCAAAGTAATGATGCATGACTATCTTTGAGAAGAATTTCTAATTGGATTCTTGTAAATGAAAACATGAAGCTCTTTGGACTTTGCCATTTGGGAAAATGTATCATGATTGCATCTTTGTTGAAAACATTTGCTTCATTATTTCACCATTAAGGAATTTGGGTAACCCAAGGTCAATTCCTGGGAGTTGAAACATTAGAACAAAGTTCTGTGCTCATATTGGAGATGTTCCTGCATTTATATCTGGAGATTCAGTATTAATGCCTCCATTTCTGTACATTTCTATTCATCAATGAGATGGGATTTTGTTATTCACTGGTGAATGTGAAAATGAATAAGAGAGAGCAGGGTAGCAGATCTGTCCTCAAAGACAGGGTAGGAATGCAGAGGCATCATTAGGAAAGGGCCATGTGTATATCTAGCTTGGTAGGCAAGTCAGGGTTTGAGGCTTCCAAAATCATCAATACTAGGCTTAATGGAGCAGAAGTTACTGGCCCTGAAAGGGGCTATGGGCAATATTGGATATGGTGCTCTAGTTTCTGAAGGGCTTCCGTTTATCATGCTGGGATCAAGAGTAAGCCTCTTGCCCCTAAGTGAGTAGATGGTCAAGTTGCAATGGATAAGAGGTCCCTGTCTTAAGGAATGATACCTTTGCTCAGACCTAGCTATGGCTGGGAAGACAGAACAGTGATAGCTCTTCTAAACCTGTTTCTGACCCACTGAGACCATCTCAAGGCAGTTCCCATTGGATTGATGAAGATCATGGACAATAATAAATATTTCACAGAGGTTGCCTGAAGGCTTGTTCTAATAACAGGGCACAGGGAGGAGTATTCATCCAAGGAGGAAGAAAGGGAACGGTCAGGAGCCCAGAGGAGAACTATAGATGAGAAGGTTGACAGCTATGTACGTACTGTGCCAGCCTCCACTTGGTCTTTCACTAGGGTCTCATTTTTGCCTACCAGTTTCTTGTTCTAGTGAATAGAAAGTATGTGCTGAGGTGGGCTCAAATGGCAGGAGATGCTGACAGTGGCAGGCTGGCTGATGCTCCCCCCCACAGGAACTGCGTTTCTTCCCTCACTCTTCTACATAGCTGTTGTCTGTGGCAGATGCCGGCGGGAGGGGATATGCTCCTGAGTTGATCTCATCTAATCCTGTTTACCCAGTCAACTTTCCCTGGAAACAGCCTTCATTAGTTAGGTCACAAAAGTAAAGACAATTTATCAAGGAGAACTGTGCTGTGTAGCTGCCATGAGCCTGGCATCCCCATATCTGGCTTCTGTCCTCGTGCTGTTGAGTTTCCTTCTTTCTCAATTCCAGTTACACTCTTCACCCAAGGGCTGCTTTGCAAATCTAATGAGAATGACAGCCAGTGCCACCAGAATTAAGAACTCCTAAATAAGTGTGAAGTAGTGTTTAAAACATGATGGCCTTAGGTCTCTGTAAAAGCCATATGAGTAAGACAAGAAGAAACTTCATTAAACTGACTGAAACAGTGAACTTCTGCTAAAAACAGTAAACTTCCCCATGGAGAATACTGAGAAAGACTGAGAAGGAGATGAATAGCATGTTTGGCAGAATGCATGAGCTCTAGAGGGGTGGGGGGATGGGGGGGCATATGTCTAGATTTGATAAAAGAGTATATATAAATAAATAATAAAAAAAGAAAAAAAGAATGAATGAATGAAATGGTAATTGTGGTGGATGAATGCACTATGAAAAACTAAAAGAAGATAGGTTCTATTTAATGCCAGGTCATTAATTAGATGGCATAAGTAGATAAATATGTAACCCTAGATTTCTTTGATAATGTAACCTTAGATTTCTTTTTGTTTTGTTTTCATTTTTTTTAACAATAAGTGATAATTTGTGAGTACAAGCATCCTTCATGTAAAACCCATTTGCAAGCAGTTGTGCCCAAACCCACACAGCTCATGGGTCCCACCATCCAGCAAGGGGGGGGGGGCTTGTATGTTCAATCAAGTTGATCAAATGAGTGTCCAGTCTATATTGTTGTAGTTTCACCATTCACCCCAATCGCAGCACTTACATTCTACCACGCCCCCTCTTCCGCAGATTGTTCCCTAGGCTTAGAAAAGGGGCACAGGTGGATGAGAAGCAAAACAGTCTACTTTCTCTGGAGCTGTTGTCTTGGTCTCTAGTCAATTCTGGTTGTTTTCTTTCATGGGCTGCCAGCTTGTCCAGGCATAACCTTTCGATCCTACTAATGAAGCACATGCAATTAGATATATAGGTATTTAAACAGTATAATATATAGCCTTTCGATCCTACTAATGAAGCACACGCAATTAGATATATAGGTATTTAAACAGTACTAATTGTTATGGTAGGTTACTTTGGTATAGACACAGATGTTTGGATGGTATGTTAATCCATGAATTACATTTTCTTCTGTTAAGTATGACAGGGTCTTCGTGTGGTTTATAACATCTCCTAACCATTAGAGGATGTAAGCTTGTGGCATCAGCCGTGGGTTATTCCTCCAAGGAGAGAGCTAATAGCCAATTAGATTTGGGATATACAGACATATGGCTGCCACTGCTGCACAGTATTTCCAGGCAGATGAGGTGTAGCTGGTGCTGATGGAGGAATCTTGCTTGACTCAAGGAGACCTATACTTGATAAGAGAAGTACTCTTGAAGCAGAATGTTTTATAGGAAAGACAAAACATAGCCACATAAAATAAAAATACCTTTTGAAGTCTAAAAAAAAAAGAAACAATAATGGAGTTAGGAGGGGAGAGGGAAGGTCTTTGTATTTTTGTTAGAAGACTGCCATGTGTGTAATAGGATCCGAAGTTTTTCTACAATCTATGTTTTTAAAGCTACATTCCTGAAGAATCATGAATGTCCTAATGAGATGCCATGTGCCCAGCAACCCTCCTTTAGAACCATAGAAATTCGGAGGGCCGTGACATGGGCTGAAACTCCAAGATGCAACCTGTATTGCGGAGCAGGGGTTGATGTGCTTTAACTTGGAAAATTTCAAGGCTGAGATCAAATGGATTTGAACCTGGGTTCTGATTCTGACTGTACCATTAACTGTGTGACTCTGCCTTGTTTGATTTCTCTGTTTCTTCCTGGATAGGTTTTTCTGTCTATTAAATGAGTAGATTGAACTGGATTTAATTTATCCAGGTGGCACTCACATTTACTGTCAGCCACTGTGTTTTAAAGCTGGAAATATAAAAATTGTGCAATCCCTGCCTCAGAGAATCTTTCCACTGAGTACAGAAGACAGCTGTTAGTGACACATAAAAAACCATACAGAAATTACCATAATAAATATACAAAGTACCATTGGAAGAAAAGAGGGAGGGATAAATTGCACCAGGAATAGAATAAACTTGAAGGAGAACAAGCAGTATTTAAATCATGAGTCCATGTCTTGCTCATCAAGCTAAGTACAAAAACTTGGATGTAGGGAAACATCAGGACTGTTGGAAGACCTTTTCGACTATAACTTAGCTTGTCTGAGGGCTATGTTAAAATTTCAGAAGCTGAAAAGATGGGCTTAAACTTAACTGTAAAGTACCCTTTATAACAATCCTGCTTAATTCATATATTATGAGAATATTCTAAATATTTTAAGTAGGAAATTTGGATTGAAATCTTTTTCAATAGCCAACTCCAGCAGTAGACAGTTTAAAAGTAGAGGTGAGGTCCAAGAATATTATAATGCAGGAAAGAAATGACAGACTAGATTTTAAAATAGGAATAATAATAAAAACTGACATATTTGAAGTTGAATTAAGGTATAAAAGAATGAGGGTACAGTAATCGATAGCAATTTAATTAGGAAGAATAAGCTTAGAAGATCTGTAATACAACATGGTGATTTTAGCAAATAATAATGTATTATATACTTCAAATTGCTAAGAAAGTAGATACTAAGACAAATATTAGATAATTTATATAGTAATTGATTACATCATTTCACAATGTATGCGTATTTTCAAACACCACATTATACACTACAATACTAATATATATATATATATTTAATTAAAATGAAATAATTTCAAACCATTGATGGAGAGAAGCATGTGAGGCAAATAGATGGTCAGTGTGAGAAGAGAGAGTTTTAGTCCAAGTGTACCAATAGAGGGTGAGTGGGTCCCTGAGGTGATAGTGTGGAAGGAAGAAAGATTTGGAATGAGACTGCAGTCTACTGTGGATGGGAGCTTGAGGCTCTCAGGAGGCAGACTGAGCATCTCAAGTTGTTCCACTTTAACAGGAGCCCTGCACCAGAGTTCAGAGGGGGATAAATATGTAGGATTTCTTAGTGTCCTGGAGGTTGTTAAAGCCTTAAAAGGAATGAAATTCATTGGGGAGAGTGTTGGGGAAGGAAAAAAAAAAGAAGCAAAACAGAATACTGGGAAACATAGACCTTAGTTCAGCACTTCACTGACTAGAGCCCTAATTCAAATTCAAGATAAAAAAGAAATGTATATATTTAAATGAATACAACTTGACATGAAATCAGAGAAGAGGGTGAGACAGGAGGCAAGGAGGAAAGTGAAAACGCCCCACTTCGCTTGCACTAGTGTGACGCTGAATTTATGAAGAAAGTGTAGTTAGGAATATCAGTTATTTAAGAGGTACACTTGTCTATAAATATAAGGATGTGTATTTAGAATACAGAAATAAATCATGCTGGTCTGCTGTCAATGGCTAACTGATGGGAGGGGAGAATCAGTTTTCTTTAAGGATATGGCACTAGGTGGGTTAACCAGGCTCCTGTGGATTGATGCACACTGAGAGACATTTGAGGCCAGAAACTTAACTCACTAGGCCTCAATATATATGGCAGAGTACCTGAAATCTAGTGGGGGCTCTAAGAGGATTAAAGGTAGGTGTGTGGGGGGTAAAGATGATAAAAATATATGGTACGAAATTCTCAAAAACTCAATTAAATAAAGAAAAGAGGATGTTTGGACACACACAGAGGCATAGCCATGTAAGGACACAGGGAACAATGGCCTTTTACAAGCTAGGGAGAAAGGTGTCAGAAGGAACCAATCCTTGTGAACACCTTGTGAGTTCTAGTTTCATCAAGTTTTTAAGCCACCTGCTCTGTTTTGTTCTATCAAGCCTGGTAAATACAAAACACACTTTCATGGCCTTATTCCAGTCACTAGAATCAGACAGTTGAAATTGAATCCCATGAGTTTTACCTGTGGCTTCCATATAGCATGTTGTCATAAAGTAAGCCAGTCAGGTGCTAGCTTGCTTTGCCTTCTCCCTTCCAAGATATTTCCCAAGTTTTCCAGGGGCCAGGCAATCAAACCCAGGTCATCAGTCTTTCTGGCAAGCATTTTTATTCACTGACCCAACCTGCTGGCCCCACAAATGTTCTTAATATGGATACCTCATGAAGCTCATTCATCTTTAGTACCTGACACATAATGTGCCTTGATTTTTCCTTAGCTTTTATCCCTAGGACCTTTCTTACCATTATAAAAATATTTTCCAAAAGAGCAACACATATGCATTTTTGTAGTTGTCACCAAATTATACATCAAGGCTGGTGAGACAGATCAGTATTTAAACATAAGTACTGCCTTTCCAGAGGACCTGAGTTCAGTTCCCAGCACTCAGGTCAGATGGCTCACAACCTCCTGTAATTCTGGCTCTGATGCCTCTCACCTACACAGACACCTACACACACACACACACACACACACACAAACACACAACTAAAATACGATAAATATAAAATTCAATTCAGAATATGTGTCAGGTACTAAAGATGAATGAGCTTCATGAGGTATCCATATTAAGAACATTTGTGGGGCCAGCAGGTTGGGTCAGTGAATAAAAATGCTTGCCAGAAAGACTGATGACCTGGGTTTGATTGCCTGGCCACACGTAATGGAAGGAAAGAATTCATCTTTGTAAGTTGGCCTCTGAGCTGTTTACTGTAGCATGTGCACACACACACACACACACACACACAAGTAAATAAATGTGATTTAAAAATTAAAAAGAACATGTACTTTGAGAAGTCAAAACTGTGACTTCAAAAACCAGACTTGTTCTACTAACAGTTGGTGTAGTTTTGTTCTGTTTTGTCTGTTTCAGGGGGCAAACCTTGTGTTCACCTTCATGCTCTGCCCTGCAGTTTCCTCAGATTACACTCATGCACCACCACAAAGGGTTTGACATGTTTCTAAGTATAAATGTATGACACACTTATGTGGATTTCACCATATTTGTCTCAATGACCTTCTCCAGCATTTAGGCATATAACTATGTAAGTTCCAATAAATACAATGGATATTTATGTATCAATTGTAATACTGCTTTATAACTGATATACAGTGTGTAGCACATGCTGCTGATTAGGGACATTTGGTCAGTTTTGTATATGTTCACACCAGTGAAAATATCACCATATGAAGTACAGCAACATATTCATTTCCTCAAATTTCCCCAAATCCCTTGATCTCATTGGTATACATTCCCAGATGCCTCTTATAGCTGTAGGAAATGAACTACACCTTATGATTTTAGTCAAATGGACTCATCATCCATTGTACAATTTTTTTTAATTTATTTTATTTATTTCTGTATGTGTATGAATGTACTGTCTGCATGCAAGTCCGTGCACCCGTGTCGTGCAATGCCGCGGAGGTCAGAAGAGGGTCTCGGATTCCCCTGGAACTGGAGTTCTCCTGGAATTGGAGTTTCAGACGGTTCTCGGCCGCCATGTGGGTGCTGGGGATCGAACCCGGGTCCTCTGCAAGAGCGGTCGGCGCTCTTAACCGCTAGGCCATCTCTCCAGCCCCCCATTGTACAAATTTTTTTCCTTTTTATTTATTATATTTTCTATGTGTATGAATGTACTGTCTGCATGTAGGTTTTATGCACCCACGTCATGCAATGCCACGGAGGTCAGAAGAGGGTGTCGGAGTCCCCTGGAACTGGAGTTCTCCTGGAACTGGAGTTACAGACGGTTCTCAGCCGCCATGTGGGTGCTGGGGATCGAACCCGGGTACTCTGCAAGAGCAGTTGGTGCTCTTAACCGCTAGGCTATCTCTCCAGCCCCCATTGTGCACTATTTTCTGTGTGGCTTCTGTCCCTTAGGAAAAAAAACCAAAAACAGTCATTTGGGCATTCATTGTTGTTTTAGCATACACTGACAGTTCACTACAGAACACTTCTGAGTGCCACTGCTTGAATATTCCATCTATTCATGAATTCACCAATTTGTACATGCTGTCTTCTGTGTTTCAGCTATGCCAAACCAAGACACAATATAAATTGATAGGGTTTTAAAAATATTTTTATTGAGCTTCTGTACATTTTATACAACATAAATAATAAAATTTAGATAAATAATAAAATTTATTATTTCATAAATAATCAAATTTGTACCCCCACCTCCTATCCATGCGCCCACCCCCTCAGACCTCGTGTATACCACACATGGAAAGTCCCATCCATTCATACATTTGTATACGGATGTCCTTCTGTTACATTCATTCACTGGAGTCTGGTCAGCCTGTCTAGAGATTTTAGGGATGACCTACTCTCCCTCACCCAGCAGTTATCTGTCCCCAACAGTCCTAAGTGAGCTGGCGTACTGCCCATTTCCCTTACTCCGGCAGAGTTGGCATGAGTCTTGTTCTCTGTGACACCATTGCCACATGTTCACATGAACAAGCTTCTAATGGCCTGGAAGCCTCTGTATTCCTATATTCATGTAAAAGCCCTAGTTCTTAACAATCTTTCCAAACCCCTGTTCCACACTGAGGTTAATATGGGACCCTATCCAAGGAAACAGACTCTTCAGTCTTTTATTACCTAAATGTTAGCCGGTTGTGACTTTCTGTGTGCATTGTGGTCTTTTATGTAAGGAAGCTTTGCTGGCGAGAGTTGGGTGCATTAATATTCTCTCCACCTCCTGTTCCACTGTGTTCCATAAGCATTAGGTGTAGAGGTTCCACTGTAGATATGTCACCTATGGGTGGGGAATGGGTCAGTTTCCTAATTTCTCTTATTTGAACACTGAGGAGTCAAAAGGCTGGGTAACACAGAAATGACAACTTTTAAATGAAATGTCAATTTGGCTTCCTAAGTGGCTGAACAACTTGCCATCCTCTTTTATAATTTATGAAAGTCTTAATTGCTACATCCTGTTCTATTGTAATACACGTATAATACTGTTTAATTGTGGTCTTAATTTTTAATTTACTCAATGAATAACTATGTTGAGCATCATTTAATGGGTATTTTGTCTTTATTTTCTTTGTGAAGTATGTTCAAAATCTGTACATTTAAGAGCACTTGGCATATCCTAAACAATTTTTTCTTTTTAAAAATTTTTTCAAAGCCAATTTTTATTGAAACTTTCTGTATTTCATACAAAATTTCAAATCACATCTAGATCTGTGCCCCCCTTCCTGCCCCCCACCCCACCAGAGCTCATGCATTCTGCCAAACATGTTTTTCATCTTTTTCTCAGTTTCTCTCAAAATTCTCAATGTAGAAGTTTACTGTTTTGAGCAGAAGTTCACCATTTCAGTCAGTTCTTTGACCCAGTCTTTTTCTTCTTGTTATTGTTATTCCTTCCAATATGCATCACTCCAAAATATGCATATATGATGCCACATATATCATAGGTTTTTTTTTCTTTATTAGGCTGAAAGATGTCATGTTTGAAGGCTCCTCCTTGACAATCCATAAAATTTATTTCTTTAAGAAAAAAGAATATCGGTTATTGGGACTGAGGAGACTGCTCAGAGTTTAAGAGCACTGACTGCTCTTACAGAGGACCCAGTTTCAGTTCCCTGCATCCACATGGCAGCTAACAACAATCTATAACTCTAGTTCCAGGCCACCTGATGCCCTGTTCTGGCATCCATGGGCATTGTATAATACAAACTTTCATACATGCATGCTTTACACTCATACATGTAAAATAAAAAATACAATTTTTTTGTCTTTTTGAGACAGGGTCTCCCTGTAGCTCTGGCTGTCCTGGAACTCACTCCGTAGACCAGGCTGGCCTCGGACTCACAGAGATCCACGTGCCTCTGCCTCCCAAGTGCTAGGATTAAAGGCGTGTGCCACCACGCCCGGCATTTATTTGTTTCTTTTTTTTTAATTAAAAAATTGTTTTTATTAATTTTATTTATTTCCGTATGTGTATGAATGTACTGTCTGCATGCAAGTTTGTGCACCCGTGTCGTGCAACGCCGCGGAGGTCAGAAGAGGGTGTTGGATTCCCCTGGAACTGGAGTTCTGGAATTGGAGTTCAGACGGTTCTCGGCCGCCATGTGGGTGCTGGGGATCGAACCCGGGTCCTCTGCAAGAGCGGTCGGCGCTCTTAACCGCTAGGCCATCTCTCCAACCCCACAATATTTTTTAAAAGAATACCAATTATTATGTCCAGGTATGGTAGCACATGCCTTTGGACTCAACATTCTGAAGGCAGAGGCAGGCAGATCTCTATGAGATTGAGGGCAGCCTATGTTAGACTGCAAACCAATGCTATTGGTATTAATGGCATTATTGTTATTGTTGTTAATGATACTATTAATAACGATAATATTAATATTTACCAAATGTATCTTTTTTCTGCCTCCAAAGACAACTCCATTTATCTTTGACTCTGCTGATGTCTAGCTGAAAATTACCAAGAGAAAGACTTCTTCCTCTTCCTTGTAACACCGTCTTTCCTCTAGATTTTTAGAATCACAAGCCTTTCTTTTAAGCACAGTCAGGGTCATACTCTGTCCTTCTGTGAAGTCATGTTAGTTTATGTTTCCTAAAAGTAGGTGAAAAGTGAGATGAGCAACATAACCATGCATTAGGGGAAACACCTGTTGTTTTGAGCTATCTTGAGCTTTTCCTTCCTAAGTGGCTATAAAGGAAGCTAGAGATGGCAGGCAGAGCTTCAGAATGATGGAGATCAACCTCAATTGGGGAGAAGGATAAGGAGGAAGAGGAGAAAGAGAAGAAGGAGGAAAAGGAGGATGAGAAAAGGAGGAGAAAAGAAGGAGGAGGAGGAAGAGGACAAGGAGGAGGAGGAAGAAGGGGAGAAGGAGAAGGAGAAGGAGGAGGAAGATGAGATAGCAGGGAGCACAGACTATACATAGCACAGTTACAACAGAAATTTAGGCAAGCTCTTTGGAGATATTTCTTCTGCCCCACCAGGCTCGTTCATTGGCTAGGAGGAATCTGGGAAGAGTGGCCTCAGCCTGAATGTGGTAGTGAGCAGAGGACAACTGGAGCCATCCACAAGCCATCACGATGTTCTCAGTGACTCATGAGACTTCTTCCCAAGTGCCCTGCTGGCACATATCTAAATTTTCACATAAACTCAGCATGAGCGTTCCTGCATCATTATCAGTTATTTTGTTTGTGTCTACCAAATTATGATACAGTCCCTTTCTAGAACATCAGTGCCTCACAGTGTCTTTAACCCAGAAGACATCTGTCTAAGTGCAATCATATTTATAGTTATTCTGGTTTTATTACTCACATATATCTATAAACTATAAAAAATGGGTTCTTCATTTGGGAAGTTGGGTAGGGGAAGTTCAGAGATGCTGTATGACTTTTCCTGAGGAGGTATGAACAAGTGTGTAGGAAGATCCAGTTTGAATTGGGGGCTAGCTCTCAGCTAGCTCCCCTCGGGGCACCCTGTGGATGGGAGTCAGGGGATTTCTCTGACCCCACCCCAAGAAGGAGCAGACAACGTGGCCCAGGTGCATGATGCTGGGTGGGGCAGCAGTGTGCAGTGGTGCAGAATTGGGGGTCTGTGATCGGCTCTGGGTGCTGACATCATTTTGCTTATAAAGGTAAGCTGTAGCAGACAATAAATCGAATTCTCCATTACCATCATTACAGAATCCCAGCCATCATTTTTTTGCACGCATACAGGCTGAAGCAGACCTGCATTTCGTTCAGGTAACCAGTGGGTTGGACAGCGGTCCTTAGACCACCAATCTGGATAGCTGGTGTGGTGAAGTGAGTTGTAAGTGGACACAGACTGAAGATAGGCCATCAGCCATCAGACATCGGCCTGAAATTCTTGTCCAGGGGTCAACAATCTCTGGGCAGATAGAAAAATCATTGCTAAGGGTGGGAAATGGTCCATTGTCCCAGGCTAAGGCCCTGAGTTGGCAGTACCACTCAGGTCGGGATATGAAAGTATCCGACTGACCTCTGCATCGAGAGGTCAGTTCCCTACAGTGGCTGCAGGCAGGTACTGTGCTCCCCCTTCCCTTAGCAGGGCCGCGTTAACCTGCAAAGGAAGTTCCCTACACAAGTGTCCACTCACCCAGGATAGGGCAGCTACAACAGACCAAAAGAATAAATCTACCCATGTGTAACTTAAGTAACAGGTGAATTTATTGGTGTTATTTACAAAAGCACAGGGATTTTGTAGAGGATCATGGATGACTAAAAGTCAGCTGTGTCTCAGAAAAGCCCACCGTAGCATGGGTGGTGACTCACCAAAGCTGTTTCCCTGGAGCTTTCTGGTCAATTTGCAGGCAGCTGGGCTGATCAAAAGAGTCCTCCCCACCAAATGTTATTGTTCATATAATTTCGGGAAGAGGCTCTGTGACTCTAATAACACTCAGGAATGTCCCAAACCTTGTATGCTTTGTTTACTTTCTGAGTCTTATACACTCTCCTCTTCCTTGTAGAGGATTTAATTTTGGGAAAAATATTAATAGCTACATAATAGTAAAAAATATGATTTGAATGAGACGTTCCATAGATGTCTCAAGGAGTATCAGAGAAAGAGAGAACTAGTGCATTTGAATTAGACATCCCTTCTGAGGAAAGCGGATTTGGAACTCAGGTGTATATTCAATTCAGTGAAGTCCAATTTGAGCAGAACAAAGCAGTCTCTCTGTGTGTCTCTGTGTCTTTCTCTCTCCTTTACTCTGAAATACTGTGTCCATTTAGAGAACTCTTTTTATCTATATGACATGCCTCCTTAACCTTGGTTAATTAACCAAAGGAAAAACCTACCTTTTGCTGAAATTACTATACGAATTTGCCATTTTATTTGTATTTTAATTGTGTGTGTGTGTGTGTGTGTGTGTGTGTGTGTGTCTAGGTTTGTGCATGGGAGAATAGTACCCTTGGCGGCCAGAAGAATAAGATGTCAGATTCCCCGTAGCTGGAGTTACAGGTAGTTGTAAGCTGCTTGATACGAGTTCTGGGTCCTGAACTTGGGTCCTTTGAAAGAGCTGCACACACTTCTAACCACGGAGCCATGTCTCTAGCCCTTGAATATGATATTTAGAACTGTTTCCTTGAAACTAGCTTACAAAGTCTCTTACAGAGTGTTGGGGTAGCCTGGTACCACAGAATGGAAATCTGGCTTTCAGAAGGCTAGAACAAGGCAAGCCTTCATTGAGGAGCCAAGGCTGGGGACAGTATGACTCCCTGGAAGGAAAGAGAACCACTGTGCTTGGATCTAACCTCTAACTTCCCTTTTCTTACATTCTCAGAGAACCCTCCAGTCCTAGAAGGAATTCTGTATGCTCACTCAACTTTGAATAGATTTCTGCTGGTAGCAGTGAAATAATGTTAACTAAGACCTGGTTTTCATCAATACATAGATAGAAAATTCAGAAATGTGAAATAGATTGAGGCAAGAGCAAGAGGACAGTGTTAAGGAAGCTGCAGGAAAGAGCAGCCCGGGACCAGTGGCTCCAGCAAAGCTGTTCTTAGTCTTGAAGCCACCTGGGAACTCAGAGAGTTACCAGCCAGGGAGTAGAATGCAAGGCCTGGCTAGAAAGACTAGGGTATTGGATAGACTTTCCTTATACTAACAAGAAAAATGTTGGTGCCTGAAGTCAAGTGAAAGCTGAAATGCAGTCTAAGTGATTCTGATCTATTGAGAGGAGAGCTGTTACAAATGGAATTCATTGATGTATTCAACAAACATCACTAGTTCTCTACAAGGTAGTATGAGGTGAGGTCAAGCTGACAGTGTAGGCCCAGTGGCAGCTGCTGTGGAGAAGAGAAAGAATGCAGCAATCATGTGAGGACCCAAGAAATCATGAAGTGGAGTGGATGGCACATTGTTAAATGTAGGCTATGGAGTGGATGGCACATTGTTAAATATAGGCTATTTGTAAAAACAGTTAGCAGTTGAATCTTTTATTATGCAGAAACATCACAACATCACAGTAATAATACTTTTTGAAAGGTAGC
This sequence comes from Rhizomys pruinosus, assembly GCA_009823505.1. NCBI lineage: Eukaryota > Metazoa > Chordata > Mammalia > Rodentia > Spalacidae > Rhizomys > Rhizomys pruinosus. The sequence continues at coordinate 612,595 of VZQC01000498.1, forward strand.
AGTAAAGGCAGAATATGATATAGTCATTCAGCAGGAGATTAAGGAGATGCCAAAGCATACAGTTTGTCTATTCATTAATTCTTCCTGAGGCCCATGGTGTGGTACCCATGAAAAATAGTCCTTGTGCCTCCTTTGGCCAGATGAACTGTTTTTCTTATATACCTGCGGGGTTTCCCTGTAGGCTCAGCTGGTTTGGAACTCGGGATCTGGCTGCCTCTGCTTCCTGAGTGTTGGGATCAAAGGCCTGTGCCACCCTTCCTGGCCCAGAGTTTATGTTTATCTTTTTATTTTTTATTTTTGGTCTTTTCAAGACAGGGTCTCCCTGTAGCCCCAGCAAGAGTTTATGTTTAAATAGCGAGTAGTAGATATGGATAACTAAGAAGTGATGGTCAAAGTATGGTTCCACTCAATATCACCAACTGGGCTCCTTTTCTTCTGCTAGGTGGGCTGACAAGATTTCAGAACTGTGTGAAATCTTTGTCTTGGCTAGTACCAGGATGAGATTCCTAGAGGAAACTCCAGTTTATTCAGAGCCATTGTTCCAATAACTTGATAACCAAAGGGATGGTGCAAAATCTCCTTTTACCATGGCCCGCATGTGGAGGTCAGAGGATGACACTGTGGAGCCAACTCTTTCCACCTCTACATGGATTGCGAGGCTCTGTCTCCAGTTACCAGGCTGAGCCCTCTTGCTGACTGATGTGTTTTTATACAAGATCATTTCAGAAATATTTGCATAAGATCTATTTCATTCTTGGTTTTAAATGTGGTAATTATTCATGTATAGTAACTGTAAAGATTAATGATTGTTTCTGTGACATTTCCATACAGGCATAGATCATGCACTGAGCATAGAAAATCTGCTTTGAATTCTATATGAGTCAAATTTAAGCAAGATACTTTTTTTTTCAGCTGTCCTGGAACTCACTATGTAGACCAGGCTGGCCTTGAACTCACAGAGATCCACCTGCCTCTGCCTCCCAAGTGATAGGTTTGTTTTGTTTTGTTTTGTTTTTGGTCATTTTGAGACAGGGTCTCACTGTAGCCCCAGCTGTCCTAGAACTCACTCTGTAGACCAGGCTGGCCTTGAACTCACAAAGATCCGCCTGCCTCTATCTCTCAAGTGCTAAGATTAAAGGCATGCACCACCACGCCCGGCTGTGGTAGTAGTTTTTTTGTGTGTGTGAATTTTTTTTTTTATTTATACATATTTTTTTTATCAAATCTAGACCCATGTCCCCTCCATCTCCCCACCCCTCCAGAGCTCATGCATTCTGCCAAACATGCTATTCATCTCTTTCTCAGTCTTTCTCAATATTCTCCATGGGGAAGTTGACTGTTTTGAGCAGAAGTTCACTGTTTCAGTCAGTTCTTTGATGCAGTCCTTTCTGTTGTTGTTGTTGTTTCCAATATGCATCACTCCCAACTGCTTTGGACGAAAGCTCAAGGGGCCATGCACAGGAAATACTTACAACTGGGTAATTGGCACTAGCATCCACAGATGAGGGATACCGTTCTTCGTTTGTTTTTCTGGGACTGTGTTACTTCACTCAGCATGACATCCTCTAGTTCCAGCCATTTTCCTGCAAAGCTCATGATGTCGTCTTTCTTTACCGCTGCATAGAACTCCATTGTGTAGATATACCACATTTTCTCTATCCACTCATCAGTTGAGGGGCATTTGGGTTAGTTCCAGCTCTTTGCTATTGTGAAGAGAGCTGAAATAAACATGGCTATGCATGTATCTCTGCTGTAGGGTGAGTCCTGGGGGTACATGCCTAGGAGTGGTATGGCTGGGTTGGGTGGCAAGTTCATTCCAAGTCTTCCAAGGGTAGTTTTTTTTAAAGTAAAACCATACCTCAAAATAACAGAACTTCTTTAAAGTCTGTTTCAGCTTTAACAAAGTCTTTTAGTGCTATAATAAATTTTTATAAAAATCTCATTTTAATATTCTCTAGAATTGAGAAAGATATACTTTATATATGCTGAGAAAACTATAGTAGAGCGGTTTGCTAGCAATTTTACTTAATTTTCACATTGAGATATTTAAAACTTAAAAAGTAAAGAATAATTTTGTGTAAGTGAAATTCTAATGTTCCTTAATTTTTTATTTCTTTGCAAGATAATAGTTGGAGAAACTGCTGTGTTTTGCCTACAATTAGCCACAAGGGATTTTGAAAACCAGGAAAAAACGATTTTAACTGGAGACTGTTGCTATATAAACCCATTGGTACGCCGAACTGTCCGATTTCTTGGTAGGTACCCTTTATCTTGTTTCTATTCTTGGCAATGATGTTAGTATATAAGACAATTTTTAAATGGCTCAGTATAATCCCATATTATGAAAGAAAAGAATATGATTGCTGGCATCACGGTTAGCTTCAGTTGTCAATGTCATATGACCTTCAGTGCTCAGCTAAGGAATTTCTTCCATCAGACTGGCTCATGAGCCTGTCTGTGGGTTATATTCCTCAGTGTTGATTGATGTGGGAGGGCCTAGCCCACTGTGGGTGATACCATCCTTAGACAGGTAGGCCTTAGCTGTATGAGAAAGGTAGCTGAGCAAGCCAAGAGGAGCAAGCAGGTAAGCAAGTGAGCAGCATTCCTCCATGGCGTGTCCTTCAGTTCCTGCCCAGGTTCCCACGTGAGCTCCTACCTAGATTACCTTGATGAAAGACTGTACTGAAAGCCAAAATAAATACTTTCTTGCCCATATCTTGCTGATGGGATACTTTTTTATAAAACCATGAAAAGTAATTTTTTCTTTCACCAGTACTGTATTTTTTTATTCATTTCTCTTTGCATTAGAGCCCTTTACAACAAAATAAACAATAATCCATAATATATGCAAAATTAAAAGTAATGGATCTAATTGACACTTCTCCTAAATTCTATTTCTTTTTTTGGTCTTTTTGAGACAGGGTCTCCCTGTAGCCCTAGCTGTCCTGGAACTCACCTTGTAGACCAGGCTGGCCTTGAACTCACAAAGATCCGCCTGTCTCTGCCTCCCAAGTGCTAAATACTATTAAGCAAGTTATAGTTTCCCTGTTGAAGTGAATCTTTGCATTTGCACATATGTTTCTAAAGAATGTGTTGCACGGAGGGAAGTGTGCCTGGATCTCTACATGCTTCTTGGCCATTATATAAATCTATGAACACTTATAATCTGTTAAATTATGGGGGAAGCTTGGAATTGAAGCAATCTTACCTAAAAATATGTCACTTTGTGTAGTGAGTTTCTTCTTGAGTTCAACAGAGTGGATCCCACTTTAATAATAATCTGTGCAGACATCTGCCAGTGCTGGCCTTGGGCCTGATGTACTGACATTTTAGTTCTAATGCACATTTGAAGACTTTTTAAGCATCAGAGATAATTTCATACACTTTCAAATGTTTCTATTTTAAACAAGAAAACCTATTAGACTAGATAAAAAGAACAATTTAGAATGAGTACATCTTAGCCTACATTTCAAAGGAGTACACACAAAGAAGGTTTATAGATTAGATGTCTGTGCTTAGCTTTGAGATTTTGGAAGGAAGCATTGTGTACATTAGCATCTTACTGAGCTTGGTTAATTTCCATTTCTCTGCCTTTCCCAAATTTCTGGTTTTCATAACCTTTATTTAGTATGATCCTTGGTGTGCTGTTAAGATGTAAAGGGATTCTTAACTGTTTTCTTTCATAATTTAAAATAAAAGAATAATGGCTTTAGCTCTTTGAGGATATCTGTACATCTAATATTGAAAACATTATTTGATCCCTTGCAACTTTCATGGTGATTTTCCAGTACCACAGCCAGTTATGATAAACACCTTTTAAAGCAAACAGTCTCGAAATATGTGACTAAGAAGAAAAATATGTAATTTTTATAATGATATTAATATGGATTTTAATGGACCAACTGTTTGAGGAAGTATTGCATTGCTCTAGTCTTAAAAGTCTCTGGAGCTGGATTGATGACTTGTCAATTATGAGCACTTGCTGCTTTGCAGACAATCTGGGTTCAATTCTAAGCATCTGTATGACAGCTCACAACTGCCTGTAACTCCAGTTTCAGGGAAGCTGATACCCTCTTCAGGACTCTGTAGGTACCTGAATGTACATGGTTCATATAGATATAATCAGACATAATCACATACACATAAAATAAAGTAAATAGGCCTCAAAAATAGAATGTATATGGATTTTATTACCACAAATTAGAAAACACAGGATTTCTTGACATCAGAGCCACACCTTCGAAGATTTCAATTGTAAGCATCATTGACGTTAATGACAAAAATTTTATTCTATCTAGGTTGAAAAATAAATTTCGTGCATAAAAATCTTACATATTTTTTAATTAATTAATTAATTATTTCTACATAATATTTTAAAAATCCAAAGGATACTCATGCATCCAGTGCAGGAAATTTACTCTTTGGCAACTTTCTTGTGACCCATGACCAGTGACCCTGAATTTAGAAAATGTTTCTGGGATTGAATAAAATTAGCAAGTTCCTTACAAAAGGATAAAAACAAAAGGCCATGTTCTTAAATCTATACTTTGAAATGCCATAGTCAATAAATTTTAATACTTTAAAGATAATTGAAAATTAGAAAATTGGCTGATTCTTTCTTAAATTGTTCTCAAATGGATAAATAGAAAGGTGATTTATAAAAGACAAAGTGAGACTACATTGCAGTTCTTTTTGACCATTGAAAAATGTGTTACTGAAGTCATATGGATAATAATCTGAACATATTTAGATTTACTTAAGATTTTTTCTACTATATTTAAATGTAAATTGATGACAGTGGATATTGCTGCTAACTGGTTCCTACAGAGGAGTTAATACCAGTCTGAATGGGCTTAGGAGGTATAATAAAAAAGAGACAACTGCTTTGCTTTATGCTAATGTGATAAAAATAGTGTCAAAATAAGGAAAGAAATAGAGATTGCTAACATTAGTAAAAACTGATAGACTACACCCTCTCAAGGGATCTGTATCTCCATAAAAAACTGCATTAACCAAACACGGTCTCAGAATATATTTCCTTCCTTTATCTTATGTCTTATAAACCTGCCATGCATGAAAATGTAGCCAGTGGTAGACAGCTCAATATGTTAAATAATTTAACACCCTCAACTACTCCAGAAAGCCAAAGGAGAAACTGGGGAACAGTGAAATGAAAAGAACCCTGTTTATGTATGTATGTATGTATGTATGTATGTATGTATGTATGTATGTGTGTATGTAATAAATCGTTTCTAAAATATTTCCATGTTGGCTTATTATAGACTGAAATAAAAAGATAGCTTCCAAAAGGTAGGGGACTAAAGGTTTTTTGGTATTCTTTTCTTCCTCAGGAATTTATACATTTGGACTGTTTGCAACTGATATTTTTGTGAATGCTGGGCAAGTGGTTACAGGAAACCTGGCTCCCCACTTTCTGGCCTTATGTAAACCCAACTACACAGCACTTGGATGTCAGCAGTATACACAGTTCATCAGTGGGGAGGAGGCTTGCACAGGCAACCCAGATCTTATTATGCGAGCCAGGAAGACGTTCCCATCCAAAGAAGCAGCCCTCAGTGTCTACGCTGCCATGTACCTGACGGTAAGGAGGAATCCCCAGGGCATGCTCCTTGAGATGTCTTTTCTTCTCTCAGGGGTGAAATTCATTTTCTTCACATGAGAATCAATTATAGGATGTTAGAAGCTTTCTATTAGTGATTTAATTTATTTCTAAAAATTGCTGTTTGTACTGTGAATAATATTAACTCAGTTGACTCTCATGGGGTCATAGGTGGGTGGCTGATTACACACAAAAAAATCACTATTAGAAGTTCTGCTTGAATATATGTTTACCTTTGTATTAAATAAAACTTGTTAGAAAAAAATTGTTCTGTAACACTCCCCATGAACTTATAGCAGCAAATTAAGAGATTTATCTGAGCCTCCCTTAGCGGGGAACCTAGGAGGCCTGCAGACACCAGATGGGCCAGGAAGGCACCAGCAACCAGGGCCAGTGCCAGAGGCCTGGGGCCCAGGGACTAGGTGTGACTCCACACCCTTCCCCCCTCCTGCATGATCAAAGTGGGCAGAGTCACCCAGCCACCCTTAGCCAGATGCCTAGGAGGTCAGCAGACACCAGGTGGGCCAGGAAGGTGCAGGCAACCAGGGCCAGTACCAGAGGCCTGGGGTTCAGAGACCAGGCATGACTCCACACCCCTCCCACCTCCTGCATGATCGAAGTGGGCAGAGTCACCCAGCCACCCTCAGCAAGGCTGACACATCCCCATGATGCATAGGATCCAGTAAGCTGGTGGAGTTCTCTGCAGACGATCCACTGGACACAGTGTTAGTGATTCACGGCTGTGCAGCCAATGTAGAGGAACTGAATGGCAGAAACACAGTGAGTGACCAACCAATTCTCCATATTAACATTTGAAATTAGCACCAGAATCCAAACTAAAAAATAAACCCACATGCCAAAACCACAATGAAAAAAATAACAACATGGGCAAAGCTCATAATAAATCCACACTGAATTCAACGGGTCCTGTAGTAGATCTGTATAACTAGATCACTCTGGAAGGAAACCAAGACATGGACCTTAGAAGAACAGTCATAGACATATTCAAAAAAATCAAAAAATAATAAAGAACAAATCACAGAATTAAGGGAAGAGTGTGAAAAACTCAGAAAGGATCTAGAAGGAGAGAATGATAAACTCCAGAAAAAACTAGAGGGAAGAATGAAAAACTGTGAAAAGAACTAGAGGAAGAGAAACACAAACTCTGAAAAGAACTAGAGGGAGAGAATGACAAACTCCAGAAGGAAGTGGAAACACTGAAAAGATCCCAGGCTGAAATGAAAAAAGAAACTTACCATCTAAGCAAGGAGCTACAAGTAGAGAATGACAAGCTCCAAAAAGAAGTGGACATATTAAAGAAATCACAGGAAGAAATGAAAAAGGAAATAGACCACTCATCCAATAAACAGGGAAGGATAGGAGAAAGCCTCAGAAGCAGAATGGATGAAGAAGAAAATAGAATATCAGACCTGCTGGATAATATGGAACAACTAAGATGGTCAAGTGAAGATTATGAAAAATTAAAAAAAACCCAAGAGTGGAACAACCAGGAACTGTGGGATACTATGAAAAGACTGAATCTCCACATCATATGCATAGAGGAAGGAGAAGAATCCCAAGACAACAGAATTGATCAGATCTTCAACAAGATAATAGAAAAAAATATTTCCCCAAACTGAAAAAAAGACAAAGCCATACAAATATAAGAAACACATAGAATACCAAATAGACAAGACCAGAAAAGAAATTCCCCATGCCATATCATACTTAAAACACTGGATGCTGAAAACAATGACAAAATACTGAAAGTTATAAGAGAAAAACAACAAATTACATATAAGAGGAAACCCATCAGAATTACAGCTGACTTCTCAATGCACCAATTGGACCAAAGTATTCCCAGTGCTAAATGATTTTAGATGCCAACCAGATTACTATACCCAGAAAAATGTCAATTATAGTTGAAAGAGAAAGAAAAATATTTCATGACATAAACAAAATGAAAAAATATATGTCAACAAAACGAACACTTCAGAAAATACTTGAAGGAATTCAAAGAACAGAGGAAAGGAGCAACTATCCCCAAGCAGCTAGATAGAGAAATTAATAAAAGCATAACAGTATAAATACAAACCTAGACCAAGAATGCAGACAAAAATTAAGTTGAAAGGAAGCAACACACATCTCTCAATAATAACCTTAAATATCGATGGTCTAAAGGCCTTTATAATTTGGGGGTGGGCGGGTTTGAATCCCCTAGCCAACATCTCCTAGGCAGAATAATTCATTGCTGATGTCAGAGCTTTCCTGTAGTAATATATTTTGCTTAATTACACAACTTATAAACACTTTACTATTGAATTTGGCTCTAGATAGAGAAATATCCTTTCACAGTTCCTATGCCTATCAATCAGTTAATATTTTATGCCTGTTTTATAGGAAATTACCACTGCTAACAATTGCTCTAGTTTACAGTTAGGGAGTGGTTCATTACCATCAGTTTTCTTTTTCCTATCAAGGGGAGAGTAGGAAGGTTCTCAGTATCTGGAGGCAAACTTCATCAGGGCCCATTAAAACACGTCAACACAATATTAATTCAAAGAGATGCTCAGTGTTCCTGTGACCTAGGCAGTCTGAGGTTCCTCGATTCTAGATGTTCAGATGGGTCAACCCTCTCTGCTGGGATTTCCCGAGTTCATCCGCCCGCCATGAAGTGTATGTTTGTCAGGCCATTTAGATTGGTGGACTTTTACCTGGTTGGGAACACAAAATTTCTCCTCCCATTGTTAGTTTCAAGATTCAGAACAAAATGAAATTTATCCATAGGATTGGACACACAGCAGTTTTCATTTGTATCCAGAAAGGATATACCCCACCTCCCACTGTCCCTTAAAGGGCCTTTTGCCTACACATTGGGATATATTGCAAGGAGAAAGGCAGTAAGTTCCTGTTGTCGAGACCTGGTGTGAGCATGAAAAATGTTATGAGCGTCACTTTGCTAGCGTACAACTCGGCCTCTGAAATGCTAGAGAGCGTTACCCAAAAGGCCACTAAATCAATACAGCAAAATATTGGTCTCCCTGAGACAAGCAAGACTCACCGTCAAATATCAGCTCACCTCAACAGCCTGGAGATACTGTGCAACAGTGGCAGCCATTGTCTATATAATTAATCCCAACAATTCATTTTGGCTATTAGCTCTCTCCTTGTTGAAGGAATAACTCACAGCGAATGCCACAAGCTTAAGTCCTCTAGTGGTTAGGAGATGTTATGGGCCACAATAAGAACTTGTCACCCTTTATAAGAAACACAGTTTCGGAGTTACCATACCATCCAACACATCTTTGTGTCTATGCTCACAGCTTAGCTTGACATAATAATGGTACTGCTTAAATGCCTGTACATCCAGGAGCTTGTGCTTTGTTAGTATGACTAAAAAGGGTATCACGGGAAAGCTGTCAACCCATGAAGGGAACAACCTGAAAACAACTGGAGTCCAAAATGACAACTCCAAAGAAACTTAGACTGTTTTCTTCTCACCCACTTGTGCCCCTTTTCCAAAGCCCAGGGAACAAACTGTGGAAGAGGAGGCGTGGTAGATTGATATGGGCTTCAGAGAGATAGGGGGGTGAATCATGAGACTAAGGAATATAGTCTGGATCCTGATTGATCAACATGCCTGTGCATACAAGCTTCTCCAACTGGACTATGGGAACCTTGGGTTGTTCAAAATTTGGACATAGATACTTGCAAAATGCACCAATTACCTAATTGTATGACGTACTGAGTAACATCAATGTTATCTGCAAACAACTGTGTCATTATATTGTAGAATCCCTTAAAAAATAATAAATAAAAAAATATCGATGGTCTAAACTCCCCAGTCAAAAGACATAGACTGGGAGAATGGATTAGGAAACAGAATCCATCTATATACTGTCTATAAGAAACCCATCTCACCCTCAAGGACGGACACCAACTTAAAGTGAAAGGATGGCAAAAAAATATTGCAGGCAAATGGTACCAAAAAGCAAGCAGGAGTTGCTATTCTAATATCAGACAAAATAGACTTCACAGTAAAGTTAATCAGAAGCGACAAAGAGGGACATTATATCCTTATCAAAGGAACAATTAACCAGGAAAACTTCACAATCCTAAATGTTTGTGCACCAAACTTGGGTGCACCAAACCATATAAACACAATTCTGCAGGTCCTCAAGACACAGATTAATCCCAGGACACTAATAGTGGGGGACTTCAATATCCCACTGAGCCCCTTGGATAGATCAACTGGACAAAAAATAAACAGAGAGACATTGGAACTGAACAATACAATACAACAAATGGACCTCATAGATATCTACAGAATATTCCACTCAAACACCAGAGCATATACTTTTTACTCAGCACCCCACAGAATTCTCCAAAATTGACCACATACTGGGACACAAAAGAAATCTCAACAAATACAAAAGGATTGAAATTATTTCATGCATTCTATCAGATCACAGTGCAACAAAAGTCAATATTAACACCAGAATAAGCCTGACTAGCTACAAGAACACATGAAGACTAAACAATCCTGAATAATGAATGGGTCAGGGAAGAAACAAAGAATGAAATAAAAGTATTCATTAGAACTAAATGAAAATGACAACACAACAAAACATCTGTGATACTTTAAAAGCAGTCCTAAGAGGGAAATTTATAACCTTAAGTGCCCACATTAAAAAAACAAAAAAGGAACAAATAAATGATCTAACACTACAGCTAAAAACACTTGAGAAACAACAACAAATGGACCCTAAACCCAACAGAAAAGAAGAAATAACAAAAATTAGGCAGAAATCAATGAAATACAAAAAAAGAAAATAATACAAAAATCAATGAATTCAAAAGCTAGTTCTTTGAAAAGATAAACAAGATAGACAGACCTCTAGACCAGTTAACCAAAAGAAAGAGCAACTCCAAATTAATAGTATTCATGATGAAAAGGGAAACATCACAACAGATAAAGAAAAGATCCAGAAAATCATACAAGAATACTTCAAAAACCTATACTCTACTAAGTTTGAAAATCTAAGAGAAAGGACTGGAGAGATGGCTCAGCGGTTAAGAGCACTGACTACTCTTGCAGAGGACCCGGGTTCAATTCCCTGTACCCACATAGCAGCTAAGAACCGTCTTTAACTCCCGTTCCAGAGGAATCTGATGGCCTCTTTTGACCTCCGAGGCATTGCATGACATGGGTGCACCGACCTACATGCAGACGGTACACTTATACACATAAAAAAAAATGTTAAGAAAAGAAAACCTAAGAGAAATGATGAATATCTGAAATCCTAGGAATCAACAAAGCTTAACCAAGAAGAGATTGACAGTTTAAACAGACCCATAACATCTGAGGAAATTGAAGATATAATAAAAAACCTCCCAACTAAAAAAAGTCCAGGCCCAGATGGTTTCACAGCAGAATTCTACACAACATTTAAAGAGGGCTTACAACCTTTAAAACTCACACTGTTCAGAAGGATACAAACAGAGGGAAATATCCCAAACTCCTTCTATGAAGCCAGCATCACTCTAATACCAAAACCAGGCAAAGACACAACCAAAAAAGAAAACTATAGACCCATCTCATTAATGAACACAGATGAAAAAATTATCAACAAAATACTTGCAAATTGCATACAGACCCATATCAAAAAGACCATCCATCATGACCAAGTTGGATTCATACCAGAGATGCAGGGATGGTTTAATATATGTAAATCAACAAATATCATAAAACACATCAATGGACTGAAAGACAAAAATCACTCAATCATCTCAATTGATGCAGAAAAAGACTTTGACAAGATCCAGCATCCATTCATGTTGAAAGTTCTAGAGGGAATTAGACAGAAGGGAACATTCCTCATATAACAAAGCCATATACAGCAAACCCACAGCCAACATCATCTGAAATGGAGAAAAATTAGAAGCATTTCCCTTAAAGGAGAGAACCAGGCAAGGCTGCCCACTATCACCACTCCTCTTCAATTTAGGGCTTGAAAGGCTTGCTAGGGCAATAAGGCAAGAAACGGAAACTAAAGGAGTACTAATTCAGAAAGAAGAAGTAAAACTATCCATTTTTGCAGATGATATGATAGTTTACCTAAGGAATGCTAAAATCTCCACCAGAAAACTCCTAAAAAATGATTAAGAGTTTCAGTAAAGTGGCAGGATACAAAATTAACCTAGAAAAATCAGTAGCCTTTCTTTACACCAATACCAAGCAGCTACACAAGGAATGTAAGGAAACCTTCCCACTCATAATAGCCTGAAAAAATACCTGGGAACAAACCCAGCCAAAGACACCAAAGATCACTACAACAAAAATGTTAAAGCCCTGAAGAAGAAGATTGAAGATGACATCAAAAGATGGAAAAACCTCCATGCTCATGGATTAGAAAAATTAAATAGCAAAAATTTCCATTCTACCCAAATTAATATACAGATCCAATGCTATCCCAATTAAAATCCCCATGAATTTCTTTACAGATTTGGGGAAAAAAAAAAACCTTAAATTCATATGGAAAAACAAAAGACCCAGAATAGCCAATGCAACCCTGAGTGAAAAATGCAATACAGGGGGGATCAGCTTACCAGACTTCAAGCTACATTACAGGGCTATAGTCACAAAGAGAGCCTGGTACTGGCACAAAAACAGACCTTTTGACCAATGGTACAAAATTGAAGATCAAAACTTCAGCTCATACAATTCCAGCCACCTCATATTCAATAAAGGGGCTAAAAAAGCTCATTGGAAGAAAGATAGCATCTTCAGCAAATGGTGCTGGCAAAACTGGATCACCATTTGTAGAAGAACAAAATTAAACTGTACAAAAATCAACTCCAAGTGGATCAAAGACCTCGATGTGAAACTAAACTCTGAAGGTAATAGAAAAAAAGTTGGTAGTAACCTACAAGATATAGGAGTGGGAAAAGACTTTCTAAATCAAACAGCAGCTGTGCAAGAATAAGGTCAACAGTGGGACTTCATCAAACTGGAAACGTTTGTTCAGCCAAAGAAACAATCAAGGAAGTGAAGAGAAAACCCACAGAGTGGGAGGAAACCTTCACCAGTGATACATCTGACAGAGCATTAACATCCAGAATATATAAACTACACAAAAAACAAAGATGTAAAAAAACAAATGACTCACTCAAAGATGGAGTAAAGAGATGAACCGAGATTTCACCAGTGAGGAAGTAAAGATGGCTGAGAAACATCTTAAAAACTGTTCAACAACATTAATAATTAAGGAAATGCAAATTAAAACCACTCTAAGATATCATCTCACTCCCACAAGACTGCCTAAGATCAAGAAAACAAAAGACACCAAATGCTGGAGAGGTCGTGGGGACAGGGGAACACTCCTCCACTGGTGGGAATGTAAACTCATACAGCCACTGTGGAAAGCAGTGTGGAGAACCCTTAAAAGACTCAAAATGAGCCTACCACCTGACCCAGCCATACCACTTCTGGGTATATACCCACAAGACTCATCCTACTGCAAAGATACATGCACATCTCTCTTTATTGTAGCTCTCTTCACAATAGCGAAAAGCTGGAAGCAACCTAGGTGCTCCTCAACAAAAATGTGGTACATCTACACAGTGGAATTTTATGTAGAGGTAAAGAAAGATGACATCATGAACTTTGCAGGTAAATGGATGGAACTCGAAACCACTATGCTAAGTGAAGTAACACAGTCCCAAAAAACAAATGGGGAACGGATTCCCTCATTTGTGGATGCTAGCAGGAAATTCCCAGTTGAAAGGTAAGCTGAGGAATGTTATTGTTATATTTCTTTCTATCTGAAATCAACTATGCTGTTATAATGCAAATCTCTTAATGGGCCCTAGAATTATCTTACCATTTATTTTTGCACATAGTAATTAATGCATATGGGTGGAAGTTATATATTCGTAACTTAGAGTAATATAAAGTTAAAGGGAAAAATGTCAATTCCTAAACATATTTCAGAGTTAACATACAGTTTATTCCTGGAGGGCATAATTCTGGTACACATATGACATTTATATAGACATGTTTTGGAACAATAAAAATGAGAGGGAACAACAAAAACATAAGGATTGAGTCAAAGAATGGAGTGATACAGTTAAATTCTGCCTAAAGCAAGGAACCTCTACATAAAAAAAAAAAAAAACTTCAAAAAGAGTGAGAGAAAGATACAGGACATATACGACAGAATGACTGAACTGAGGTGGGGTATGGGGGAGGGAAAGGGGAATATGTCTAAGTTGAAGTGAAAAATGATGTATGAAATATACAAAACACCAATAAAAGTATTATATTAATAAAAAGAGATTTATGTGTGCTCTTGCCTACCTGCTCATGCTCTCCTGGTGTTGGTAGAGAAAGACTTTTTTAGAAAGCTTTTTTGTAATACAGCATGGAATTAACCAATATAGTCTTAGATGGGGCTGGAGAGATGGCTCAGGGGTTAAGAGCACTGACTGCTTTTGCAGACGACCTGGGTTTGATTCCCAGCACCCACATGGTGGCTAAGAACCGTCTTTAACTCCAGTTCCAGGGGAATCTGACGCCCTCTTCTAACCTCCGAGGCATTGCATGACACGGGTGCACCAACCTACAAATAGACATTACACTCATTCACATAAAAAAAAAAAAATAGCCAGGTGTGGTGGCGCATGCCTTTAATCCTAGCACTTGGGAGGCAGAGGCAGGCTGATCTTTGTGAGTTCAAGGCCAGCCTGGTCTACAGAGTAAGTTCCAGGCCAGCTGGGACTACAGGGAGGCCCTGTCTCAAAAAGACCAAAAAAAAAAAAAAATAGCCTTAGATAGTATGTTTTTCTTTATTCTTGATTATTTGTCATCTTTTTAGTGGGAGGAGCCAGGCTCCATGTGCAGCTGTCTTAAAACTCAGAAGTGGGAATAAGTGACCAGAGTCGATTGTGTTGCTATGGACAGGAACAGAAAGGAAGGCAGCCTTGGCAGCAGCTACTGACCTCGGTGTTTCCATCATCGACCCTTCACCAGGAGCTCCCTGTAGCTGTGGGGCTAGACTTCAGGGTTGTTCTCCATAGACTTTTCTGTAAACTTTAATAAGTGGAAAATATTCAGATGTCTCCTTCCCAGGGGTGCCATGGTCTACTTCTTTGTTATTTCAGCTTGTTAACGAAAGATTTACAAAAAGTCAGACCAAGTTTGAGACAAGATTTATTTTTTTTTTAATTTTTGTTTCCACTTACCCCACTTTCCTAGCTCTCTATGTAGAGACCAGGCTGGTATTGAGGTCACAGAGATATGCCTGTTCTGCTGGGATTAAAGGTGTGTGCCACCTCACCCGGAGGCAGTCTGTCTTTTTAAAAAAATCCTTCTGTTAAATATGACAGGGTCTTACTGTGGCTTATAAAATCTCAACCTGTAGAGGAGGTAAGCTTTGGCATCAGCCTTGGGTTTATTTCTCCAAGGAGAGCAATACCAATTAAGATTTGGGATATACAGGCACATGGCTGCCTCTGCCTGCACAGTATTTCCAGGCAGGTGAGGTGTAGCTGGTGCTGACGGTGGGATCTTTGGTGAAACTACAGCAATGTAGTAGCTGGACACTCATTTGATCAACTTGATTGAACAAACCCCTGTCACCCCCACTGGATGGTGGGGCTGTAGGGTGTGGGCACAACAGCCTGCAGATAGTTTTGCATGAAGGATGCTTGTACTCATGGATTATCATCACTTATAGCTAAAAATGAAAAAAAAAAACTGAGAGAAAGATGCAGGACAGTAATGGCCAGAATGCATGATCTGGGATGGGTTGGGGGTGGGGGGAGGGAAAAGGGAAATAAGCCTGAATGAATTGGAAAAAATGTATGAAATGCCACAAAGCATCAATAAAAATTAATTTAAAAAAAATAAAAATAAAAAAATCCTTGACAGTTTCTTTTTTATATAAATTTATTATTATTTTTATGTATTTTTTTTTTTTTTTTTTTTTTTATCAAATTCTAGACATGTGTCCTCCTTCCCCCCCTCACCCCACCAGACTCATGCATTCCAAACAGTTTTTTCATCTTTCTGTTAGTCTTTTTCAAAATTCTCAATGTGGAAGTTGACTGTTTTTGAGCAGAAGTTTCATCATTTCAGTCAGTTCTTTGATGCAGTCCTTTTCTATTGTTTGTTGTTGTGGTTGTTGTTAAAGTATTTTTTAGAGATCTTTGGTGTCTTTGGTTAGGTTTGTTCCTGGTATCTTATTGTTTTGAGGCTATTTTGAGTTGGAAGGTCTCCTTGTATTCCTTCTTCAATTGCTTGTTGTCAGTATAAAGAAAGGCTACTGATTTTTCAGGTTAATTTTGTATCCTTTACTGAAGCTCTATTGTTTCTAGGAGTTTTTCTGTGGAGTTTTTAGCACCTTAGGTAAACGATCATATCATCAACAAAGAAGGATAGCTTGACTTCCTCTTTCCAATTAGAACTCCTTTATTTCCTTTTCTTGCCTTAATCCTAGTAAGTGTTTTAAGTGCTATATTGAAAAGGAGTGGGGACAGGGGCAGCCTTGCCAAGTTCCTATCTTTAAGGGGAGTGCTTCTGTCTCTTCTCCATTAGGATGATTGGCTGTGGGTTTCCTTATATGGCTTTGATTACATTGAGGAATGATCCCGCCAAACCAATTCTCCCTAGGACATGAAGCGATGCTGGATTTTGTCAAATGTTTTTCTGCTGAATTGAGAATGATGTGTGGTTTTTGTCTTTCAGTATATTTATGGTTTTAATGATATTTATTGTATTTTTTTGTCCATGTCCCTGCCTCGGGTCTGAATCCAACTTGGTCATGATGGTGATCTTTTTGTTGGGGGTCTGTATGTGGTTCAAGTTTTTCGCTGGATATTTTTCTCTTTTCATTATGGATGGGTCTTATTTCTCCTTTTTTGGTTGTGTCTTTGCCTGGTTTTGGTATTGAGTGAGGCTGGCTTCATGGAATGAATTTGGGAGATCCCTCCTTTGAATCCTTCTGAACAATTTGGTAATAATGGTTGTAAGTCTTTTTAATATGTTTTGTGAATTCTGCCCTGAAACCATCTGGACCTGGGCTTTTTTTTAGTTGGGAGATTTTTTATACATCTTCTTTCTTCATATATTATGGGTCTGTTTAAGCTGTTTATTCTCTCTTGGTTGAGCTTGTGGGATTCCCAGGATTTCAGATATTTGTCCATTCTTCTAGGTTTCAAACTTACTAGAAGTATAGGTTTTTGAAGCATTCCCATATGATTGTCGGATTCTTTTCATTGTCTGTGTGATTGTTTTCCTTTTCATCACAAATTCTATTGGTGGTGGAGTTGCCTTTTTTTTCTTTGGTTAACTGGGCTAGAGGTCGGTCTCGTTTCATTCTCCAAAGAACCCAACTTTGACTTATGGATTTTTTTTGTTTGTATTGTTTTCTTTGTTCTAAATTTCTTATTTCTCTCTGATTTTTGTTATTTTCTCCTGTCTGTGGGTTTAGGGTTTNCACCAGCTACACCTCACCTGCCTGGAAATACTGTGCAGCAGAGGCAGCCATGTGCCTGTATATCCCAAATCTAATTGGCTATTGGCTCTCCCCTTGGAGAAATAACCCATGGCTGATGCCACAAGCTTACATCCTCTACAGGTTAGGAGATGTTATAAGCCACAGTAAGACCCTGTCATATTTAACAGGGGGGAAAATTGTAATTCATGGATTAACATATCCAAACATGTGTCTATGCTAAAGTAACCTACCATAACTATTAGTGCTGCTTAAATACCTATATATCTAATTGCTTGTTCTTCATTAGTAGGATCGAAAGGTTATTCCTGGACAAACTGTCAGCCCATGAAAGGAAACAGCCAGAATTGACCAGAGTCCAAGTCAACAGCTCCAGAGAGAGTGGACTGTTTTACCTCTCATCCACCTGTGCCCCTTTTCTAAGCCTAGGGAACAACCTGCGGAAGAGGGGGCGTGGTAGAATGTAAGGGCTGCGATTGGGGTGAATGGTGAAACTACAGCAATGTAGTCTGGACACTCATTTGATCAACTTGATTGAACAAACAACCTGTCACCCCCCACTGGATGGTGGGGCTGTAGGTGTTTGGGCACAACAGCCTGCAGATAGGTTTTGCATGAAGGATGCTTGTACTCATGGATTATCACTTATAGCTAAAAATGAAAAAAAAAACTGAGAGAAAGATGCAGGACAGTTATGGCAGAATGCATGATCTGGGATGGGGTGGGGGTGGGGGGGAGGGAAAGGGAAATAAGCCTGAACTGAATTGGAAAAAATGTATGAAATGCACAAAGCATCAATAAAAATTAATTTAAAAAAAA
The DNA here is from genome assembly GCA_009823505.1 of Rhizomys pruinosus. Taxonomy (NCBI): domain Eukaryota; kingdom Metazoa; phylum Chordata; class Mammalia; order Rodentia; family Spalacidae; genus Rhizomys; species Rhizomys pruinosus. The sequence continues at coordinate 630,550 of VZQC01000498.1, forward strand.
ATAAAAATAAAAAAATCCTTGACAGTTTCTTTTTTATATAAATTTATTTATTTATTTTTATGTATTTTTTGGTACAAGATTATGTTACTAATATCTAGACATGTGTCCTCCTCTCCACCCCCTCACCCCACCAGATCTCATGCATTCCAAACATGTTTTTCATCTTTCTGTTAGTCTTTTTCAAAATTCTCAATGTGGAAGTTGACTGTTTTGAGCAGAAGTTCATCATTTCAGTCAGTTCTTTGATGCAGTCTTTTCTATTGTTGTTGTTGTTGTTGTTGTTAAAGTATTTTTTAGAGATCTTTGGTGTCTTTGGTTAGGTTTGTTCCTAGGTATCTTATTGTTTTTGAGGCTATTTTGAGTTGGAAGGTCTCCTTGTATTCCTTCTTCAATTGCTTGTTGTCAGTATAAAGAAAGGCTACTGATTTTTCTAGGTTAATTTTGTATCCTTTACTGAAGCTCTTAATTGTTTCTAGGAGTTTTCTGGTGGAGTTTTTAGCATTCCTTAGGTAAACGATCATATCATCAACAAAGAAGGATAGCTTGACTTCCTCTTTTCCAATTAGAACTCCTTTAATTTCCTTTTCTTGCCTTATTATCCTAGTAAGTGTTTTAAGTGCTATATTGAAAAGGAGTGGTGACAGGGGCAGCCTTGCCAAGTTCCTATCTTTAAGGGGAGTGCTTCTGTCTCTTCTCCATTTAGGATGATGTTGGCTGTGGGTTTCCTTATATGGCTTTGATTACATTGAGGAATGATCCCGCCAAACCAATTCTCCCTAGGACATGAAGCGATGCTGGATTTTGTCAAAGGCTTTTTCTGCATGAATTGAGATGATTGTGTGGTTTTTGTCTTTCAGTATATTTATGTGTTTTATGATATTTATTGATTTTTGTACCATCCCTGCATCTCTGGTCTGAATCCAACTTGGTCATGATGGATGATCTTTTTGTTGTGGGTCTGTATGTGGTTTGCAAGTATTTCGCTGAGAATTTTTTCATCTGTATTCATTAATGAGATGGGTCTATAGTTCTCCTTTTTGGTTGTGTCTTTGCCTGGTTTTGGTATTAGAGTGATGCTGGCTTCATGGAATGAATTTGGGAGATTTCCCTCTCCTTGAATCCTTCTGAACAATTTGAGTAATAATGGTTGTAAGTCTTTTTAAATGTTTTGTAGAATTCTGCCCTGAAACCATCTGGACCTGGGCTTTTTTTTAGTTGGGAGATTTTTTATTACATCTTCAATTTCTTCATATATTATGGGTCTGTTTAAGCTGTTGATCTCTTCTTGGTTGAGCTTTGGTGATTCCCAGGATTTCAGATATTTGTCCATTTCTTCTAGGTTTTCAAACTTACTAGAATATAGGTTTTTGAAGCATTCCCATATGATTGTCTGGATCTTTTCATTGTCTGTTGTGATGTTTTCCTTTTCATCACAAATTCTATTGGTTTGGAGTTGCTCTTTCTTTCTTTTGGTTAACTGGGCTAGAGGTCTATCTCGTTCATTCTCTCAAAGAACCAACTTTTGGACTTATTGATTTTTTTTTTGTATTGTTTTCTTTGTTTCTATTTCATTAATTTCTCCTCTGATTTTTGTTATTTCTTCCTGTCTGTTGGGTTTAGGGTTCATTTGTTGCTATCTCTCAAGTGTTTTTAGCTGCACTGTTAGATCTTTTTCTGTTTTTCTGATGTAGGCACTCAGGGCTATAAACTTCCCTCTTAGGACTGCTTTTAAAGTATCCCATAGGTTTTATTGTGTTGTATTATCATTGTCATTCAATTCCAGGAATGCTTTTATTTCTACCTTGACCCATTCATTATTCAGGAGAGTGTTGTTTAGTTTCCATGTGCTCTTGTAGATAGTAGGGCTTATCCTGGTGTTGATGTTGAGCTTTATTGCACTGTGGTCTGATAGAATGCATGAAATTATTTCAATCTTTTCGTATTTGTGGAAGTTTTGTTGTGTCCCAGTATGTGGTCTATTTTGGAGAACGTTTTGTGGGGTGCTGAATAGAAAGTGTATTCTCTGGTATTTGGGTGGAATATTCAGTAGATGTCCATGAGGTCCATTTGGTTTATTGTATCATTCAAGTCAGATGTCTCTCTGTTTATTCTTTGTCTGGTTGATCTGTCCGGAGACTTAGTGGGTTATTGAAGTCCCCTACTATTAGTGTGCTGGGGTTAATCTGTGCCTTGAGGTCCTGGAGAGTCATCTTTATAAAGTTTGGTGCACCAGAGTTTGGTGCATATATATTCATGATTGTGAAATCTTCATGGTCAGTTGTTCCTTTGATAAAGATTTAATGGCCCTCTTTGTCTCTTCTGATTTCTGTTACTTTGAATTCTATTTTGTCTGATTTTAAAATAGCAACACTTGCTTTCTTTTTGGTACCATTTGCTTGTAATATTTTTTTCTCTCCCTTCACCTTAAGTTGGTGCCTATCCTTGAGAGTGAGATGGGTTTCTTGCAGACAGCATATAGATTGGGTTTGTTTCCTAATCCAATCTCCCAATCTATGTCTTTTGATTGGGGAGCTTAGTCCATTAATATTTAAGGTTATAATTGAAAGATGTGTGCCACTTCCTTTCACCTTATTATCCATTTGCATTTTTAGTCTTGGTTTCTACTTCTGCAGTTATGTTTTTATTAATTTCTCTTTCTAGGTGCCTGGGGATAGTTGCTCCTCTCTTCTGTCCTTTGAATTGCTTCAGGTATTTTCTGCAGGGTTGGTTTTTTGGACATGTATTCTGTCATCTTGTTTATGTCATGGAAGATTTTTCTCTCTCCTTCAACTATAATTGCCATTGTTGCTGGGTATAGTAACCTGGGTTGACATCTATAGTCTTTTAACACTGGGAATGCTTTGCTCCATGTTCTTCTTGCTTTCATGGTTTGCACTGAGAAGTCAGTTGTAATTCTGATGGGTTTCCCCTTATATGTAACTTGTTTTTTTCCTCTTGTGGTTTTCAGAATTTTATCTTTGTTTTGGGTGTCTATGATGTGGCATGGGGAGTTTCTTTTCTGATTTTGTCTGTTTGGAGTTCTATGTGCTTCTTGTATTTGTATTGGTTTGTCTTTTTTTAGTTTGGGGAAATTTTCATCTATTCTTCTGTTGAAGAGCTGAACAATACTATTATCTTGGGATTCTTCTCCTTCCTCTATTCCTATGATGCAGAGGTTTGATCTTTTCATAGTGTCCCATATTTCCTGGTTGTTCCACTTTTGTGTATTTTTAAATTTTTCATAAACTTTACTTGAGTTTTTAGTTGTTCTCTGTTGTCTTCCAGGTCTGATATTCTTTGTTCTGCTTCCTCCATTCTATTTCTGAGGCTTTTCCATTCCTTTCCTCTTGATTGGATGAGTGTTCCATTTCTTTTTTCATTCCATCCTGTGATTTATTTAGTATTTCCACTTCCTTTTGGAGCTTCTCAATCTCTTCCTGTAGCTCCTCGCTTCGCTGCTTTGTTTCCTTTTTTGGTGTTTCCATTTCCTCTAAGTCTTTCTTGAGTTTTTCATACTCTCTCCTTAGTTCTCTGATTTGTTCTTTAAATTCTTTGATTTCTTTGAATATTTTGGCAATTGTTCCTCTAAGATCTGTGTCCTGGGCCATCCCCAGGGGGATCCTGGGGAGGTATGCCTGTGCTTCAGATGGTCCTAGGAAGTCCCTGATCTAATCTCTGCACACTGAAGTCTCACATTGGCAACAGGCCCACCTTTAATACCAGCTAGCAGGTTGACTCTGCCCTGACAGCCACACCAGGCAATGATTTAACAGGCTCACCTTTAATACCAGCTAGCAGGGCGACTGGGCCCCGACAGCCACCACACAAGACAATGATTTAGCTATCCAACAAATCAACAAAACAATTATCCAACAACCCAGAGATAGATCTATCCAACAATCCACCTGGCTGATGTACCCGCTTCCTACTTGTGCTTCAGATGGTCCTGGGAAGTCCCTGATCTAAGTTCTGCACACTCAGATTTGATTATTTCTAATGACTTGGAGAAGCTCAGAATTGTTTTTAGCCCAGAGCAGCTACTTCATGATGGAAGTGTTTCTAATGCAGTTGTGTAACAGTACTACTTAAAGCAAAGCTTATAGGAAACCCAGTGACATTTCTTTCCTAGATTAAAAATGATTACTAAGTAGAAGAAAAAAATTATGAGTAAATATGTCATTTTATATAAGATTTCCAGTGGCAGGACAATTAGAGGTCTTAGGGTAGATATTTTAAGGTTTTTTTTCTTAATTTTTTTTAATTTAATTTTTATTGATGCTTTGTGCATTTCATACATTTTTTCCAATTCAGTTCAGGCTTATTTCCCTTTCCCTTCCCCCCACCCCCACCCCCACCCCATCCCAGATCATGCATTCTGCCATAACTGTCCTGCATCTTTCTCTCAGTTTTGTTTTGTTTTTTTTTTTTCATTTTTAGCTATAAGTGATAATCCATGAGTACAAGCATCCTTCATGCAAAACCAATCTGCAGGCTGTTGTGCCCAAACCCCTACAGCCCCACCATCCAGTGGGGGGTGACAGGTTGTTTGTTCAATCAAGTTGATCAAATGAGTGTCCAGACTACATTGCTGTAGTTTCACCATTCACCCCAATGGCAGCCCTTACATTCTACCACGCCCCCTCTTCCACAGATTGTTCCCTAGGCTTAGAAAAGGGGCACAGGTGGATGAGAGGTTTTTTTTTTTTTTTTAAACTTGTTTATTCTTTGAGATAGGGTTTTGCTCTGCAGCCCAGACTAGTCTATAATTCATTATGGAGTTTAAAGCTGGCCACAGACTTTTAACAACCTCCTACTTCAGCCTCTCAAGACTTGAGATTAAGATTTTTTAAAGTTTATAAACCAATTTAATTGTGATCCTCACTGCCTGGGCTTATTAAGAAAATTTGTATGGCATTTGGGTGTTAGTCCTATCCATCTATTCTGTCTGCCACTGCATGCTGACTGCTATAAAATGTGTCTCTTACAATTCTCTCTTGCCCTCTTCCTCTCTCCCCAATTCTGCACCTCTAATCCCCCAATTTCTTTATACATCAGCTTTGCTTTCTCCTGTACATTGTACGGTATCTTTGGGTCTCTTATGAAATCTGCTAACTCATTCATCTTCCTATTCACCGAGTTGCTCAAGTACAGGCTTCTCTCTCCTAGAATATGCAGCACCCAGATTCCCAGGGAAGACTGGGAATGAGTGAATCAGAAGGCATAAAGCATGTTTTCCCTTATTGATATCATCTATCTGAGGTTGACTTTGCGTCTGTAAATGGACTCTATATCTGCATATGAATATGTGATCAAGTGAATGGTGGAAAGGAAATTGCAGAGTGCTTTCTGAACCAAGATAATGTGTACCCTTTTAGCACAGATAGATGCCAGATTTTGCTGTGTATCCAGCCTTTGCCAATGTTGGTAAATGCACAGATAAAATAAAATAAATACCCTTTTTAGTGTACTAAATGGTGCCTTAAATACATTGCTGTGGCCTAAGGCATTTGCTTCTTATATCCCAGAAGAATCATAACATCTTATCTTGGCTCTGATCTGCTCACCACCTTAATGCATTTCTTTTAGAATCCTTTGAATTATAAGCTATATTGTTTTTTCCATGATAGAGACTTGGATACTTTGTTAATGATAATTATAATTGTAATTATGGCCGTAAACATTTACTGAAAACTTAGTCTGGTTCAGATTTCAATTTTGTTCATTTATGACTTAATTAATACTTCAGTGCTATTTATTTATTATTTATTATGTACTTAATTCATATATGAATGTACATGATTTGGAGATACTGAGAAAGTGAAGCAATTATCTCAGATCAACAGAAACACAAATTTTCCTGGTGACAGTGATCTTGAAGCTATTACAGATAGGGAAACATGACATCTTGTCAGATCTTATGTGTGCAGGGTTTGCTGAAATCCTCACTCCTTCAGTATAATTTCAGTATTCAGTAAAGATTAAAGCTGAGGGTGCAGATGGTGATGAGCTTAGAGTGTAATCACTTAACGAGCAGTCTAACACTAGGAAATATTCTATCATTAAGTATGTTTCAGAATAAAAGTTAGGATCCCTGCTTGTAATTGCACTGATGGATAGCCCTGTCATTTTATCAGGAGATTGTTCTCTGTTAACTGCTTTCTTCTCTTTCCCCACCACCCCTTTGTGTGTTTGAGAGAGAGAATGTTAGGTAGCTGCTATGGTAACTCCAAATACATTTCATGCTACAAACGTAGGGTTTCCAGCAAGGTTCTGCTGTTATGTTTGAACTCATACACAAATATATTTCTTCTCAGAGTCACTGGTGACACCTTGGGAAAACTTTATAATAGAAAGTTTGGGTGTTTGAGACTAATACACTCATGAAAAGTTGACAAAATTTTCATGGGCAGATAAACGAGAAAAAATGGCCTCACCTACAATATTCTTTGTGGAAATGGTTCTATGACTATGTGTAGAAATATTTATTTAATGTTGATGTTATAAACATATGTAACCACATAAAAAGAAAGGAATTATGTCATGAAGTATTTGAATGTGAACTGAGGGAAATTTGTTTGTTTCTTCACTACATAGGTTACTAAGTAAACCTAAAGAATTCCCCTTAGCATCTGACATTTATTAAGGCTTTGGGGATAATTTGATCAGAGATATTTCTCTTGCTTTAATAAAGAAGTTTGAGGGGGAGAAAACCTCCTCTAATCCTATTTTTACAAATGCTGTTCATTTCCCAGGCAGATATGGTGATCCAAAAGTTATTTAACTCTCAACTCTCAAATTTCTGATTCAGTGTTAACATACTAGAATAATGTTTAAATTTGGCTTTGTAGTATTTTCACATACATATGATTTTTCTAATTAAAAGCAATGAATTTTAAAGTTGGAAAGAAAATTCATATTTGGTGAATTTCTAGTTAACCCCATAAAATATTGAAACAGATCGGCACATGATCAGACCTTACAGTCACTTCCAACTCTAACGTTAGGTTTTTCTTTTCCTTAAAAAAATCATAATAAATGGGTGGGGAGATAGATCAGTGGTTAATAACACTGGCTGGTCTTATAGAATACCCAGGTTCGATTCCAAGTACTCACATGATGGCTAACAGCCATCTTTCTGTAACTCCAGTTCTAGGGGATTTCAATGCCTTTATCTGATCTCAATGTTTATTGTGTAATGTGGGTGCGCTTATATACATGCAGACAATATATTCATAAACATACAATAAAAATAATAAAATATTTTAAAGTAATAAGACAGAGTTAGCTACACTGGTTAGTATTTTATTTTGAGTCATTCTAAACCTTAAGCAAATAAACATCATCCTTAGCTTTCAACGATTCAGCTTACAGTCTTCCTGCTAGTCCTGGCTTCTCTCCTGGGCCCAGTTCATTTCCTCAGTTTGCTGAGGTGTGGCTCAGCTGGGTTAACTGGAATAACTGGGCTTCTCTCATTCTTAGGTCTTTCTGCAAACCATCTTCCCTGACAGCTTCTTAGAGTAAGTGTCCAGGAGGTTGGAGCCCCAAGCCTAAGGTGTCTTGAGGCTTAGGTTCCTGAACTGCCTCAGCACTCTCCCTGTAGTCTGTCTGTTCAAACAGATTTAGATCACCTTTACCTGGAAGATATGGCCAAGTAAGATTGCAAAAGGCTGATATAGAGTGAAAGGAAGAAGTTCGGGGTGTTATACAATTTGCCAGTGTTTACTGAGAACAGTGAAAGGCTAAAATACCACTTGTCTCTGTCTTCCTCTTTGGTTGCCAGCTATTGGCACATTCCTGTCCTCACTTCTCATTAAGCCATCTTTTGTCATGAGTTTACAGGGTACCCTGGGCACTCACTACTGTTACAGGATGCAACAACAACAACAAAAACATTGCTTTCCCAAGACAATTTGGAATTGCATTTAGAAGGAAAAGATAGAGTGGGTGAAAATACACACTCAAGGGTCCCATCTTGTATTTGTCTTCATTGTCTGGTGAGACCAAGATGTCATCACTTAGCTTTCCTCTAAACTTCTCTGCAGCAGAGTAACTTAAACCACAAATGCGCAAGATGCCCATCCTTCCAGGAGCAAATCTTATCAAGTGTCCGATATATATTTCTTGGCACACACTCAATGAGATAGCCATTCCACGACAACTGGTGCTACAACTGCTGTTATTAGTTGACGGACACATTTCTTGTCAGCCTTTAGTTAAGTGTTACTGTGCAGGGTGAGAGAAGGCACAAAAGCCATCTGTGAAGTACTATCTGTACTCTAATATATTTGCTATCCTAGGCAGTTTAAATCATGTGTCTCTGTTTCCCCACACTTCCATGAGCTCCATATTTTAAGTTATATCTAACACATAATCTCTCATTCTACCTTGGACACAGATATTAAATAGCTGTTCCCAATAATCAAAACATAATGATGCTGCTTTGAAATCATATGCATAAAATTAAGAAAGTACTGGGATGTGGGGCTGGAGGGATGGCCTAGCGGTTAAGAGCGACGACCGCTCTTGCAGAGGACCCGGGTTCGATCCCCAGCACCCACATGGCGGCTGAGAACCGTCTGTGACTCCGGTTCCAGGAGAACTCCAGTTCCAGGGGAATCCGAGACCGTCTTCTGACCTCCGCGGCATCGCACGACACGGGTGCGCAGCCGCATGCAGGACAATACATTCATACCCATACAAAATAAATAATTAAAAAAAAACGAAAAAAAAAAAAAAAAAAAGAAAGTACTGGGATGAGACTAACTGCTAAGTAAATGAATAAAGAACACAAATATTTCTGCCTCTTTCATTTTACCTGACTTCTATAAATAAGACCTATATTTGTGTCTTCTGTGACTGGCAGGTAGGTTACTAATGGTATCTGGTTTGTCAGTCATATCCCAGAAGTCTCTGCAATGTCAACAGTATATCTGAACCTCTGAGATTATGAGATCACCAGTGTTGCCAACTGACTTAGTTCTGACTAAAAGCAAAGAACACTGACATTTCAGTTAGTTCACGTGGGCTTATTGTCAGTAAATATCTTATTCATTATGCTTTTTTCAAATATTGAAAACTATGTGCTAGACATTCATATGGCTGTGTTTTCTTAGGTGTTAATAAACTACATGTGGAGACTGGTGACCATGGCTTGCACATTCTCATTAGGAAAGAAGGTCTGACCGTTCCAGGATAATGTAATAGATAGATGGTGACATTTGTGGCCCTGGCTGTCAGGGCTTTCTGGATCTTTTCCATTATAGTTTTTTTTTTAAACTCAATTGTCTGACAGAATCATTATGAAAAGGATATTCTTAAATATCAGATGGTAAACACTGAATTTTTTATGAACATAAAAGTTCATTATTTTTTATTTTGAGCTCTATAAGCACTTAAGACTGTTTCATGGATCTCTAGAAGCACCATGAATGGTAGGTCTGTACTTACCAAGCTTATGAAAAAAGTGTGGCCCTGATGATTTTATTTGGTAAAGTAATAACTGGAATATGACTACCTGTATATCCAGTAAAGACAGTGTCACACACTACCCCCTTGTTGACAGGCAGGAGGGAGAGTGCCTTAGAAGTAAGGGGTGCTTGGGACGTGTCTGGAAGAAGGATGTGGTTTAGATAGTAGAGAAAAGGTGTTCTAGTTCAGGGGTAGCGGCAGTAACAGCAAGGCCTAAGAAGCAAAATGGCCATGACAAGGCAGGACTTCAGGGTGGGGATATGTGATATCTGAGGGGAATCATGATATTTATGCATTAGCAAGAGTAAACAAATTAGAAAGTCCTGATAATAAGACTTCCTGGCTCCAGTTAACGAGCTGTGTGTAGCTAGAAAAGGACTTGATGGAAGCAGTGCTTCCCATGATTACTGTTAACTCAATTTCATACACGAGCCCTACTTCCTAGAATACAGCAGTCACCTCTCTTTGCTGACTTAAACTTGTGCTGAAATTTAAGAATGGTCTGACTGAGAACAAAGAAATTAAAATGGACAGAAATTATAATGAAAAGGAACCTTTTTAAGAAGATGGCCATAGAGTTTCAGATAACGAAGGTTTGGATTTCTGGCTTCCTTAAGACTGGAAACCCTAGTGCTAATGTGACAAGGGTCAGAGGAAATAAAACGAGGTTCCTAGTTTCTAGGGATGGCATGCTCTACAAATCTGACTGCCAAGAACAGGAGCCGCTGCAGGGCGAACACATGCATTCTCTCCTAGAACCCAGGAATAGAAAACTCAAGCCAGTACTTAGCATGTATCTTGGGGTTTACAGGACATTTCCCGCTGACCCAGACACCATTACTCATGCATGGTTCAAGGACCACACTGCACAATTCAGCTCTGCTGAATTCTAAACCTCTGTCCACAAGTGCATTCATTGGAAAGCTACTGTTTGTGTAGTGCCATTCCAAGTACGTTATGAGCTGATGCTCATCAAGGGATTAAAGCATGACGTATGATCGTCTGTGATCCGCCCTTTGTCAAATGTATTTGCATTTAATATATAGGAAGAGATTACAGCACTGTGATTTCAGTCATCAGCCTGGACTTGAAAACATAGTTCAATCGAGGCAATTTCCTGACACCTCTGCTGTTTTATTACTTTCAGGGTTATATTCTTATGATCACAGTCTGTGGTGAGCTATTTGTTTACACCATTTAAAGAAAATCTTGGAAGAAAAATGCAGGACTTCAAATAACAAGTAGAAATTCCTCTATAAAAGTACAGCAATTTAGGGTATGAAATTATTATTATTAGTGAGGGCTTACTGAGAGCACTTTACACAAATGTGTTTACTGTTCATGTTCTCTGCACAGGGACTTGGGCTGTTAGCTTATGGACAGTATAGAGAAGTATGTCTCTTTAAACTTCTACTATGCAAAACCAAGCTGGCAGTCACACAATTAACTTCCCTTTAATTTCAGCTACTCTCCAGATGGAGATCTATAGAGACTTATAGAAATACAGATTTATACTTTCTTACCTTATGATCCAGATCAACATGAATTTTCTTTCTTTCTCTCTCTCTCTCTCTCTCTCTCTCTCTCTCTCTCCCTCTCCTCTCCTCTCCTCTCCTCTCCTCTCCTCTCCTCTCCTCTCCTCTCCTCTCCTCTCCTTTCTCTGCCTGTTAGGTATCCTTGCACCATAACACCCTTCAAGACTATCTCTCTTACTTTTTTACCTGAAGCTGTGTCTCTCAAGGAAACTCCTCTCCAAGTTTTAAAGGGAAGGTTCTCTTTCCCTTTAAGACTCTGCCATGTTGTATCTGATCTTTCATCTCAAGGCTGGATCACATTGCCTCCCTGCCTACCGTGATTCATAATCACTAGCACTGGTACCCCTGTCATCTCTGTCTTAGCATCTCTCATTTTAATGACTTAAAGCCATTCATTATTTTCTCCAAATGCTCTTCCTCTCTGATCTAAATGCTTGACTGCCATGCCAGAAAACCCTGCACCAGCCAACTAAGAACAGATTTCTGACCTTCTCCAAGGCTAAACTAATCCTTCTCCACTGCTACATCTATCCTGAGGAACCCCCCAGACCTTCCATTAGCCTTGGTCTCTCTCCTGACTCTTTATTCCTGAGAAAATGTCATTTTAGTTAGTGTCCTACTACCTCTTTTCACCTAGAATTTCCAAAAGCAGAATCCACCTTCTTCTGCTGCTCCATGCTAGCTCTCTGCACTTCTCCTGACTTGAGGATCAGAACTCTTCTCCTCTGAGTACCCCGCCCTGAAATCTCTGAGTCATTCTCAACTCCTTCTCCCACACCCCCACATCCAGATGTCTTATCCTGTTGCTTCCACCTTTGGACTGTCTCTCAAATCCAGACTCTTCCTTTTCCCTTACGTGTTCTATGGCTTTAATTTAGTCCCTTTGCATTGTAGCTCTTGGTAATGGCAAGAGTGTGTTTAGCAAGCCTCTTCCTACAGCTCTTTCCTCACCCACCCATCCTACAGTAGGTCCCTGGCGTAGCATGAGTTTTAAGTACATTCATACTTGCACAGACACTTTCTGCAGCTGGCTTTTACGATCCCTTCACACCCTTATATGTGACATGCAAAGCCTTCTTAGTCCTAGCTGAAAACTCTTTTAACCTCTCTTGCTATGGACTAAACCATGTCCTGTGTCCCCATGTCAACTCTTAATTCTTTTTGTTTGTTTGTCTAAAAAGATATATTACTCATTTTTATTAGTTCTTTTAGAATTTAATGGACTTTGTTTTGATTGATTGTATACACACCTTTCCCCCAACACCTCCCAGGTCCACCTTCCTTCCATTCCCACCCAACTTTGTGTCCTCTCTTTACCATAAACCCCACAAAATCCAGTGTATGCTGTTCATATACCCTTAGATGTGTGACCATCCACTGGAGCATGATTGACTTACCGGAGGTCACCCCCTTAGAGGAAACTTCTCCCAGCAGGTATCAGTTGCCAATAACTCCTTGGCTAGGGGTAGGACATTGTGTCTACCTCCCCACAGACCCAACGCCAGTCAATGTTTAGAGAATAGGGGGCTGCAAAATATTTAACCCTAAACCAAACACCCTTCATATCCTCTCCCAAGGCTCATGGATTATTGTGAAAGAAGGGACAGAAAGAACATAAGCCAGAGGTGGTGGGTGACTATGATGAAAGTGTTTTCAGGACACAACAGAGAAGTTGCGCATACGAACTCTCAGCAGTAGTGACAGCATGAACAAGATCTGTACAAGCTCAAGTCAGATAAAAATCCCATCCCTAATTTTTATGTTGAGGCTCTGACCTCTGAAGTGGTGGTATTTCCAGGTGGAGCCTTTGGAAGTGATTAAGCTTAGAGGAGGTTTTGAAATTGGGGCCTATGTGATGGCCTTGATGCTCTTATAGGAGGCACCAAAGCAATAGCTTCCTCTCCTTGTCTTGAGAACACATAGCAGTAGAGTGGCTCTCTGTAGGCCAGGAGGCATGCCTTCACCAGAACCTGACCACGGATCTTGGACTTTCAGCTCTCTGAGCTGTGAGAATGTTAATTTCTATTGTTTAAGCTGCCTACCCCATGGTGTTTCATTCTAACAGATGAAGGTGACTAGGATAGCTCCCTTCTTCCATAATTTACTTTTTCAGGAACTCAATTTTCAGTTCCTGTGAACTCTGTTCATTATAGGCTTCTAACCAGTTCTAACCACAGTGCTTTTTCTCCTTCTGCAGTCTTCCTTTCAGATCACTCCACGGCCTCCACACGTTGCCAACATTCTGTTCACCTTTTTATCTGCTAGTCAGAGTTCTCAATAAAATAACCTAAGCTGAGCAGGTTGACTTAGACCAAAGGACAGGCTTAGAAGCTAGGCTCCTGGAATGAGTGTAATCAACAGAACCTAGATAGGCAGAGAGCAGCGGGAATCATCCCACAGGAAAGGTGTGATGAAGGCACAGTGCTGTCACTTCTGTCCAACAGTCAGCTGTCACCAGGCCTGCTAAGGAAGTGGATGTGTCTCAACATCTACTCTGTGTTACCTACAATAACATTTGATTATTGAGTGTGATCATGTGCCACATGATTTTAGCCTTGGTGGTAGGTAAATGGTCCCTGTCTAGAAGGTATGTATGCAGGGGATTTTTTTTTATTTTCTTTTTTATTATTTTTATTTTATGTATATGAGTATCTTGCCTTCATGAAGATAGGTGCTCCCGTGTTGGGCATTGTACATGGAGTTCAGAAGAGGGTGTCAGATTTCCTGGAACTGGAATTTATGGACAGTTGTTAGTTCCATGTGGGTGCTAGGATTTGAACCCAAGTCTTTTGCAAGAATAGCCAATGCTCTAAACCTCTGAGCCATCTCTCCAGCTCCCATGAAGAGGACTTTCTAGTCCCAGCAAGATGCTCTGTAGTAACTGAGAGACATGCTCTTAATCTCTGTCAGTGTTAAGCTCTTTTCTGTTTAATCAAAATTAATCTTTGTGGCTTTGGTGATATACCTAGTATATTCAACACTAAGCCAAGGAATTTTTGGCATCCTTTCTTCTATATTAAAACTATTTTCATTAATAGTCATATGATTATAATAATTAATTTATTGATCAATTTTTAGTTTTATAATATACACAGTAATGGGACTGGGGAGATTGCTTAGCTGGGGAGTGCTTGCTGAACGAGAGTGTGGGACTGAACTCAGTTCTCAGCACCCACGCCCAAATGCAGCTTGCAGCAACACACACCTGTATCCCCAGCTCTGGGGAAACAGAAGCAGGAGGACCCCTGGAGCTAACTGTTCAGCTAGTCTATAGCGATATGGTGAGCTTCAGGTTAAATGAGAGACCATGTCTCATAAAATAAAGGGGGGCTGGAGAAATGGCTCAGAGATTAAGAGCACTGGCAGCTTTTGTAGAAGACTCAGGTTCAAATCTCAATGTGACAGCTAGCAATCATTTGTAAGCTCAGTGCCAGGTGCTCCAATGACCTCTTTTGTCATCCACAGGCAATGCACAACATGGGTGCACTTACATACATGCAGGCAAAACACTCATACATAAAATAAAATAAATGAATGAAATGAAAAAATAAGGAGGAAAGTGAGAAAGGAAGATATCTGACGTCAACTTCTGGCTTCCACACACATGCACAAGCGCACACATGATCTCAGAAGCACACACACACACTGCACAAAATATGTATTTAAAAATATTTTTATTTTTATTTTTTTAACATTTTTTTATTGATGCTTTGTGCATTTCATACATCATTTTCCAATTCAGTTCAGGCATATTTCCCTTTCCCTTCCCCCCCCACCCCCACCCCAACCGAGATCATGCATTCTGCCATGACTGTCCTGCATATTTCTCTCAGTTTTTTTTCCATTTTTTAACTATAAGTGATAATCCATGAGTACAAGCATCCTTCATGTAAAACCAATTTGCAGTCTGTTGTGCCTAAACCCCCACAGCCCCACCTTCCAGCGGGGAGTGAGGGGTTGTATGTTCAATCAGGTTAATCAAATGAGGGTCCAGACTACATTGCTGTAGTTTCACCATTCACCCCAATCGCAGCCCTTACATTCTACCATGCCCCCTCTTCCACAGATTATTCCCTGGGCTTAGAAAAGGGGCACAGGTGGATAAGAAGCAGAACAGTCCACTCTCTCTGGAGCTGTTGTCTTGGATTCTGGTCAATTCTGGTTGTTTCCTTTCATGGGTTGACAGTTTGTCCAGGAATAACCTTTCGATCCTACTAATGAAGCACAAGCAATTAGATATATAGATATTTAAGCAGCATTAATAGTTATGGTAGGTTACTTTTGTGGCACATACAAATGTTCTCTATAGTTTCTCTGTTGTACAGTATCACCTTGTAGCTTTCTCTTTAAGATGATTTAACATAAAAATTAAGTTTGCTCCCCAAGTTAATCATATATAGTCACCCAAAACAACATGGGTAAATTTGATGAAATCTGAGCCTAGATTCCACCCTATAGTTATGTATAATACAACTGTCTTCTGGAGACTCATGGGTTAAAAAAAAGGGGGGGGGTACAGATAGATATGAAACTTTCTCATCAAAAACCTTGCAATTCAAATCTTAAAACTAACTATGGGAAAAGATTTGTGTGTTCCAACAGGACAAAATGTCACCAACTTAACGGCTGAGAAAGAAAAGATACAGCTTTGCATTGAGTAGGATGTAACAGAAAGTGCCAACTGAAAGGTTGACCCATCTGAACATCGAAAGGAAGAAAAGCCTCAGATTGCCATAAACATCGAACCCCTCTGTGGCCCCTGCATGTAACAACTATTTATAATGAGTCCTAATGAAACTTACCTTCTAGGTGCCGCAAAGGTTTTGATATGAGAGACTTTCTTGCCTCCCCCCCAGAACAAGGAGAAATATGATGATGATGAGGTTGCTCTCCAACTGTAAATTGGAGACAACTATTATAGAGGTAATCTCTTATAAAACTGGTAAAACTGCCTTCTTTAATTGACTATTAGACATAAGAACTGTGAAAAGGATTATTCTCTGTTCAGAACCAAATATAATACTAAAGTCCTTAAACTATGCGCTTAAGCAAAACATATCAATACAGGAGCTCTGACATCAGTAATGGATTATTCCACCAGGGAGATGTTGGCCAAGGGATCTAAGGCCCCACAAAAGGTAAAGGCTCCTTGCCTCTAAACTGGGATACCTGCAAGAAGAGAGGCGATAAGGCCCTGCTGCTGAAGACCTGACGTTAACATGGGAAAGATGCATTGAGACCACACATGCAAGTGTACAGATGGCCTCTGGAACACCAGAGAGTGTTACCAAAGGCCACTAAATCAATAAAGCAAATACGGGTCTCCTTGAGTCAAACAAGACTCCACCGTCAACACCAGCTACACCTCACCTGCCTGGAAATACTGTGCAGCAGAGGCAGCCATATGCTTGTATATCCCAAATCTAATTGGCTATTGGCTCTCTCCTTGGAGGAATAACCCATGGCTGATGCCACAAGCTTACATCCTCTACAGGTTAGGAGATGTCATAAGCCACAGTAAGACCCTGTCATATTTAACAGGAAAAAATGTAATTCATGGATCAACATATCATCTAAACATATGTGTCTAAAAATATTTTTAAATGGGGCTGGAGAGATAGCCTAGTGGTTAAGAGCGCCGACTGCTTTTGCAGAGGACCCGGGTTCGATCCCCAGCACCCACATGGTGGCTGAGAACTGTCTGTAACTCCAATTCCAGGAAAACTCCCGTTCCAGGGGAATCTGAGACTTTCTTCTGACCTCCATGGCATTGCACGACACGGGTGCACAAACCTACATGCAGACAGTACATTTATACACATACAAAAATAAATAAAATTTCAAAAATAGCTTAATAAAAAATAAAAATATTTTAAAATAAATGTGCTATAATTATATGAAAATACAGATATATTTTAATGTGAGATACCCCAATACATTATTCCACATATGAACTGAAATTTGTACTGGCCCAGCAAAAATACTAAATTCTGCATCCATATTTTTCTATTGTTTCAAATTTTAGATACAAATAAGAACTCCCAGGACTCACATCGATTGGAAGAACTGAAATACTCAAATTGTTCTTTTTCATCTCTGTAATTACGCTATCCCACTGGCGCCTTGCTTGTTTCTCATCAAGTCTGCTGTGTAAATGGAGTGCCTCAGGTGCTAGAGACATTCACTGTCGCTAAAAAGCACTTGAAAGAGTCTCAATTTTTATACCAGCTTGCTCTCCGAACAGATCTGTATAGCAGGGTACACGTTTACCAGGAGTAAATTGATGGCTGGACATTTTTGAATTAACTTCTGTCTATAATGTACTGTGTATTTGCAATTATGGAATAAAATGTACTAATTTGAAGCCTATGTACATTTAGCAGTAACAGTTATTTAAACATAAAACAATGTTCCACTTAATGTCATACCATAACAAACCTCACCAAAGTTGGCAGAAAAAAAAACCATTTTGTTACACTCACAGACTCTGTAGCTCAGATAATTGAAAAAAAGTACATTATTTCTCTGTCTTCCCTATGATGGATCTGGCTTCCACTGGAAAGACTCAGAGGTTAAGTCAAGGGTAGACTGAGTCCATGGTCAGGCCACGAAATCAGCTGAAGTTTTAGTCATTGCTCGCCTGGGCTGAGACAGATGAAGACAAGGGCTGTCTCCACGTCTGCCTATGTAGCTTCCTCACAGCACTGCAGCTATGGATTTCCAGCTCCACACAGACTCTGGGCTCAAATACAGCAAGGAACAAAGTAGAAGCTCAGTGCGTGTGTGCGCAGGTGCACATGGAGCCAGTTTGATCTCCTGTGTCTTCCTGTATCTCTCTCCACCTTATTTTTGAGATAGAGTCTCTCAAGGAACCTGGAGCTCTCAAGTTCAGCAGGGCTGGCTGGCCTGCAGCCCCCAGCGATGTTCACATCTCCACCTTCCCAGCCCTGGAGGGACAGGCACACGTTGTCACACCTGGCTTTTTACATGGGGACTAGGGGTCTGAACTCAGGTCCTTGCGCCTACACCGCAGTTTACCAACTGATTCGTCTCCTCAAGCCCTCATTTGCTTTTATGAGTTTACAGCGTTCAACTCGCCCTATTCTGTTCTTGTGAAGAAGTCACAAGATGGTACACATTACACATTCCCAGGAAGTAAAACGTGACTACCCCTTCTGGTGGAGTGGGAATGTTAGCCAGGCATGAAAGAATGGAACTGTTGTAATATGTGGTTGTGGCTGCTGTTTTTAACTCCCTGTAGTTCCAACTGACCCGGAACTAACAATGTAGACTGTGCTGGCTTTGATCTCGTAGAGATCTGCCTGACTCTGCCTCCCGAATGCTGCAATTAAAGGCATATACCACCATGCTCAGCTGTTGTAACCTTCTTTATTATAGTTTCTATTCTCGTCTTTAAAAAACCATTTTATTTAGATTTTTATTTTATGTGTATGAGTGCATTGCCTGCATGTGCATAAGTGCACCCATGTCATGCAGTGCAGGAGGAGGTCAAAAGAGGACATTGGATTCTTCTGGAACTAGAATTATTGAGGGTTTTTAGCCAGCATGTGGGTGCTGGGAATTGAACCAGGGTCTCTTGCAAGAGCAGCCAGTGCGCTGGTCTATTTTGAACAGAATTGCAGGGCCTTTCAACTCAGCCTTATAATTGGTTTTCCTTATCCCATAAGGTTTTCTTACTGGGCAACTCTGATTTCACAGAACTCAATAGTTGTTCAGTTCATAATTTGGGATTATTAGAGATACAACTAAAAGATACTAAATTAAATAGCAAAGGTAAACAGTTAAATGAAATCTCTCTCTAGGATGATAAAATGTCATTTTCATACTTAATTGAAGTCCTCCTCATTGCTAGACTATGTTCCTAATAAAAATACCTAAACAGCCTCTACTCCTGTCAGATTTAACAGTTCAGTCTTTATGTTATTGCCCAAGTAGCTTTCTAAAATGGACACCACAAGCAGGGACAGCTTCATATATATTACCCTGGTCTTATTCAGGATCCATGCTAAGAAATACTGGATTTAGAGCCCAGCCCAAATCCAGTTTGACCTTATCCTAAAATACTGTGTGTGTTACAGAGACAGAGAGAGACAGAGACAGAGAAACAGAGATAGAGAGAGATTCCCTGTATGCATGTAAGTGTTCCTAGGTCATGCAGTGCCTGTGGAGGCCAGGAGAGTGCATTAGATCCCCTGGAACTGGAGTTACAATTGGTTGTTGGCCACCATGTGAATGCTGGGAAGGGAATGCATGGCCTCTTCAAGAGCAACTAGTGTTCTTAGCTACTGAGGCATCTCTCCAGCTCTTTGTTTTGAAATCCTTAACACAATTACATCTGCAAAAAAGGTTTTTTTTCACATAAGGGGATAGTCACAGGTTCCATTGGTTAAGACTGGTGTCTCTTTAGGGAGACTCTATTAACCAGTACAGGGAATGAAGTAGATGAGATGACAAAGAACGTGGGTCACTTGGAGTGAAATATAAGCAGCTCAGCATGGCAAGAACATAGATTCTGGGGAAAGGCTAGAGAAACAAGGAAAGGTGACATCAGGGTGTGCTTTGTACATCTGAATCACTGAACCCTAGGGGCTGGAGAGGTGCTAAGAGTTTAAGAACATTGGCTGCTCTTGGCCTGGAGAGATGGCTATCAGTTAAGAATACTTGCTGGTTCAATTGCCAGTACCCATCTACATGGCAGCTAACAACCCTTGTAACTCCCATTCCAGGGGGGTCTGACACTCTCTTCTGGCCTCCCTGGGAACTGCATGGATGTGGTACATTTACATGAATGTGGGCCAAACACTCATACACAGAAAAATAAATGAATATTAAAATATTAAAACTGGACCCCTATGTAGAATGTCTTGATGGTTTATGCTTAACTACCACTGGTCTTCAGGGGAGATTCCTGTGTTCTTTCATGCCCCTTCAGGAGGTGAACTGTTGGTCCATGCCTATCCTACCACAATTAGCAGGTTTCTTAGTATTTGTCTAGCACACCTTTAATTTTTACGTATTTGGCAAGCTTTTTTTTTTTTGTCCTTTTGAGACAGAGTCTCCCTGTAGCCCCAGCTGTCCTGGAACTCACTATGTGTAGACCAGGCTGGCCTTGAACTTACAGAGATTCGCTTGCCTCTGCCTGCCAAGTGTTGGGATTAGAGACAAACACTACTATGGCTGGCTCAGTTTTCAAGCTTTAAAATTGAACACTTTCACTGCCAGGTGTGTTGGCGCACGCCTTTAATCCTAGCACTTGGGAGGCAGAGGCAGGTGGATCTTTGTGAGTTCAAGGCCAGCCTGGTCTACATAGCAAGTTCCAGGACAGTCAGAGCTACAAGGAGACCCTGTCTCCAAAAAGGCCAAAAAAAATTTGATCACTTTCATATCGTAACTCTGATGTCATCTTGTTCCTGAGATGCTTTCTCTCTGGGTCTCAGCCATCTTTAGCTTCTATCTCACTGCAGTGCTACAGCAACTCACATCGAGGTCTGTAACCTTGCTGCTGGCTTTTTCTGTGCCTGAACTACTAGGTTCATTTTTACTATCTGATTTTCCCTTAAGGTCAGTGAATTTGTAACTGTCTCTTTCAGATTCTATAAAAGTATTTGCTCTTCCTCTCTGTCTAGAATTCCCATCCCCTCCAACTCCTCCTCCACAGGCTTATTTTTCAACATGTCTGTTAAGAGTCCACCAGAGAAGCTTTATCTAACCCTCTCCTCTTGTCTGACTTGGTTGGTTCTCTCTGTCTCTCAGTGACTCTCAGTCTCTATCTTTCTGTCTCTCTCTTTGCCTGTGTTTAAATTCTCTCAAGGGAGAGAATCATTTTTATTCATGGTGCTTAGGAAAAGCTATTGATCTGTCTGGTTTCTGTTTGTGCAAATCCTTTCTGTGATTTGTGTTCTAAGACTTACATGTCAATTATTCTTTTTTTGTTGTTTGTTTGTTTTGTTTTGTTTGACTTTTAATTATTTAGCTTTTTTGGAAAAGAAAAATATCTCTTCATTGTAAACTAAATTTCCTCTGTTATTCATAACTGAAAACATAATCTAAGTGACACACAATAAAAATTTAGATGAATAATTTACATGTGGAATTAAAAGAAAAAAAACATTTCCCTTCAATGTACATTATTAGTAATAAGGCAAAGCAATTGTCACTAATCTATATGCAAACCTATTTTAGAATCCAGTTTATTATCACTCATATACCTGTGGTGCTGTTTTTAAAAAAACAAAATCAAGGCTGGGTGTGGTGGTGCATGCCTCTAATCCTAGCACTCAGGAGGCAGAGGCAGGAGGACCTCTGTGAGTTCAAGGCCAGCCTGTCTACATAGTGAGCTCCAGGCTAGCTGGAAATAAAGGGAGATCCTGTCTAAAAAGAAAAAAAAAAATCAAAAGAAATAAAAAGAAAAAAATCACAAAAATGTTTACAATCCTTTGAAAATTTCCAGTTTTGTCTGAGTCCTAAAGTTGGTTACAGTGCTTTGGCCTTTGGTTCCCCTGAACACATCTTTTCAATAACCATCAGTGGATGATGCTTAGTATTCACACTTAGCAGCTCTGAAAAACAATGTTTTACTGTTTCTGTCTCATTGACATTCCCGTTATAAATTTGCAAGAAAATCTAAACTCCTATGTTGTGATCGATGGGCCAGTCAAGCAGCATTATGCCACTAGGCACTAAAATAAGAAACCCAGTTTGCATTTGGGTAGAATCCACAAAGGACTACCCTGCCCAGCACATGATGATCAATCAAATTTCTAGCTATCTCTCTACCACTGGACTCAGAAAGAAGGTATTGATTCATAACTTTCCACAATCCACTCCAAAACAAAGGTGTTTCTAATATGCAATCTACAAATCCAAGTGTTCAGATTTAAATATTTCTCTCAGCATATATAAATAGTACATTTTCATCTATGTACATAATATATCTCAACATATTTTCCTGTTATTTACTCTTGCCCCTCCAACTTTATCTGACCTACTTTCTTTTCCCAACTAGCCCCCTTTCTATTAATATATAATATATATTTTATATATATTATATATAATATATATATTATATTATATATAATATATTATATATAACTGGGTTAAATATATAATAGATAAAATACATATTTTATTATATATATATTTTTTTTTCTCAACATTTTTTTTATTGATGCTTTGTGCATTTCATACATCATTTTCCAATTCAGTTCAGGCATATCTCCCCTTCCTTTCAACCCCACCCCACCCCCAAGGGATCTGCATTCTCCATAAACTTCCTGCATATCTCTCTATTCAGTGTTTTTTTTCTTTCCATTTTTAGTATAAGTGCTTCCATGAGTACAAGCAAATCCTTCATATATAACCAATTTGCAGGTTGTTTTGCCCAAACACCCACAAGCCCCACCTTCCATCGCGGGGGTGAGGGGTTGTATGTTCAATCAGGTTATCAAATGAGGTCCAGACTAAATTGCTGTAGTTTCAAACCACCTTCACCTCCCAATCGCAGGAGGCCCTTACATTTCTTCAACTCCACGCCCCCTCTTCCGCAGATTATTCCCTGGTTTAGAAAATAGGGCACAGTGTGGCAAAGAAACGAGTAAAGTCAACTTACTCTGGAGCTGTTTTGCTTGGATTCGTGGTCCATTCTGGCTGTTTCCTTCATGGGCTGACATCCTGTCCAGGAATATAATCTTTCAATCCTACCTAATGAAGCACAGCAATTTAGATATATAGGTATTTAAGCAAGCTTAATAGTTATGGGTAGGTTTACTTTGTTATAACATATACTGTTTAGATGAAGATTGTTAGATCACGAACTACATTGTCAATTATTCTTAGCCATTAATTTTCTTGTCCTAAATTTAAAATTGTCTTTATTTTGGAGAATTTCATACATATATAAAACATGATCATATTTGCCCCTCCCCCCCCATAACTTTCCTCATATCCCCTCCATATGTACCCAGCTTCAGTGTTTTTTTAATTGCATTCTAATCTCATTAGTGGCTGTCCGTGTTGACAAATGGGTAGTTGGGGACAATCTGGAAACAGCCACTAAGTGACTTAATATGTGATTCAAACAAAAACAAACACTAGATCTGAATCCTATCTGAGACCAGTGAAGGCAGGGTAGGTAGTTAGAGCTGGTGCTTAGCAAGCGGATTTGTTGATCTGACACTTAATAATATAGTCATTCCAAGTTGTCTTTTTGAGCCTTAATTGGGATTTTTGAGGCTGTGGGAGCGAGTTATCCTCCCCAATCTTGGCATAAAAGGTAGGGACTTTGTGAGCTTGAGATCTGAAGATTCCTTGAGACCAGCTGAGTTGCAGTGTACAGGGGCATTCTGGACATCGAAAGATCCACCCCACCCACCCACCCAACCCCCGCACCCAGCCCAATGGGATCATCACACAGGGCATACTGCACCCTAGGAGGCAAGCAAGCAAGCCTTCACACAGTGAGAGGCTGTTAGGCATCACATTGGAATACAGCAAGAGAAGAGCCCATATGTCAGCAACACACGAAGAGAGTGAGACAACACAGGGAAAAGGGACAGGCTATTTTGCACAAACTCTACCCAAACCTATGGAGGTTGCCTACAAAGTGTGATCCCCCTGGCGATGGCCCAGGACACAACAGATATCAGAACACCACACAACCCTGGGAACATATTTAAAAAAAAAGAAACAAAAAAAAAAAAACAAACATTAAAAAAAAACAAAAAAAACAAAAAAAAAAAAAACAAAAAAAAAAAAAAACAAAAAAAAAAAAGAAATAAAAATACAAAAAGAAAAAAAAAAAAAAAAAAAAAACAAAAAAAAACAAAAAACTAAAAAAATAAAATAAAAAAAAAAAAAAAATAAAAAACAAAAAATAAAAAAAAAAAAAAAAAAAAACAAAAAAAAAAAAAAAACTAATCCTATTAAGTTAAGATAAGAGAACAAAACTAGGAACCATGAGACTCAGACTAGAGAGAGAAGAAAAACAAAGGAATGAACATGAAGACCATCAAGAAAGACCACTAAGAAAGTGACGGAAAGAGATTGAGAAGCTCCAAAAAGAAGTAAAATACAAGAATCAAAAGAGGAAATGAAAAAGGAAATCAAACACTTCACCAATCACAGAAGAAAGGATGAAAAAAAAAAAGCCTCAGAAGCAGAAAAATGGAGGAAGCAGAACAAAGAAATCAACTGGAAGATAACATAACACAACTAAAAACCATCAAGAAAGGATTATAGGAACAAAATTTAAAAATTCACAAAAGTAGAACAACCAGAACTGTGGGACACTATGAAGATCAAACCTCCCTCTGTATCATAGGAATATAGGAAGAGAAATGAATCCCAGGAATGGATTGATCAGATCTCACAGAATATAGATAAAACGTCCAAACTAAAAAAAGAAACAAACCAATACAAATCAAGAGCACATAGAACGCCAAACAAGACAAGATCACAAAAAGAAACTCTCCATGCCCATATCATAGTTAAAATGGCTAGACGCTCAAAGCAAAGACAAAGTCCTTAAAGCCACAAGAAAACAAGTGACTATAAGGGAAACCTATAAGATTAGAACGGACTTCCGCAATGCAAACTCTGAAAGCAAGAAGGGCTGTAGAGATTGCGTAGTGTTAAAAGAGCTCAACGTCCCTCTGAAGAGGACCGAGGGGGTTCGAGCCCCACACCTTGCATGGTGGCTGAGACTCTTTACCCAATGCCAAAGGAGAACTCTCCAGTTCCAGGGTAATCCCAACACCCTCTTCTGAACTCGCAAGCATGGTGCAAGGACACACGGGTGCACAACCAGTAACATGCAGACAGGAAGATGCATACACATACAAAATAAATAATTTAAATTAAAACAATATTAGTTGACTATTCCCCAATCAAAAGACATAACTTTGGGAGATTGGATTAGGAACAAATCATCAATATGCTGTCTACAAGAACAACAATATTACCTTCAAGGATATAGGCACCACCTTAAAGTTGAAGGATGGAAAAAAAAATACTCCAAGAAAATGGTACCCAAAAAAAATCAGTGTAGCTATTTTAATATCAGACAAAAGACTTCAAGTAGAAAGAAATAAAAAGTAAAGAAGCCACGACATTTTTATCAAAGGAAAAGTTCACCAAGAAGATTTCATTCCACAATTATGAATATTTTTCGCACCAAATTCTGGTGACCAAACTTTATAAAGAAAATTCTCCAGGACCACAATCACACACTAACCCCAATACACTCATAATAGGGGACTTCAATCCCCACTGAGTCCTTTGGACGGTCAACTGGACAGAAAACAGAGAGACATCTGAAACTGAACAATGATACGGACCAAATGACCTCATAGACCTCTACCAAAAATTCCACACTAATACCAGAGAAAACACTATCTACTCCCTAATCTACTTTCAGAACCCAACAGAACATTCTCCAAAATCAAACCACATACTGGGACAGAGAAAGAACTATCAGTAAATATAAAAAGATTGAATAATTTCATGCATTCATATAAGACCACAGTGAATAAAGCTCAACATCTACACCAGGATAAGCCCTATTGCCACAAGAAACACATGGAGACTAAACAACACACTCTTGAATAATGAACGGGTCAGGAAGAGGAGAAAGAAAGAAATAAACACATTCCTGGAAGGAAGGACAATGACAATAAAATAAAACCTATGGGATCCTTTAAAAGCAGTCCGAAAGGAATTATAGCCCTGGGTGCCTACTTAGAAAAACAGAAAGAAGCACAAAAGTGAAGGAGCTGACACTACAGCTAAAAGCCTTGAGAGGCAACAACAGATGAAACCCTAAATGCAACAGACAATAAGAAACAACAAAAACCAGCGCCGAAATCAATGAAAGAAAAACAAATAAAACAATACAAAAAAATCAATGAATCCAAAAGTTGGTTTCTTTGAAAGAATAAACAAGTATAGACAAGACATCTAGCCCACTTAAAACCAAAAAAAAAAATGACACTCCAATCCATCAAATCCTTGTGAAGGGAATAATCACACAGACAAGGAAAGATCAAAATCATATGGGGAATACTTCAAAAATCATACTCTACCAAGTTTTGAAAACCTAGAATAAATGATTAAATGGAAACCTGAAATCCTGGGAATCACCAAAGCTCAACCAAGAAGAGATCGACGCTTAAACAGACCAATAATAAAATGAAAGAAGTTGAGGATGTAGTAAGAAATCTCCTAACTAAAAAGCCCAGGCCCAGACGTTTCACTGCCAGAATCTATAACAATATTCAAAAAGACCTACAACCATTATTACTGAAATTGTCTAGAAGGATACAAATAAATGTCATTACTCCGTTTCTCCAAAATATCCTTCTATGAAGCCAGCATCACTCTATTACCAAAACCAGGCAAAGATACAACTAAAAAGGAGAATTATAGACCCATCTCCCTAATGAACACAGATGCCAAAATTCTAAACAGGATACTGGCAAATCGCATACAGACCCACATCAAGAAGATCATCCATCATGACCAAGTTGGATTCATACCAGAGATGCAGGGATGGTTCAATATACGAAAATCAATAAACATCATCAAGCACATAAATAGAATGAAAGACAAAAACCACACCATCATCTCAATTGATGCTGAAAAAGCCTTTGACAAAATCCAGCATCCCTTCATGCTTAAAGTCCTAGAAGGAATTGGATTGGAGGGATCATTCCTGTTCTAGTTTGTCTTCCATTGCTGTGACAAAACACTCTGACCAAAACCAACTTGGGGAGGAAAAGGTTTATTCAGCTTACATCTCCTGGGTCACAGTTCATCACTCAGGGAGCCTAAGGCAGGAACTCAGGGCAGGAACCTGGAGGCAGGAGCTGAAGCACAGGCCATGGAGGAATTGCTCCCCTGGCCCATGCCCAGCCTGCCTTCTTATACGGTACACAACAAACTGCCCAGGGTGGCACCACTCATGGAGGGCTGGGCCCTCCCACACTGCTCAACTATCAAGACAATACTCCACAGATGTGGCCACAGGCCATTCCAATGGAGCCAATTCCCCAATTGAGGCTCCCTCCACCCAGGTGTGTCAAGTTGACACTAAAGCTATCCAGCACAGTTGACCCCTTGTCAACTTGACACACAAAACACATCACTATTAAACCACCACCTTTCCAGTTCTTATCCACAAAGCATGATGTTAACATTAATCACAACCTAAGACAGTACATCCTTAAAAGCCCCTCAGTCCTTAAAATGTCCAAATGCTTAAAAGTTCACAGTCTATTAAAAGTCTCTTAATTGTGGGCTGCTGTAAAATCCAAAACAAGTACTGTCTTATTTCAAAGGGAAGAATCAGGCACTCTCAAACAAAACCTAAGTCCAGCAAATTAGCTCAAGGCTGGACACCTGGGATTCACTCATGATCTTCTGGGCTCCAAAGGGTTTCAGCAGCTCTCCTTCTCTGACTCTGCCATCCACAGCACACACAGCTCATCTTGCAGACCCAAGCTGACTCCATTCCACACCTGACTCTGCTCTTGGTGGTTGTCCCAAGGTCCTGGCATCTCCAAAAAGCCTGGGTTGCCACTGAAACTGAGGCAGCACCTTCACCAATGGCCTCTTCTGACCTCTCCTCGTGCAAAGCCTCAGCTTCTCTCCATGACCCCTGCAATCCTGGGATCTTCACTGCAACTGAAGTGCACTTCCACCAATGGTCTTTCCTGACCTCTCACAGTGCCAAACCTTGGGCGCTCTCTGTGACCCCTTCAAATTTCAACACCAGAACAATATAGGAGATTCTTACACACTACCAAATTCTTCTTCTGGCTTGAGATGGAGGCTCAGACCCCTTCTGGAACACAGCTTCTGTGTGCTGACCCTGAAGAAATTCTTCTCAGAAGATTTCACCACAGTGATGCTGGTCTCTTGTTACTTACAGCTGATTTTTCAGCCCCAGCTAACCAGCATCAATTGTCCCAGTACAACAAAAATTTCCCTTCAGGTTCTGGTCTCTTGTTACTTACAGCTGATTCTTCAGCCCCAGCTGATGAGAACCCACAGATTAAACAGTCCTGATGATCTCTGCTCCCCTTTAAAACTAGAAACTTCACAAGCCAGGCCTCCATCTTCACAAATCCTTCAGCAAAACTGCTCCAAGCTCCATAGTAACAATCTTTAGGCATTCAATGATCTTCCCAGCCCAAAGTTCCAAACTCCTCCACAATCCTTCCCCAAAACAACAAGGTCAGGTCTGTCACAGCAATACCCCACTTCTGGTACCAATTTCTGTTCTAGTTTGTCTTCCATTGCTGTGACAAAACACTCTGACCAACACCAACTTGGGGAGGAAAGGGTTTATTCAGCTTACATATCCTGGGTCATAGTTTATCACTCAGGGAGCCCAAGGCAGGAACTCAAGGCAGGAACCTGGAGGCAGGAGCTGAAGCACAGGCCATGGAGGAATGCTGTTCAGTGGCTTGCTTCCCTGGCCAATGCCCAGCCTGCCTTCTTATACGGTACACAACAACCTGCCCAGGGCGGCACCACTCATTGTGGGCTGGGCCCTCCCACACTGCTTGACCATCAAGACAATAATCCACAGACATGGCCACAGGCCAATCCAATGGAGCCAATTCCCCAATTGAGGCTCCCTCAACCCAGGTGTGTCAAGTTGGCACTAAAGCTATCCAACACAATTCCTCAATGTAATCAAAGCCATATACAGGAAACCCATGGCCAATATCATCCTAAATGGGGAAATGACAGAAACATTCCCTTTAAAGGTAGGAACTCAGCAAGGCTGCCCCCATCACCACTCCTCTTCAATGTAGTTCTTGAAACACTTCCTAGAGCAATAAGGCAAGAAAAGGAAATTAAAGGAGTACTAATTGGAAAAGAGGAAGTCAAGCTATCCCTATTTGCTGATATGATTGTTTACTTTAAGGATGGTAAAAACTCCACCAGAAAGCTCCTAGAAACAATTAACAGCTTCACCAAAGTGGATATGTATGAAACACATAAAAAATTCAATACAAATAATAATTTTCTCTTATTTATGTACTTGCCTGCTTCCACCTCCAGAGTGCTGGTATTAGCCACTGTGCTTAGCTAATAATTAATTTTACATGTATTTCTCTAGCAACAATCTTTAGGCATTCAATGATCTTCCCAGACCAAAGTTCCAAACTCCTCCACAATCCTTCCCCAAAACAACAAGGTCAGGTCTGTCACAGCAATACCCCACTTCTGGTACCAATTTCTGTTCCAGTTTGTCTTCCATTGCTGTGTCAAAACACTCTGACCAACACCAACTTGGGGAGGAAAGGGTTTATTCAGCTTACATCTCCTGAGTCACAGTTCATCACTTAGGGAGCCCAAGGCAGAAACTCAGGGCAGGAACCTGGAGGCAGGAGCTGAAGCACAGGCCATGGAGGAATGCTGCTTACTGGCTTGCTCCCCTGGCTCATGCCCAGCCTGCCTTCTTATACGGTACACAACAGCCTGCAAAAGGAGGGCTTGACAGCCACAGATTCCTAGTCACAAAAACACCTTGACTTCTGTTTCCTCTGCTATGTCCTGCTGTCAACCAAGTTCTAGGTCAGAGGAAAGCAAGAAATTGAGTTAGTGAGACAAATGAGCTGACCAAACAACTTCTACCTCATGCATGCCTACTGAGGTTTGTCCCTGAGTGTGGCCAAACCTCCTTGTGAATGTGTTCATTCAGTGAATGTGTTTCTTAGAGTCATAACCCTGTGAAAGGGCTGAGATTAGAATAAGCAAAAGATTCTATGCCCTGTCTTCCAGCCTAGTGTTTTAGCTCAGTTATTGCTAGGCTATAAGGAAGATTTGCTGCACCTAACCCAGTCTTCAAATGCTTTTTTAACCCATCCAGTACATATTTAAAATTTCTTAATAATAGTGCTATAAGATTTTCATGAAGCTTGATTCCTGGTATGTCTGAATGTCATCATCTATCCAGAGGCGAATAGTGATTTCTGGACTAGATGCTTCTGTTGGCCTCAGTTAATAGACAGAAGTAGGACTAGTGATGCTAACTCCTCTCTCACCATACCCTCTGCTTACATTAAGAGTCCTCACTTGGGTCACAGTCATGGCTACACACAAGTACATATACAATTTATAACAAATTTCAGCAACTCAGCCCCTAAATACTCAGTGTGTTCATAAGTGCAGCCAGAACGTGACAAGCCAGCCTTCAGAGCCACTTTAGCCAAAGTGCTAATTTTAAAACTCAGATGTTTGCCAGGCCCAGTGGCACAGTCCTGAAATCTCAGCTGCTCAGGAGCTTATCAGAAATATCCCAAGTCCATATCTGGAATAAGCTACTGAGTGAGTTCAAGGGTATCCTGGATGAATTAGTGAGACCCTATGTCCTAATGAGAAGCAGAAATAGTACTTCATATATAGCTTAGTAGAAGATCACTGAGTTCTTAAAACTCCACATGCACACACATACATACACACAGACAAATTGATGGAGTGATCAGTATTTTGAGAACTTGATTGAATTTTTCTAAAATATATACATAAATCTAAATATTACATCATCTTCCATAAATTATTTGTCATAAACACAATAATGTATAAAATTCAATGTACTGTTATCATTTTCTCACATCCGTAGTGCCTTCCCATTTTCCTTTTAATGCATACTCAGACTCCTTCACTTGACACATTAGGCCTCATAAGGTGGCCCTCAGTAACCTTTCAGGAGTCATTTTCTGCTTCTCCCATCTCTGTACTCACCTACAGAGCCCACCCACCAAGCCTCTGGCCTCTCACACTGATGCTGAGGTATTTTCAAGTCCCCCAGCTCCTCGCTAGAGTAAGTTCTTTTCCATATTTGAAAAGTCTTTAGCTCCCACCCACCTTTCAAGAATAAGGGAGGCCTACCCCCCAAACCCCCGATTTCTGGAGCAGGATTTTACAGCTGAAGTATTTGAGTTTGAATCCCTGCTTCATTACCCACTAGACTTAAGTGCTTGGGGGAGTGACGTGGTTGCTTCTCCATTAAGAAGCAATGTCAAGGGATTGTGTAGCATACATGGAAAACACTTTGACTCATACTCAGCTTTCAGTGCATTTTTAACATTTTTGAAGATTAAGTTGTTACTGAAGTGAGCCAAGCACCATGTTGGACACATGAGCAATGAGCAAGGGCATTTCTAACCCTCATATCCTGGCACGGAAGGAAAAGTTACTGATTGCAGTAGAAGCAACTATTTTCATAACTGTTAATGTGGTGGTTTGAATAAGAAATGTCCCCCATAGGCTCTGGTATTTGAATACTTAGTCCCCAGATGATGGAGCAGCTCTGGGAGGTTTAGGAGTTGCAATCTTGCCACTAAGGGGAATGCTTTGAGGGTTCTTAGCCTTGTCTGTTCCTGTAGAGAGAGATGTGATCGCTCGGCTTTCTGCTTGCTGCCATGCCCTCCTCTTATGCCTCACCTACTCCCTGACTCAGAACCATAAACCCAAGTAAACACTTTTTTCCTGAAGGTGCTTTTGGTTCTGTTTTTGTTGTTGTTGTTGGTGGTGGGTTGTTTCTTTGTTTGTTTTTTTGTTTGTTTGTTTAGTCTTTTCAAAAGTCACCTGCCTGGAGCTAACTACATAGACCAGTTTGGACTCTATCTCACAGAGATCTGCCTGCCTCTGCCTCTGGAATTCTGGGATTAAACTCAGGAGCTACCAAACTCATCTAGGTTCTGGTATCTTAGCAACAGAAAAGTAACTATACATTTAAGAACAAAATTCTGGGTAGCACAGTTAGGAAGCTAGGATCATCCATTTCCCATAGTGTGGACTAGGCTGAGGATATGATTTGAGGTGCAAGGCATCAGAGGGTATCCCTTGATTTCTTTAGAAACCTGTCTGCACTCTGCTCTCAATAAATCAAAAACTTATTGTAGAAGAAGTGGAAGCTGCTGCTGGTGTGGAGTGGTTGATGAGTCCTCTCTCACTGCACCCTCCACTTCCACTAAGGATCTTTACTTGGGGCACAGTCATGGGTACACACAAGTACATATACAATTTATAGACTAATTTCAGCAACTCAGCCTCCTAAATACTCAATCTATTCATAAGTGCAGCCAGAAAATGACAAGCCAACTTCAGAGCCGCTTCAGCCAAAGTGGTAATTTCAAAACTCTTCAACTTCTTCCCTCCTGAGAGAGAGGAAGTGAGTTGGAAATCAGGTATGGCTATGATAGGGGGTGAAGCCAGCCAGCTTTAGCTGAATGAACCTGAGGAAAATGAGAAGGTAATCTGTGCTCATGAGAGGGTAAAGAAGGGCTCCTTCTGCCAGCACAAACAGAGACATTCCCTGTAACAGTTTCCTCATTTCTAGGACACACATCTGACAAAATAATTTTAAAAAAGGAAAGGTTTATTTTGGCTCTGGGTATGCTGGCACAGCCCAGGACCCAACTTACAGAGTGGCACCAACCACACTAGGGTGTGTTCTCACCTCAATTAACCTAGTCTATAAGCTCTTTCAAAGACCTGCCCAGAAGTTTGTCTCCTAGGTGATTCTAGACCTTGCCAAATTGATGATCAATGTTAACCACTCGCCCTCCTCCCCCTAACTTACTGCTTGGTGAGTTAGAATTAGGTCAGAAACATCCCCTAAGTACACACTCAAACTTTAAGACAATGTTTGAAATAGCACACTGTAGAATATTTATCATGCTTTTTGAAATGAATGTGAAATTGGTACTTTGTTCTTGATTGCAAACCTAGAAACCATTAGTTTACAATGACAACTGAGTGTAGCTCTGCACACATGTGTGTATGATTGTGTGCTTCCCTGCACTTCATGATACTTTCTTTTCCATCATTTCAATAGTGTATTTATCTTTCCAAGGTACTGTTTGTGTCTTTCTCTGTAATTATAAATTTTAAAACAATATCTTCAAGTCTAAAATCTACTTCTTTTTTATTTTTATTGGTTTTGTACATTTCATACATCATTTCTCAGTCCAATTTAGACTCATTTCCCTTTCCATATCCACCACCCCACCCAAATTTATGCATTCTACCATACCTGCCTTGTATATTTTTCTGAGTCTTTTTTAAGTTTTTCAAAGCAGAGGATTATTGTTTGGGGGAGAACTTCACTGTTTCAGTCAGTTCTTTGTCCCAGTTCTTTTGTTGTTGTTCCCTCCAATTTGTATTGCTTTAACATATGCATACATTTATGTCACACCTATACTAAAATTATGTCATCTGAAAATAAACTGCATGTTATTTCTATATCGTATTTCAGGATTCACATTTTCCCTTTTTAAATTTATATTACTCTAAAATATGCCTACATACCCTCTACCCATATACCCAGATTACTAAGTCTGAAAATAATTGGTAAGTTAATTCTACAGCTTGTTAAGGGATTCACATTGTAAGAGAACAGTTCGCTTTCAGAAAAAGAGGAATATAGCATTGACATTGTAAGGAAAACGTTGGTTTTCCTTACAACTAGGTACTTGGTGCTAACATCCACAAATGAGGGATACCATTTGTCCTTTGTTTTTCTGGGACTGTGTTACTTTACTTAGCATAATATCTTCTAGTTCCATCTATTTACCTGACATCTTTCTTTACCACTGCATAGAACTTCATCGTGTAGATGTACTACATTTTCTCTATCTACTCCTTGGTTGAGGGGCACTTGGGTTGGTTCCAGCTCTTCTCTATTGTAAAGAGAGCTGCAGTGAACATGGATGTGCATGTATCTCTGTGGTAGGATGAGTCTTGTGGGTATATACCCAGGAGTGGTATGACTGGGTCAGGTGATAGGCTCATTTTGAGTCTTTTAAGGGTTCTCCATACTGCTTTCCACAGTGGTTGTACGAGGAGTTTACATTCCCACCAGCAGTGGATGAGTGTTCCCCTTTCCCTACAACCTATCCAGCATTTGGTATCATTTGTTTTCTTGATCCTAGCCAGTTTTATTGGAGTGAGATGATATCTTAAAGTGGTTTTAATTTGCATTTCCTTAATTATTAGTGATGTTGAACACTTTTTTAAAATAATTTTATTTATTTTTGTATGTGTATGAGTGTACTGTCTGCATGTAGGTTTGTGCACCCATGTCGTACAATGCCGTGGAGGTCAGAAGAGGGTCTCAGATTCCTCTGGAACTGGAGTTCTCCTGGAATTGGAGTTACAGATGGTTCTTAGCCGCCATGTGGGTGCTGGGGATTGAACCCAGTCCTCTGCAAGAGCAATCGGTGCTCTTAACCACTAGGCTATCTTTCCAGCCCTGTTGTTGAACACTTTTTTAAGATGTTTCTCAGCCATCTTTATTTCCTTATTTGTGAAGTCTCTGTTCAGCTCTTTACTCCATCTTTTGAGTGAGTCATTTGTTTTCTTACATCTTTGTTTTTTGAGTAGTGTATACATACTGGAAATTAATGCTCTGTCAGATGTATCAGTGGTGAAGGTTTCCTCTCACTCTGTGGGTTTTCTCTTCACACCACAGATTGTTTCTTTGACTGTACAGAAGCTTTTGAGTTTAATGAGGTCTCTCTAGACAATTATTGACCTTATTTCCTGTGCAGCTGTTGTCTGATTTAGAAAGTGTTCTCCTACAGCTCAGGCCAAAGGGTACCATTCAGAAAGGAATCTGAGCTGGGAGACATGAGACAAGAAATGGAGAATGATGGTTAGTGAGCAGGATGTCCAAGTTGTCACTCAATCCATATCTACTTCTTCAGAATTCTTCACACACACACACACACACACACACACACATACACACACACACACACACACACACACACACACGACATGATTTCTATGGCTACCCTATACACCCACAAAGGTAATGCCAAGTCCATAGTGAAGTGCTTTGAGGATAGAAGACCCAGGTTCGATTTCCAGCACCCACATGGCAGCTAACAACCATCTGTAACTTCAGTTCCAGAGGATCCAACACATTCTTTTGGCCTCCATGGGTATTGCACTACATGGGTGCATTTATACACACGCAGGTAATATACTCATATACACAAAATAAAATTAATAAATAAAAAACTAAAAAAAGAGAAAGTATTCTCCTATGCCTATGTCTTGTAGGTTTCTGCCAACATTTTCTATTACTGTCTTCCCCCATCACCTCTCCTCTTCAATATAGTGCTTGAAATGCTTGCTAGGGCAATAAGACAAGAAAGGGAAATTAAAGGAGTACTAATTGGAAATGAGGAAGTAAAGCTATTCCTTTTTGGAGACAATATGATAGTTTACCTAAAGGATGCTAAAAACTCCACCAGAAAATTCCTAGAAACAATTAAGAGTTTCAGTAAGGTGGCAAGATACAAAAATAACCTAGAAAAATCAGTAGCCTTTCTTTACATCAACAGCAAGCAAACAAAGAATGAATATAAGGAGACCTTCCCACTCACAATAGCTTAAAAAATACCTAGGAACAAACCTAACCAAAGAGACCAAAGATCTCTACAACAAAAAATTTAAACCCTTAAATAAGGAAATTGAAGGAGACATCAGAAGATGGAAAGACCTCCCATGCTCATGGATTGGAAACATTAATAATATAGTAAAAATGTCCATTCTACCCAAATTAATATACAGATTCAATGTAGTCCCAATTAAAATCCCCATGAGTTTCTTCACAGACTTGGAAAAAAATCTTTAAATTCATATGGAAAAAGAAAGACCCCAAATAGCCAAAGCAACTCTGAGCAAAAAGAGCAATACAGGGGAGACCACTATACCAGATTTCAAACTATATTACAGGGCTATAGTGATAAAACAAAACAACAAACCAGCCTGGTATTGGCACAAAACCAGACCTGTTGACCAATGGAACAAAACTGAAGATCCAAACTTGAGCACACACAATTTCAGCCACCTCATATTTGACAAAGGGGCCAAGAAGACACAATGGAGGAGAGACAGCATCTTCAAGCAATGGTGTTGGCAAAACTGGATCACCACTTGTAGAAAAATAAAACTAAGCCCCTACCTCTCACCCTGTACAAAAATCAACTCCAATGGATCAAAATCTACTTCTAAATATATTTTTTTCTGATTCTGTACAATACATAGGTTTAAGTCAGGTATTATAATTAACTAAAAGCTCCTGTGGTTCTGCAGCTGCAGAGATGGTTCAGTGAGTAAATGTCTCCTGCACAAGCATAACCCCAGCCCTAGGAGGACATGGATAGATTGCTAGAGCTTGGTGGCCAACCAGCAGATCCAGTCAATGAGCTTTAGAGTCAGTGAGTAACCCTGTCTCAAAAGTAAAATGGAGAGCTGTCAAGACAGATACATGTCATCAGTGGTCTCTACATGCATGCACACCTGCAAAGCCACATGTGTACACACAAGAAACATATATATATATATATCACACACATGCACAATGCATACACAAAATACATCATATGCATTGATTATCACATAATCGCTTTTCTTTCCTTGAGTGAACAAACTCTGAGAATATTTTAGGTCTTAAAGATACATCTTTATTTTCCTCAGTCCCAAGATTTATGAGAAAGAATAAAGCTCTTTTTTTTTAAGTACATCAAAACATACATCAACAAGCTGTGTGATTTAGGAATGTAAAGTTAAATGTCTTTTTACCTGCATGCAAGTTTACAGCTAAACTGCGAATCCCAAAATGTGTTTTAGAATTAACCTATAGTTTATTTTCAGACTTTGTAAATCTGATATATGTGTGGAGATGTATATTTTGGAGTAATATAAAATTAAACAGAACAAAAAATTTTAATATAAATAAAAAATAATATATAAATTAAAAATATTTAAGTACAACTTTGAAGATTAGCAAGAGATAATTGAAATATACTTTTACTAGCTTTGTCCTTAACATCAAAATGAATTTTTAAAAATTATTACAGTTATTTGTTGGTGTCTACGTGCACATGTGCAAAGCCTGTGTGTGGAAGTCAGAGCACACGTTGTAAGGATCAGATCTCTGCTTCTGCTATATGGGTCTTGGTGGTAAATGCCTTTATTTGCTGAGCTCTCCCATTGGCCCTATTAGATGTTACTAAAACAGTGTGAAGTGGTAATAAGGAATGAATTGCAGATAGAGCAGTCAAGTAAGTTCTCTTTAGAGAGATAATATTGTATACAACTTCTTAGTGAGACGGTAGGATGAGCAGGACTTCTTTTATTCCCTTCAGAGACCATAGGAATATAGGAATGAAACTTTGCCTGGTTCGAGGTAAGGACCTGTAAGACCTGTCCCACAAAACCTCTGAGAGTTATCTGATATCTCTGTGGGCATTCAGTTGTCTCTGTGGGTTATCTATAGCTCCAGAAGTTTCAGAATATTGCAGTATTTTCCTGCTTCACCTATCTCTGCAAAGTTCCAAAACCGAATGGCCCCTTCCCTTGAGGTATTGAGCAAAATGTCACACCTCTAGTTTACTGGTTGCACAAACAGGAGCTTTGCAGCCCCCTGGTAGGAGCCAAGGTGGCTTGCCCCTCCCTTCCACCTGCCCCCCACTTCCTTGCCCAGAACACAGTAACTTTTGGTATATAAACACACTGCTGGCATGAATAAATGAGTTTATCTCCTGGACTTCCTCTGAGTCCGTGTCTTTCTTTCTCTTATTCCATCTGTAACTTTCTAGCAATCCCCTCCCCCCTCCTTGCCAGGGCTAAGCCTAGAGACTGTCCGCCTGCAGGCAGAAGACAGCCTTGAAGCTTGCAGTCCTATAGTACTGCCCCCCTGGTTCTAGGAGGGAAGAATATCACGTGGATTGTAGCCACACGAGATTAAAGGAACATCAGACTATAGAAACGACCCACATAGGAAAAGAAGACCAACACAGTCAGTTGCTGCTTGAAATGAGGTAACCTTGAGGGCAGAAGAGATGGCTCAGAAGTTAAGACAACTGACTGCTCTTGGAGAAGACCTGGGTTCAAATCTCAGCATCCACATGACAGTTAACAACTGTCCATAATTCAAGTTTCAGGGGATCTGACACGCTATTCTGGCCTCCAAAGGCACTGTACAACAAGGGTTCACTTATACGCAAATAGGCAAAACACTCACACACATAAAATAAAAACAAGACAATAGAAAAGAACCCTGACCTCCAGCATCTCAATATCTCCATTGATTTTGAGTATAACTGATGACATGAAGGATGGCCATATTCATATTAAAACAGTATTACAGGGACTGGGGATATTACTCAGTGGTGAAGAGCACTGGTTGCTCTTGCAGAGGACCCAGGTTCAGTTTCCAGCACCCACATGACAGCTAATACCTGTCAGTAATTCCAGTTCCAGGAGATCTGATGTCCTCTTCTGATGTCTGCAGGCACGGCAAGATATGAGTGCATTTACACACATGCAGACAATACTCTTATACACGTAGAACAAAAATAATAAAATATTTTTTAAAAACTCATAAAATTTTAAGTTGTACTATTTTTTTCCATTGACATACTGATATTTTATTACTGTCAATTTATTTTCTAAGACTAGATATTATTCATCCTTAGAAAAATTTATGTTCTTTTAAAGTTGTTTTACTTTTGACTATTTTACTCATTCAAACTGTAAAATATACAGATTATTAAAGTGAAGAAAACAAAAATCACTAGTTGTGGTTAAAATAAGATCATGCATATATCATTTTAAAATGGCTATTTTCCATAAATGTTTTGTGAATGTCATTTTATGTGAAAATATATTTAACCTCTATGAGATTTTTTAAAATTAGTTTATTTTTATTTTATGTGTAAGAAAGTTTTTCTGCATGTATGTATATCACATGCCTATATGGCCTGAATATGTCAGAGGATGTTGCATCCTCTGACACTAAAGTTATAGATGTTTGTTAGCCACCATGTGGGTGCTGGGAAGTGAACCTGGGTTCTGTGCAAGAGGAGACAGTCTCTCTTTAGCAGCTTTTCAGGTTTTACATTATTCATTTTCCTTTAAGCTAAGCCAGAATAAACCCTGCAGTTTCCTATAGCACTTCTGTGCACAAATTGGCCATTTACATGTCAATTTTAATTCTTCTTCCTAGTCAGAGAATTTTCAGTCTTGGAATACGCAGGGTTTTTGAAATCATAACAATGAAATATCTTTGTTTGCAGATAACCCTTCACAGGTCACAGACTGCTTTTTCTACTATCAGAAGAGAAATAACACAGCAGGCTACGTTTATGTAAATATCCCCTTGCAAAAAAAACGGGTTTCTGTTCTTATGATGGTTGAAGCAATACATGCAAAGTGTATTTATCAGGGTGTCACACACTGGAGAGACAAGGTCTCCATGTAAATCAGCTGTCACCGTACTTCTGGGATAAGATGACTCTGGCTATAATGAGGGGCTGCTGTTCACAGCCAGGCCATCAATTGGCCATTGTGCTGAGGGCATCTGAGTTACTGAGCGGATTCTGATCTTAACTGCATCTACCAGCTGGTCCTGAACACTGAGGTGCTTGTTACGTATTCAAATTCATGACTCCCTAATGTTACCATTCAAGGACATCAACCACAGGATAAATTCTGCGTTTGTGATGATGTAATCCTTGTTCAATATCTATTGAAACTATTAAGAAATAAAGGATCCTAAGGCCCAGTTTCCCAGATATTGTAAGGATTTTTGCTGCACACCTGTAAGTTAGGCATTTAAAAAGCATTTTGATGTATTTGTGTATTTTATGTGTATATGTGCACATATACATGTGCCGTGGCATACATGTAGAGGTCAGAGAACAAACTTGCTGGTGTTGATTCTCTCCTTCTACCATGTGGGTTCTGGAAAACAAACTCAGATGCTCAGGCCTTAACTTGCTAAACTATTTTGCCTGCCCAAGTTGGATAATTGAATCTATTATTTCTCCTATATAGTTTAATATATATATATATGAAATATATATTTATATATACAAATATATGAAGTATATAAATATATTTAAATATGTA
The DNA here is from genome assembly GCA_009823505.1 of Rhizomys pruinosus. NCBI lineage: Eukaryota > Metazoa > Chordata > Mammalia > Rodentia > Spalacidae > Rhizomys > Rhizomys pruinosus. The sequence goes on from VZQC01000498.1 coordinate 670,515, forward strand.
AATATATATTTCTATATATCAAATTTTAATCCTTTACTGTGGTCTCAAAGTAGACAAAAGTCTTCTTGTGTCCTATGATAATAATAAAAAGCCTCCTTGTGAGGTAACCGTGCTAAGTCCTATAAACAATATTGTCATTCACCTTATCAATGGTAGTGATAAGACTTGGAGAAGCTTGGTAATTTGTCTAATGTCCAGAAGAAAATCAGTGATACAGTGACCTTACCCATATAATTAAACTCATAAAAAGTAGTCAGTTAACTTTAATGAAGTAACATTTTCAGTAGCATTTATGGTAATTAGAACAGAAAAAAAAACATTAGACTGTGGAAGTTTCACTTAGAGAATTTAGATAATTTCACATTATCAGTTTAGCAAAGTATATGCTGTTTGAAATTTCATGTATTACTATTATAAGTAATTATAATACTATTATACTATTATAAATAGTAATGCATGAAATGTTGTCTGACAAGGTGCATGGCAGTATAGAAAGTGGCTTCAGATCTAGTAGCTAATTCTAACCAACACAATAAATAAAAACCTTATAGTAGCAATAAATAATGGATGTAATTTTAAGAAAATTCACAGATTATTTTTGTTTACCTTTAAATTATAATGTTCTTGACAGTCCAGCACCATCCTAATATAAGGTGAGGCGTTGAAGAGATGGCTCAGTTGATAAAGTGCTTGCTACACAATTTTAGGAGCTGATCTGGAACCCTAGAACCATGGGCAAAAAGCTGACTGTGGCAGCATGCACTAGAAATCACAGTGACAGGGAGGTGGGATGGGAGAATCCCTAAGGATTGCTGCACAACCAGCCAGTCTACAACAACTGGTTAGATAAAGTTCAGTTCTGTCTTAGAAAAAAATGATGGAGATTGAGAAAGACACGTGAAGTCTAGCCATGGCTTCCACACACACTGCATACTTACCTAGGACACACACACACACACACACACACACACACACAAAATATAATGTGAACTGTGATTTTAAAAACACTAATAGTCATATTTAAATTTTTTAAATTTTATTTATTTATTTTATGTGTATGAATGTACTGTCTGCATGTAGGTTTGTGCACCTGTGTCGTGCAATGCTGTGGAGGTCAGAAGAGGGTGTCGGATTCCCCTGGAACTGGAGTTCTCCTGGAATTGGAGTTACGGACGGTTCTCAGCCACCATGTGGGTGCTGGGGATCGAACCCGGGTCCTCTGCAAGAGCAGTCGGCGCTCTTAACCACTAGGCCATCTCTCCAGCCCTAATAGTCATATTTAAAACACATAAAAGTATGATATTAATTTTGAAGCATTTGTCAGTATACCTACAATATTGTCATTCATCATGCATCAATATAAAGTTGTCATGTATCTTTTATTCCTTTCTTAAATTTTCTAAATCAAGTGCACACTTGACATCTTAATTTAGGTCTTTTCATCTGTAATACTTATTCCATATTTAGGTTTTATAAATTTCATAGTGTAAAAGATAAGTGTGCACACCCAGTTAGTTCTAAACATACTGAAAAGCTGCCTGATAATCCAATTAAGTACTATTTTTGAGATTAAGTTTAATTAAAAGCAAATAGAATTAAAGATGTGGTCCCATAGTCACACTAGCCACAACTAAAGGCTCGATACCTGCAGGTTCCCTACTGGATTCAGTGCCTCTGAGAAGGGCAGGTCTTAGAGAAGATTTGGCCCCTATCAGAAATAGCAAACAATGCTTACTTCAAGGTAAAATGAGGCTGAGTCTGCCAAGAATAGTGTGGGGTAGGGGCATGGAAAGGGAAATGAGTCTAAATTTGACAGAGAAATGATGTATGGAATGCACAAAACTCCAATAAAATATTTTTAAAAATAAAATAGTAATAAAAATGAAAAAAAAGAAAAACATTATAAATCTCAAAGCTACATTTTCCATATTTGACCTGGAAATCTGAGCTTTTTATTTTAAGCCAGCAATAGAGAGAACGGGGACATAAGACTGGAGAAGACAGAGAAGGACGGAAAGGCAGAGTTGGGTATGGCGGATCTGTGTCAGCACCCTTAGCTCAGAACCCTCGGAAGGAAGCTGCCCTTGGAAAAGAGAAAATAGAAGGATTTTTATTTCAGTTTTGGATTGAACTGGGAGATCTCACGCCTTAAAGTGTTCTTGTTACAGGTAGGTGAATGGCAGATCGAATAGGTGGGAGGAGAGTCAGAGGTGGCAGAGCTGTGGAAGGTAGCATGTGGATGTCTGCGTGTGGGACTCATTACACTTTCCGGTTTAATCTAGAGTATATTTGTGTTCCTTCCCCCATCCAAAGGCTTCTCCAAGTCTTTGTGACTACAACCTGAGTATTGCCTATTTTTAAAGACTCATGACTAGGTAACATATTCATAGGAAATAGCCCAAAAATGAAAGGTAGATTCCTAAAATGAGGATCCTGTGTGTAGAAGATGTGCTAGAAGATCATTCAAGATGTGGAAGAGAAATTCTGTTTGCTACTGCTTGCTTCAAGGGAGAAAAAAGCGAGAGAGACAAGAGGGCCAAGGAAAATCAGAGAGAGACTTTGCTCCCGAGGCTCTCTAATATCTTCCATATAGAAAGCAATCAATTTACCAGAGTGCCTCAGTTTGGGGCATCCTTCTTTGAGACCAGCTTGCCAGTATCCCACCATTTCTTATTCTCCCACTTGTACCCGCTTCCCTATCACAGCCCCAAGAAAACTAAAATACAAAATACATGAATACAAATGTCTTATAAAAAACCCTTGGTGCCCCACCCTGGCAATATTGCTGTCCTATTTTTCTACATATATGATCTGATGCCTTTACATAGCTATTTGGAAAACTTATGGATGTGGATAATAATATATTATATGAGTATAATAATAAGACTTCCAGGACTTTTCACATTAGCTTAAATTAGCATCCAGTTTGTTTTTATTAAAGTTATGGTACCATTTTGTAAACAGTGTTCCGTTCTTGAGGCTTCTTATTTGGGGACTATCTTGGACTAATTAGACACTGGGAAGAAGCTAGCATGGTAAAATGCCAGGATGAAAGTTTAAAGTGGTCTTGACAAGGTTGAATGGTACTTTACAAATACCAAGAAAGTTCATTGTTGAACAATTCTTATTTTATCATTTATTTTATTTGTATGAGTATTTTTCCTGCATGTGTGTAAATGCATCCATGCCATCCAAAGCCCACAGAGGTCAGAAGAGGGTATCAAAGTGCCTTGGAACTGGAGTTACGGACAGTTGTTAGCCACCATGTAGGTAGTGGGAACCGAACCCAAGTCCTCTGCAAGAACAGCCAGTGTTTTGAACTGCTGAGCCCCTCCTTCTTCTCCAGCCTCATGAACTGTTCTTAGAGTGCAGGACAAGGAGGCTGCGAAAGTGCTTAGATCTCTCAGAGGATGTTATGGAAGGCTCAGTAAACCACAGAAACAGCACAGGATGGTCAATAATGTTATGAGGTAAAAATTTGCAATGTGTTATTGGGCTGTATTAAAGTTGTCAAAACTTAAGAACCAGCTTAAGGCAGCTCCAACCTTAACCTGATTACCAGATCTGGATTAATGAGCTGGATCCACAGCCTGCCTTCTAGAAGAGCCATGGTGGTTCCAGGGTTTGTCAGAGGGTCTTTGTGTTACCAGGACACTTAGACTGTGGACTTGCTGCACAATCTTACCATATCTTTAAAAAATAGGAATCAGAAACTAGAAAATGAAAACATTTATTTACAGTTTGGACAAACAAGGAAGGATGACTCCTGCTTTCTCTTTGCCTTTACTGGAGCAGTATTATAATTTTATAGAGAAAGAGGAAAGGAAAGCCAAGATATATTCATATGGTAATTTGACTGTGAGGAACTGTCAGAATTCTGTGAAATCTTTTCCTGAGAGACAAGCTTCTTCTCCCACTGGGACAAAGGTTTTGGCTTTTCTCAGAGACTGGGATTCCTGGGGAAATTTTAACTCTTTGAAGTTATTTTTCAGTTGTCTGATACACAAAGGGAGAGATACAAGTTTGTTTTTGTCTCTGTCTTCTCTCTCTCTACCTCTCTCTCTCCCTCTCTCTCTCTCCCATGAGACATGGTCTCCTTGTCCCACAGCTGGCCTGAAACTCACTATGTGGATCAGGCTGGCCTCCATCTCACAGAAATTTGACGCCAATCTATTTTGTTTTATTTTATTTTACTTTTTTCTATTGTTTATTATAAAATATTTTATTGATGTTTTGTGTATTTCATACATCATTTCTCAGTTCAATTTAGACACATTCCCCTTTCCATGGCCCCCACCCCACCCCAGTTCATGCATTCTGCCATACATGTCTTGCATCTTTTTCTCAGTCTTTTAAAAGTTTTTTCTGCAGGATTATTGTTTTTTCTGAGGATTATTGTTTGGGCAGAAGTTAACTGTTTCCATCAGTTCCTTGACCCAGTCCTTTTGTCATTGTTGCTTCCTCCCATTTGCATTGTTCCAAAATAGCTGTCAGGCCACCATATAAACACAATGGTGAGCTTATATTGAACTCTAAAAATTTGGAGTAAAACTAACATACACCAAAAGCTTAAAACATCCAGGGTGCTCAGGAATCTAGCCACTCTAAACAGGTGCCTTCAGGGATTAAAAGAGAGGGGTTACAAAAAGTAAAAATAGCATGATTAAAAAGTGAAAGAAACATGAACACAAGAGAAGGAGCCAAGTCTCCCAAATGCTTGCCCACAATGCCCAGAATCAAAGACCTGACCCTATCCTGTTCCTTTTTCTGGCTTTGATTTGACCCATTCAGTTATTGAGGATTCACTACAGACCAAATTCTATGCTATGTACTTAATCTATGTTATAGTATTCAATCTTTACAACACTGCGGGCAATATATTAATTTGCATTTGTATCTGAAACATGGACATGGTTAGACTTGCCTTACGCAGTTGAAAGAGTTGGGACTCTAACCTAGGCCTTTCTAGTTTCAAAGTGGATGTTCTAATCTATGGCACTCTTATCTCCCCCCATGGAATATTTTCCCAGTGCATTCATTCATGCATTATGCAGATGTTGCTGTGTATAGTCATTTTCTATTGACACCATGGGAAATAACACAAACTCAGTACTTAAAAGAGCAGAAGTGTGCTCTTTTAGAGTTTTGTAGATCAGAAGTACAACATGGGTCTCTCTGGGCTAAAGTTAGCTTGTCAGCTGTTTTCCAACTGTGAGAATGTTCTAGTGAATAATTCCTTGCTTTTCCCCACTTAATCTAGAGTATACCTCTGTTCTTTCTTCCATCCAAAGGCAGGGACATGGCTTCACTGAGTCTTTCTCTCTGAGTACACCCAGGAATTCTGTCTACTTTTAAAGAGTCATGTGATTAGGTAATATATTCACAAGAAATAGCACAGGAATGCAAGATAGGTTCTTTATTTTTTTTTTATTTATTTTTGTATGTGTATGAATGTATCGCCCGCATGCAGGTCTGTGCACCCGTGTCGTGCAATGCCGCGGAAGTCAGAAGAGGGTCTCAGATTCCCCTGGAACTGGAGTTCTCCTGGAATTGGAGTTACAGACGGTTCTTAGCCGCCATGTGGGTGCTGGGGATCGAACCCGGGTCCTCTGCAAGAGCGTCGGTGCTCTTAACCGCTAGGCTATCTCTCCAGCCCGCAAGATAGGTTCTTAAGATCAGTCATAGACATCTTTAGAAGCCTGATATTCATAGTACCAGATCATACTCCATGGCTAACATTGATCCTGAAGATAAAAGGAGAAAGAAGCAAATACACAGGTAGTGGTGTAGTTCTAGTTAATAGAGTTCAAAGGTTCGCCTTCCCTCACTATGCCATTTATCCTTCCTTCATGCAGTAAGTTTGAATGCCTATTGTGTAGAAAAGTTTTCTATGCATTTAGGATAGAGCAGTGAATGAACAGAGGTTCCACTGTAAAGGAGTATTCTAGTGGAAGGAAGCATAAACATATGTATACACAATGGAGAACATTATTGTTCAGAGTGACAAATATTTTTAAAAAATATGCTCTTTCCCATGTATTATTCTCTTTCTCCCATTTGTTCTTTAGTTGGTCTGGAATATATTGAATGTTCCCTGTGAGTCAGGCAAAGGTCAACATAGGAATTTTTCAAGGAACGACCAAATTAATCTCTATGCCTTCACTATAATGAAGGAAACAACAAAGATAAATAATAACCAACATAGTGCCAACCGTTCTGAGAAAAATGAACAAGTTTGAGAGCACATAGCAAGACTGTCTGTTGTCCTCTGTATCTAGGCAGGCTTCCCACAGCAGCCTTAGCCTCCCTTTGACTGCATCACCTCTGTTCATCTTTCAAGGTCAAACCTTGGATGATTCCTCCTTCAAGAACCTTAACACAGCCTAGCACATAGTAAGCATTTAACAAATATTTGTGTGTTTTCTTAAATTTTTCTTAATAGCACATTTTATGTAGTATATTTTGTCAATTTGACTGATCCAAACATAGGTCTTTATTATAACAAGTAACACAATATATTTCCTGAATAATAGAGGCATTATGGCTATAATTTAGTAAAGGCAAACCAATTTGCCAAGTCCCTCTGTATATGTGTTAATTATTGTATATGTTTATAGAAGCAAGGATAAACATCTATAGGAATATGCACCAGGCTATTAACAGGTAGAAAATAATCAGCTTTGGCTCTCTACATGTTATAACTAGTATGTATTCAAGGAAAGAGTGGATATGGACAGCCAATGTGGCTAAATGAGTTGGTGTGTAAGTAACTGCAGACCCCCCTGCAGCAAGAGAATACCATCCTGCTCAAACCATGCCTTGCTTCTGTTTATGTTTATGTTAGCTACATTTTCACATCTGGTTAACCTAGATGGTATCATAAGTAAATTAGAAACCAAAAGAGCATAAATAATCAATTCTTGTCCTGTTTCCAGTTTACTTAATAGATTATTATGCCATAATTTCCTCTTCTGCTGATTAGCAATAATAGATTTCTGTAAAGATAACATAATTAGACTGGTTAAATGGTGCCTGTTTTCATAAAACACTAGAGAGTTGCCAAGTACAAATGAAAGTTCTCTAATTTTTGTTTGCTACATTCATGGTGATTATGCTTCAAAGATTTGTACTTTCATAAAGCATTATTAAGCTCCACCTTAATGTCCTATGTCTTGTTAAATTCCCATAACCTTTGAAATTCTCACATCTCTGAAAATTCTTTGACTTTCCTCCCTCTGTTCTAAGTCTAGACATTAACCTTGGATTTGATGGAGGAAAAGCCAAACCTGAAATATTTCTAAGAGACATTTTTCATTAGTGTGCATAGTGGCCATACTGTTTAGGGCCTCCATATAAGCCTGCTTGAGTCACTAGGATAATTTAGGAAAAGAGTCAACATTGAACTTGAGACAGCTGTGGGCCAAGGCAATAGCTTTATATGGACCATCCCACATGACCAAGTAAAAATAAATTGTATCTGAGATGAACTTTGGGGAAGGAAGGCAAGCATTTATCAAAGCTACAGAGATCTTGCTGAGATTTTGCCCTCCTTTCTATTTCTCCCTGATGATGGAGCATGGCTACCGAAGTGTTCTGTCTATGGTGTTTAACTCCAGCTACCTTGCATTTACTCACACTCACATTAAGTCAGTGAAGAAAAAGGGGGAAGTAGGAGCTGGAGAGATGGCCTAGTGGTTAAGAGCGCTGACTGCTCTTGCAGAGGACCCGGGTTCGATCCCCAGCACCCACATGGCGACTGAGAACCGTCTGTAACTCCAATTCCAGGAGAACTCCAGTTCCAGGGGAATCCGACACCCTCTTCTGACCTCCGCAGCATTGCACGACACACGACATGGGTGCACAGACCTTCATGCAGACAGCACACTCATACACATTTAATTAATTAATTAATTAATTAATTAATTAAAAAAAAAGAAAAAGGGGGAAGTAAAAGTTACTGAGATGCATGAGATCCAGAAGAACCTGATTTCTTCATAGATTTCATTTCCATTTCTTTGTCAACAGTGCTACTTCAAAAATAAAGTTGTATGGTTCACAAGCTTTATTTTAATCCAATTTCATTATAAAATTAAGGTAATCACAACATATAATTTATATGGTTATTGTAAATTTTTTTTTTGTCTTTTTGAGTCAGGGTCTTCCTTTAGTCCCAGCTGGCCTGGAGCTCACTATGTAGACCAGGCAGGCCTTGAACTCACAGAGATCCACCTGCCTCTGCCTCCCAAGTGCTAGGATTAAAGGTGTGCACCACCATGCCCGGCCTTGGTCTTTTTTTTTTTTTTTTTTTTTTTTTTGTCTTATTGTAAAGTTTTAATAAGATAAAATTAGAAAGTCTTTGCCCTGGATAGCAACAACTTACTAGACGGCAGCTGCAATTAATATTAACAGAATTCATATTATTCAATTATCCCACATTTATTTATATTAATAATGATCAATTGTCTTCAGAATTTTGGTGGATATAAAGCAATGCAAAAAGCAAGGAGTCATCAACCAACCTTGTGGCTGTGTTAAAACAGTCCCATGAGCAGCCCAAATTCTACACTCCATTCATAAAAGAAATTACCTTAGTAGCTGCATCACTACAAAGTTACACTGCTCTGGCCTACCTGCTATGGCTGTGGGCAAAGTTCTTGAACATTTTCTCTCACGATGCCAATAGTATCTAATCTCCTCATCACTTTGGGTTTTCTTGTCATCTATACTTATCTCCTATAACTGAAATTACTGAGCAGTCTGAGCACAGGCTTAGAATGTACAGACTTTGCTCCACATGTCACAGGCAGACAAACATAATTCGTTTCCCCCTTTTAATTTCTTCAAGAACATATATATATATTATATATTATGTATATAATATATATAATATATATATTTCTTATGGCAGGTAACAGGGCTGCAGACTTGGGCCTGTAAAAAAGCAAAGAAGATAATTACCAAAGTTCACAGCGTTCTAAATTGGTTGTTATGATCAAAGAGCTTAAATACTGATTTCTACTTTCCTAGGCAAATGTATTTTTTATTCCACTCAGGATAATAATCAAGTGATTTATATCCATTTCTAAAGTACTTTGAGTTTGTTATCAGTACCTGATATTAACACCATACAATCTAATTGTACTGTCAAAGCCTTCTCTTCTATAATCCCTTTACTGTTGATTTGAGTGATAAATGACACTTTCATTTGAAGTCAACAGTTTGCTTATAGAGTAATTTACAATTGAAATTATAAGCAATTGAGCTATAGAAGAAATAAGACTGGGAAAAGGACCAAATTACTGCTGAGCATGCTGGTTTACAACCTGGACACTTCATTCTCTGCAGCCAATGGACGCTACATGTTCTCTGTTAGCATTTCATATCACAATTTCAGATAATAACATAAAAGCAAGTTTTGGCTCTGCTCTGGATCTTGACTACTTTCCTCACAGCAACAATGATTTGGTGGAACTCTCCATTTACTTTTTCTTGCTATATTTACAATTCTGAATTTATCAAGTATGTATCCTCTTCATAAAGTATATAAAAATAAAAACATTAAAAACAGCCCCAATTTCCCCCCTTTTAACAGTTATGTTAATATTGATCTAAAATGTAAACTCAGGTGAAATGAGAAAAGACTCATTAAAGGGGGGGGGGTGGAAAGACAGCTCAGCAGCTGAGAGTGTCTTGCGCACCACTCTAGTTCGATTCCTAAGCCACCATGGTAGCTTGGCACTACCTGTAGCTCCAGCTCCAGGGGAGTGGATGCCTCTGCCTTCATGGGCAGGTGCACTTACAAGCACATTTACTGCCACACAAATATACACATAACTAAAAATAAATGAATGAATATTTTTAAAGTGTGGTGGGGGGATCATCTATAATATCTGTGCTCAGTGCTCCTAGATAATTAATAATGTGGCACAAGAATTGGTCATTAGTAAGAAATTGCCATGCTAGATAAGTAACATTAAGTATTTTTGGCTCTTAAATTCTATGTGTAAGAAATGTCCATCAACGATTTCATGCCAGATATGGTAGTGCATACATATAAACCCTGTACTCAGTAGACTGAGGCAAAAGTGTTCCAAATTCAAGGCCAGCTCTTGCTAATTATAGACTGGAAGCCAGTCTGGGCTATATAGCTCACGGTGACAACCAAATGTTTTTAATGCAAGAATCATAAACTGCATTTAATGATTGGAACCATATAGTGGTGTGTGTGTGTGTGTGTGTGTGTGTGTGTGTGAGTGTGTGTGTGTGTGTATCCTATAAACACATTTGTGTCTAAAGATAATATGTTTTGTGTGTATTTAAAGCAAATGCCTTTGTGAAAAGTCTTGTTTTATTTACCATTTCAGATGTACATTACCAACACAATCAAAGCCAAAGGAACCAGACTTGCTAAGCCCGTTCTATGCTTGGGATTAATGTGTTTGGCCTTTCTTACTGGACTCAACAGAGTAGCAGAATATCGAAATCATTGGTCAGATGTAATAGCAGGCTTTCTAGTTGGGATATCTATAGCAGTGTTTCTGGTAAGTACATTTTTAAAGATATTTTTGAGTTTTAAATAACCAGTTCTAAAAAAAAAACACAAGGTTGAATCACTCAGTTTGTCTAAATGTGATATATTATACAATAATATATATGTTTTAGGTTATTAGCTTCTTCCTTACTCATTCTTTCTCAAATAAGGCATCTTTTGAGACAGAATCTCACTATGTAGCCCCAGCTGACCTGGGACACTGTATGTAGACTAGATTGGCCTTGAACTCATTGTGATCTACCTGCTTCTGCTTCCGGAGTGCGTGGATTAAAGTTGTGTGTCAGCATGCCTAGGTTAGCATTTTTTCACTCATTTGCTTATGTATATGTGTGTTTACATGGATGAAGATATGCCACATCATGAGTGTGAGATAATAGGAGTGTTTTCCTTTCACCTTTTATCATGTGAGACCTGGGGATACAGCAAATACTTCACCCACTAAGCCATCTTGCTAGTCACCCCTCAAATACTTTTGAAAACTGGGTTGATTTCTTTAGTTTCTCTAGGATAATTTGTATCTAAAACATCCCAAAGCATCAAGTGCTCAGTGCTTTAAATCTGTGGTCTCCATGAGGTTTTTGCCACAAGTGCTCACGGAATATAGAATTATAAAGTGGATCACCCCATTTCTAATTCCATCATAGACAGCTCTTCAAGACCCTACCATCTTGAAGCATATTTTACCACCCAAACAAGAGCACGTACAGAGTTTTGAATGAAGTCAGTCTGTCATTTGTCTTCCTAGTATAAAATATACTTGGAATTTAGAATCTTTTAGTTTGAATTTCAAGTTTATCAGTCCATTATATGTGTGGGCATATAACATTTTGCCTAGATAAAAAGTGTATAGATTCTAAATCAAAAAGCTTTTACTTGAACACATTATAATTTAAGAAACACTTGACTTGCATTTTGACTCTGTATGAGTTGTACCCATTCTTGCTGTTCCTTCTTCCCCAGCCTCCTTTCACTAGTTAATAACCAGTAGCAAAAACATATGTAAACCTTTCAATTACATGTTTGAGCACAATTTATGTATCTGGAATTTGAAGCAGATTTCTTCCTCTAGAGTCGCCTATAGAAAAGTGATAAACATGACATCATATCTGTTCTGTGTTCTGAGCTTCATTTTTCTTTCCTTCTTTTTTCCTGTAGTATCATTCACTATTGATTCTCAAAGTCATTGGAAGACATACTCCAAAGTAAAGAACTCTGTGTTGAGTTGAGTACTTAAAATCAGTTCTTCAGGCCCTTCCTGAGCACAGGTAGAGGTTGCATGTATAGCTAGAGGGAAGGGAGTGCACAAAGAAATGACCTGATGGGCTACAGTCAACATTTTTTTTTTTTTTTGGTCTTTTCGAGACAGGGTCTCCCTGTCTCTCTGTAGACCAGGCTGGCCTTGAACTCACAAAGATCCGCCTGCCTCTGCCTCCTGAGTGCTAGGATTAAAGGCGTGCGCCACCACGTCTGGCCCATCACAACATTCGTAATGCATTTTATTAATGATGGCAAGAAAATGTAGATTATGATTCTCTTACCTATGATCTTTCAAAATGAGCTCATATTTTAATTTATATATCAAAATTTCCCATGTATGCTTTGTTTGTCCATACAATGAACCTGATCTGAGGGTGTCTAAGTTCTGAAAGTAAATTTGAATATACTTTGGAGTGCGCCACCATTCCCGGCTAACATTTGCCTTTTACGGTAGTATTTTGGCAGCTTATACCATATGATTGGCTGCAGATTCTGCTGCTGTAAATGGCTGAGACTCAGTTGCTTGGTTACAGGGGATACTCCCAGTTTAGGGTACAGTTTGTTTACTGTTGAGTCTTGCAGGCACTTTGGGCTAAATTTCACCATCCAAGTATAGCAACAGACTTGAGCTAAAATTACCATTTTAACACCTCTATCTCTTTGAAATATTGTGTAGCCTCATGAAAATAGGGCCCAAGCTTTCATCAAAACCTTTTCCTTGCTTTTGCTCATGACAGTTAGAACTGGTTAACTTTTTTTTTCAAAAACAGCAAAATAGAACAAAAACCCTACAGCAATCCCATGGAAATAATCATGATGTGAGGCATCACAATATTTTAGTTCCTTAAGACTAGAACATCCCTGGCACCTGATCAGCTTTCTTTTCTCTGTGGCTTTCTCTCCCATGGCGTTGGCCTCTTCCTGCGTTTCCAGAGAGCACAGAGCTGCCTTAACAGAATCTTTTAAACCAGAACCCTAGAGACTTCTTAGACTCATCCATATTATTCAACATGGTGAATGAAGAGCTGGACATGGATCTCCCCTGGGCCCAGTATCCTCCATCGTGCATATTCAACCCAAGAATATATGTCACACACATTTCCAAGATTTCTTTTTAAACATTATGAGACATGCAGGAATACGACTCCTTGAAAATGTCAAGCAGCTGGGTGTGGTGGCACATGCTTTTAGTCCTAGCACTTGGGAGGCAGAGGCAGGTGGATCTTTGTGAGCTCAAGGCCAGCCTGGTTTACAGAGTGAGTTCCAGGACAGCTGAGGCTACAGGGAGACCCTATCTTGAAAAAACAAAACAAACAAAAAAAAAAAAAACAAAAAAAAAAAAAAGAAAAGAAAAGGTCAAGCAGCAAAAAGAATGCTTTAACCTTGTAACTAACAATGCATCATTACGTGTTCATTCATGATCATTCTTAAGTGTGAGGGTCCATGTGTAATAACTAGAGTGTCAATGTCCTTCACATAAACATGACCTGTCTCCCATGGGACCTAAAGTTCTACTTTGAAGATTTATTCCCTTACATTATTCTTTCATCTGTTTCATAATAAAATAAACACTGCCACGTTTCTAATCCAAGTACTGTGCTTGATGTTGTAAATAAATACATGAAAAACTATATAGTCAGTATTCTTAAATTCATTAAAATCTGGTAAAAATAAACAGACATGAAGCTTTATAGACAAATATAATCTGCCAGTCAACATTCAAGTTGTTAATTCCTTTGGGATTAGGTACAAACCAGGAGGGGGGAGGTGATTTTTAACATGTGGAGCATATAAAGTAGGGTGTTCTGGATTCTGCATAAGGAATGAGGGGCCTAGAGCACAGGGCACAATGGTGATATGAAAGACTGTTAAAGAACAGCAAGCACAGAGCCCCTCTCACTCTGTAGACTCAGGTTACAGTATGAGAAAGCATGGCACCCGGGGATGGTGTCTCTCCTCCAGCATTAGTGACAAGAAGGGGGAGATATGAAAGGACCCAAGTGGCCTCTCTTGAATGACTTTGCATGTCACAAGAATAATTTGGGCTTTTGTTTAAAATGGATGTGAGTTTGGAGCCACTGCCTCCAAATGATTTGAAGCAAAAGTAGCTTGCTTGAGTCCCAGCTTCTCATGTACTCAGTTTGCATTGTTGACTATTTCACAGAGCTGTTCTGAGCCCCGATGGTAACTCTCTCTAAATGAGGATAATCACCACATCCCTAAAGAATCATTCCTAGACTCACAGAAGGTTAAAGAAAATAGTGGATGTTCAATGAACGGCCACAGGAATAACTGAAATAAATCCCATAAATGATAGTTTGGTTCCTCTCGTTATCTTGTACCCCGTGAGATTTCTGCTTTGAAAATATCTTTGTTGCACGGGGCATGGTGGCGCATACCTTTAATCCCAGCATTTGGGAGGCAGAGGTAGGTGGGTCTCTGTGAGTTTAAGGCCAGTTTGGTCTACATAGTGAGCTCCAGGCCATCTGGGACTAAAGGGAGACTCTAACTCAAAAAGACCAAAGGAAAAATAAAAGAAAAAGAAAATACATTTGTTGAAAAACAGAACTGCAGGTAAGGGTACAGGAGATTTGTTATGTAGAATGAGGGAAATAAGCTGGCACAAACTGGGCCACAGTGGCACAGAGAGGAGAATAGTCTCCAGGAGGAAAGAGGGGAAGTGATTCTGAGGGAACACAAGGTGCTGCAAATGAAGAACAGGGGTCAGCCTGTGATGACTGTGCTGACTCCTGGGTTTGTCATCTGAGCAGCTCAGTAGAGCACTTATTTTGAGCAATGACTCCAGTTCTGTCTTGCAACATCCTGGGGCCTTTCCAACTTCCCTGAAATGTTTTCAGGATTTTAAAGTGATTCCAAAATAAAAGTAACATTAGTCTAGTCCAAGCCTCGCTGTCTTTATTGAAGGACACTTCCTCCCATCACCCACATTCTACACCCACATCCAGAGAGGCATTTGCCTCTGACTCATTCTTCTGTTCATCCCCCACATCCAGTGATTCATCCACTTCATTCCCACTACTGGCACTATTCCTTCCTTTTCTATATCTGTCCTTCTGACCAGAACGTCTTGCTTCTTGTCTGTCTTATATCTATAGTGCCTTGTTGCTGCTTTACTTCAGATTTTCTTCCTCATACCACCATTTGGGTGCCTCTGTGCATATTGTAAAAATTCACTGGTAATAACAAGGCAAAACAAAATTTTCCCCAGCTGTATCACCCCAGACACTTCCACTTCCGGGGTGCACAGTGATCTGGTTGCTTTCTTGCAAGTGAAATTTATTTTCCCTCGTTCACCAGGTACATAGATCCCTCTCTTGGGTTACTGTTAGTGTCCTACATTTCACAAACAAGCTCTGTCCTTCTTTTGCATTTGCTTCTGTGGGAATTCTTTCTCTTTTGTGCATTTCTGCTATATGGAAAAGGGATCTCAGAGTCCTGCCTTTGCTTAGATGTGACCTGCACAATCACTTAACCGTTACTATTCCAAAAACAGTGAGAACTCCCTGAATGAAGCTCAGAGCACGGTCTCCTCCCCAGGCAAGGCTCCTCCCCTTGGTCCCTTCTTTGCTTTTCTTCATAGCACATTTCAACTCCTATTTACCATACCTAATATTTTGTTTTGCAAACCATCTCTTGCAGTTAAGATCTTTGTGGAGAAGCCTTTCTGTTTGTTTTGTTCACTGGTTATCTATTTGAGTGTCTAGAACAAGGTTGGTACAAAAGAGATACTCAGAAAAACATTAATGAATAAATTAATAATTACCGAATTTGCTTCTCAAAGTTTTTTGAAAGACTACATGAAGTCACACATATCGGAAGTGCAGCTTAGTTCCTGGAGCAGAGAAACCTCTGGTTATCCTGGCCCCCACCATTTATAACTCTGTGTTATTTTATATAGCTGGGACTTAACCAAATCTCAATTTCCTTAGGCAGTATCCCTGATTATGTAGCTCTCTTATTGTTCTACTTACTTTCTGCCACACCTTCAGTCTGTCCTGTTATTGTCTTTAAAGGACTTATATCACATTCCAAATCAATCATTGAGCCTACTTACATTTTGTTCAAGGGTAGAGAGCAGAATCCACATGCTTAGAAAAATTGAAAAAAATTAATTCTTAAGCAACAGTTGTTGATTGATTAGAATTCTTTTTTTGTACAAATGATAGATAATCATATTGTTAAGCAGAAGAGTTCAAGGTTATAGATGCACAGCAGTAATTTGTCACATTCCCTTATATGAGAGTAATAATCCTCACAACATCTCATTGAGATGTAGTGTCACCATTTTTGCATACTAAAATAGTACTAGTCTTAGTTATATGAAATACCCTCCTACAATGTTTGTTTACAAAGGAAATATGTGAGGGACACAGAATTAAGACTAAGTTTGTGGAGATCTCACTAGACCAGCTGAAGAGCAGGAAGGTAGGTATGAGCTGGGTGCTTCAGCGAGGCTGATTGTTGATTGACTTAATATAGTCAATCCAGTTGTCTTTGGCTTAATTGGCTTTTGTGGCTGTGGGGGCAGAGTTATCCTCCCAGCTGGTATAAAAGGTAGGGTTGTGTGAGTCTTGAGATCTGAGATATCCTGAGACCAGCTGAAGCACAGGTATGGGGGCACAGGCTAAAGAGCCCCCCTCCCCCCACCCCCCACCAGCTAGGATTACAAAGGCATCTGAAGGAGGCAAGCAAAGCAAGCCTTCAACACCGTGCAGAAGCATTTGGGACTCACATTGGAATACAGGCAAGGAGAAGCCCATATACCAGGATCACAAAGAAGAGACAACATGGGAAAGGGGCAGCATAATCCCACACCAAGCTCTACCAACCCTATGGAGGATTCCTACAGCAGGATCCCCCTGGGGATGGCCCAGGACACAGATATCAGAAACACAATTGTGAACATACTTAAAGAACTACAAGATTATAAAGAGCAAATCAAAGAATTAAGAAAAGAGAGTGAAGAACTCAAGAAGGACCTAGAGAGAGAGAACGACAAAATCCGGAAGGAAGTAGAAACACTGAAAAGATCCCATGCTGAAAAAGGTAAGGAAACCAACCAGCGAAGCAAAGAGCTACAGGAAGAGATTGAGAAGCTCCAAAAGGAAGTAGAAATACTAAAGAAATCAGAAGAGGAAATCAAAAAGTAAATCAAACACTCATCTAATCAAGATGAAAGGAATGGAAAAAGCCTCAGAAGCAGAATGGAGGAAGCAGAACAAAGAATATCAGACCTGGAAGATAACACAGAACAACTAAAAACCTCAAGTAAAGATTATGAAAAATTTAAAAATACACAAAAGTGGAACAACCAGGAACTGTGGGACACTATGAAAAGATCAAACCTCCATATCATAGAAATAGAGGAAGGAGAAGAATCCCAAGAGAATGGTATTGATCAGATCTTCAACAGAATAATAGATGAAAACTTCCCCAAACTAAAAAAAAAGACAAACCAATACAAATACTAGAAGCACATAGAATTCCAAACAGACAAGATCAGAAAAGGAACTCTCCATGCCACATCATAGTTAAAACGCTAGACACCCAAAACAAAGACAAAATCCTTAAAGCCACAAGAGAAAAACAACAAGTGACCTATAAGGGGAAACCTATCAGAATTACAACTGACTTCTCAATGCAAACTATGAAAGCATGAAGAATGTGGAGCAAAGCATTCCCAGTGTTAAATGACAACAGATGCCAACCCAGGTTACTATACCCAGAAAAAATGTCAATTCTAGTTGAAGGAGAGAGAAAAACCTTCCATGACATAAACAAGATGAAAGAATACACGTCTAGAAATCTAACCCTTCAGAGAATACTTGAAGCAATTCAAAGGACAGAAGAAAGGAGCAACCATCCCCAGGAACCTAGAAAGAGAACTCAATAAAAGCATAACTGCAGGAGTAGAAACCTAAACCCAAACCGCAAATGGATAACAAGGCAAAAGAAAGCAACACAAACCTATCAGTCATAACCTTAAATATTAATGGACTAAATTCCCCAATCAAAAGACATAGACTGGGAGATTGGACTAGGAAGCAGAATCCATTGATATGCTCTCTACAAGAAACACATCTTACCTTCAAGGACAGGCACCACCTTAAAACGAAAGGATGGAAAAAAATACTCCAAGCAAATGGTACCAAAAAGAAAGCAGGTGTTGTTATTTTAATATCAGACAAAATAGACTTTAGATTAAAAGAAATCAGAAGAGACAAAGAAGGCCATTACATTTTTATCAAAGGAACAATTCACCAAGAAGATTTCACAATTATGAATATATATGCCTCAAACTCTGGTGCACCAAACTTTATAAAGACAATTCTCCAGGACCACAAGTCATGCACTAACCCTAGTACACTCATAGTAGGGGACTTCAATACCCCACTGAGTCTTCTGGATAGGTCAACAGGACAAAGAATAAACAGAGAGACATCTGAACTGAACGATATGATACACCAAATGGACCTCATAGACCTCTACTGAATATTCCACCCTAATACCAGAGAATACACTTTCTACTTAGCATCCCACAGAACATTCTCCAAAATCAACCACATACTGGGACACAGAAGAAACCTCCACAAATACAAAAAGATTGAAATAATTTCATGCATTCTATCAGACCACAGTGCAATAAAGTTCAACATCAACACCAGGATAAGCCTTACTGCTTACACGAACACATGGAGACTAAACAACACACTATTGAATAATGAATGGGTCAAGGAAGAGATAAAGAAAGAAATAAAAGCACTCCTGGAACTGAATGACAATGAGAATACAACACAACAAAACCTATGAGATACCTTAAAAGCAGTACTGAGAGGGAAGTTTATAGCCCTGGGTGCCTACATTAGAAAAACAGAAAGAGCACAAGTGAATGATCTAAAAGCACTCAAGAGGCAACAACAGATGAACCCTAAATGCAACAGACAGGAAGAAATCACAAAAATCAGAGCAGAAATCAATGAAATAGAAACAAAGAAAACAATACAAAAAAATGAATGAATCCAAAAGTTGGTTCTTTAAAAGAATAAACAAGATAGACAGACCTCTAGCCCAGTTAACCAAAAGAAAGAAGGAACAACTCCAAATTAATACAATCCATGATTAAAAGAGAAATATCACAACAGACAAGGAAAAGTTCCAGAAAATCATACGGGAATACTTTAAAAACCTATACTCTACCAAGTTTGAAAACCTAGAAGAAATGGAGGAATATTTGAAATCCTGGGAATCACCAAAGCTCAATCAAGAAGAGTTTGACAACTTAAACAGACCCATAATACATGAAGAAATTGAAGATGTAATAAGAAAACTCCCAACTAAAAAAAGCCCAGGTCCAAATGGTTTCATGGCAGAATTCTATAAAACATTTTAAAAAGACCTACATCCATTATTACTGAAACTATTTAGAAGGATACAATCAGAGGGAATTCTCCCAAATTCCTTCTATGAAACCAGGCAAAGGTACAACTAAAAAGGAGAATTATAGACCCATCTCCCTAATGAACACAGATGCCAAAATTCTAAACAGGATACTGGCAAATTGCATACAGAACCACATCAAGAAGATCATCCATCATGACCAAGTTGGATTCATACCAGAGTTTCAGGGATGGTTCAACATACGAAAATCAATAAACATCATCAAACACATAAATGGAATGAAAAACAAAAACCACACCATCATCTCAATTGATGCTAAAAAAGCCTTTGACAAAATCCCGCATCCCTTCATGCTTAAAGTCCTAGAGGGAATTGGATTGGAGGGATCATTCCTCAATGTAATTAAATCCATATACAGGAAACCCACAGTCAATATCATCCTAAATGGGGAAATGACAGAAACATTCCATTTAAAGGTAGGAACTCAGCAAGGCTGCCCCCTGTCACCACTCCTCTTCATTATAGTGCTTGAATCACTTGCTAGAGCAATAAGGCAAGAAAAGGAAATTAAAGAAGTACTAATTGGGGGGCTGGAGAGATGGCCTAGCAGTTAAGAGTGCCGACCGCTCTTACGGAGGACCCGGGTTCGATCCCCAGCACCCACATGGCGGCCGAGAACCATCTGAAACTCCAATTCCAGGAGAACTCCAGTTCCAGGGGAATCCGAGACCCTCTTCTGACCTCCGCAGCATTGCACAACATGGGTGCACAAACTTGCATGCAGACAGTACATTCAAACACATACAGAAATAAATTTAAAAAAAATAAAAAAAATAAAAAAAAGAAGTACTAATTGGAAAAGAGGAAGTCAAGCTATCCCTATTTGCTGATGATATGATTGTTTACTTAAGAGATGCTAAAAACTCCACCAGAAAACTCCTAGAAACGATTAACAGCTTCAGCAAAGTGGCAGGATACAAAATTAACCTAAAAAAATCAATGGCCTTTCTTTACACCAAGAACAAGCAACTGGAGAAAGAATTCAAGGAGACCTTCCCACTCACAATAGCCTCAAAAACAATAAAATACCTAGGAACAAACCTAACCAAAGACACCAAAGATCTCTACAACAAAAATTTTAAACACTTAAAGAAATTGAAGAAGACTTCAGAAGATGGAAAAAAAACCTCCGATGCTCTTGGATTTGGAAAATTAACATTGTAAAAATGTTCATTCTACCAAAACTCTTGTATACATTTAATGCAATCCCAATCAAAATCCCCAAGAGTTTCTTCACAGGCTTGGAAAAAAAAAGTCCTTAAAGTCATTTGGATAAACAAAAGACCCCGAATAGCCAAAACAGCCCTGAGCAGGAAAAGCTACACAGGGGGGAATCTCTATACCAGACTTCAAACTATACTACAAGGCTATAGTTATAAAAACAGCCTGGTACTGGCACAAAAACAGACCTGTTGACCAATGGATCAAAACCAAAGATCAAAATCTGAGTACATACAATTTCAGTCATCTCATCTTTGACAAGGGGGCCAAGAAGACACAATGGAAAAAAGACAGCATCTTCAGCAAGTGGTGTTGGCAAAAGTGGATCGCCACTTGTAGAAGAATGAAATTAAACCCCTACATGTGTCCCTGTACAAAAGTCAACTCCAGATGGATCAAAGACCTCAACCTGAAACCCCAAACTCTGAAGGCAAGTAGATAGAAGAAAAAGTTGGCAGCAGACTATAAGACATATGCATAGGAAAAGATTTCCTAAATCAGACAACAGCTGTGCAAGAATTAAGGTCGACAATTGACAAAAGGGACCTCATTAAACTCAAAAGCTTCTGTACATCAAAAGAAACAATCAAGGAAGTAAAGAGAAATCCCACAGAGTAGGAGGAAACCTTCACCACAGAAACATCTGGCAAAGCATTGATTTCCAGAATATATAAACTACTCAAAAAACAAAGGGGAAAAAAACAAACGACCCACTCAATAGATGGAGCAAAGAGCTGAGCAGAGACTTCACAAGTGAGGAATTAGAGATGGCTGTGAAACAGCTTAAGAAGTGTTCAACATCACTAATCATTAAGGAAATGCAAATCAAAACCACTTTAAGATATCTTACTCCAATAATTCTGGCTAAGATCAAGAAAACAAATGATACCAAGTGCTGGAGAGGTTGTGGGGAAAGGGGAACACTCATCCACTGCTGGTGGGAATGTAAACTTGTGCAGCCACTATGGAAAGCAGTGTGGAGAACCCTTGGAAGACTTGGAATGAACTTGCCACCCGACCCTGCCATACCACTCCTAGGCATGTACCCTCAAGACTCACCCCACTGCAGAGATACTTGCATGGCCATGTTTATTTCTGCTCTCTTCACAATAGCAAGGAGCTGGAACCAGCCCAAATGCCCCTCAACTGATGAGTGGATAGAGAAAATGTGGTACATCTACACAATGAAGTTCCATGCAACAGTAAAGAAAGACGACATCATGAGCTTTGTAGGAAAATGTCTGGAGCTAGAGGACATCATGCTGAGTGAAGTAACACAGTTCCAGAAAAACAAACGATGAATGGTACCCCTCATCTGTGGATGCTAGTGCCAATTACCTAGTTGTAAGTATTTCTTGTGCATGGCCCCTTGAGCTTTTGCCCAAGCAGTTGGAAGTGATGCATATTGGAAACAACAACAACAACAATAACAACAACAACAACAGAAAGGACTGCATCAAAGAACTGACTGAAACAGTGAACTTCTACTTAAAACAGTCCACTTCCACATGGAGAATATTGAGAAAGACTGTGAAAGAGATGAAAAGCATGTTTGGCAGAATGCATGAGCGCTGGCGGGGTGGGGAGATAGGGTGGGGGACATGGGTCTAGGTTTGTTAAAATAATATAAATAAATAAAAAATGGTGACTATTGAAAAAAAAGAAAAATGTAAAAAAAAAAAAAAAAAGACTGAGTTTGTTTGACTCAGCGAGGTCCATAATTCAATAATGGAATGAAGAAGAACAATGAGCACAAATGAATCAAATAAATTCATTATTAATACTGGATAAGGAGACCAAAATTATGTGTGTATGTGGTCCACTGGTGTAATCTTTGTAAGATAGAGTAGACTTATATACATGGAAGACCACAAGTAGAATATTTCAAATCAAATAGCTTTAAATTAGAGAAACATCAGAAACATGGAGACTATTTGGCCTGAATATGTGTTCCTTCATGAGTGTGTCCATTCATTGATCATTTTATTCACTGTGACAGATGGAATGCAGAGGCATCGAAGCATAGAGTATTGGAAGTTACCTACACAAATCAAAACATGACCCTCACCAACAGTACTTTCAGACCGAGATTAGTTCTCTGATAGATAGAATTAGGGCTTCATGTAAGCACAAGACAAAGAAACACATGAAGCCAAGCTAGCTTCCTAGCTGTAGCTTAGGAGAGAATTCTGTAAGTGAGGTTGAGGTGACACACCAAGCCCGAGTTAGTGGTTTAGAATATTGCAAATAGGAAGACATAAAAGGAGCAGCATGTGGCGGATGCTTCACAAGTGAAGAGAAAGGCAAAGCCGCACCATGAAGTAGCCTAAAGGGATGGCATAATCAATTTCCAGTTGGAAAGATCATTCTTGTCCCATTATAGAAAATAGAACAAAGAAGGGTAGGATTGCATTTGGGGTCATATTAGAAAGCTATGCAGGAACCCAGTAGGCAGGTGTCTGTCCCTTGGAGTTGGTGTTGGAGAGAAGATAAAGACCTCAAAGTTCTTAAAGAAATAACATTGGCCAGTTTGAGTGAGTGGTTTAGTACAGGAGTGAAAATGAACACAAATCCTAAGGCTTTATATTGTGTTGAGGTGGGAATGAGTGTGTGTGGAGAGGATGCCAGGAGCAGGGTCAGAACATGGGCACATTTGTGTTTTGTTTTGAACATTTGCTCCATTTGTCATACCTCTGTCAGCCAAAGAAATAGTTATTTTAGTGATTTTTTTTCTAACCTCTTTGGTTTCTAATTGATATCTAGAGAACTGTCTCAATGCTTACCCAGGATCCAAAACCAGGTTTTAGGGTTGAGGAGACAGCTTAGTGAGTAAATTGCTAGCTGCACCAGAGTGAGGACTAGAGTTTGGAGCCAAACAAATGCCAAGTAGGCATGGCTGCCCACAAGTAAACCTAGAAGATGAATGGCTGAGACAAGGGATCCCCAGAATGAGCTAACTAGCTAGACCAGGCAACCCAATGAATTCTGGGCTCTATGAGAGGCCCTGTCAAAATATATAAGGTAGAATGTGATTGTCAGAGTTTTTGAAAGATATCTAATGTCAGTTCTGCCCCCCCACATGCACGCAGCACACATGCATGCATACATGCAATACACACAAACATACATGTGTGCAAAAATAAAATAAAAACTTATACCAGGTTTCTTGCTTTTTCTCATTTACTCACTGTAAGTAAATTTTATCTTTTGAAAATAAACAGGTGAGATTTTATTTGTATAAGACACTAAAATAGGTCATATAATGTTATCATTGAAATAAGTATACAGAAGAGAAATTACTATACTTACACTTATTATAATTAAATACCATTTAGCAAATATCCACCATAAGTTAGGTGCTTAAGTAATTTATAAATGAATTCTAGATGTTTCAATTGTGTTAACCTTTTCATTATGGCAAAGAGAGGGAACCAATAAATCTCTCCATAGAGTTTTCTAGACCTACAAAATATATTGAAAATATAGTAATACTTCTTAAAAACTGCAACTTCTAATCATAAAATAAGTAAAAAGAAAAAAAGCAATTACTCTCATTCCAGAAGCCCATGTTGGTACTAAATTGACTCATGAAGTCCCCCACATTATTTTTGTTGTTACTTCATTTCAGCTTCATTTCAGATCTTCCTTCAGATGTCTCATTGATTTTTTTCATGTACCCAGTTTTCCAATAATTTATAGTACTAATTAGAAAGAAAAAATGTGAATGTGTGTTTCATGAGATGGTTATGAAACTGCTAGTTTGTACAACAAGTAATCATTAGCTAAAATTCTTGATTATATGTTCCGTGTTCTACGGTGGGATTCAAATCAGTAAACTGTTTCATATAGACCAAATTTCACCTGCTGCCTGTTTTAGTAAGGAAAGCTTATTGGCACAAAAGTTAATATGCTTATTCACTTGGGACTGATAGAATGGCTGTTTTCCCATCAAAAAGGAAGAGTTCAGTAATTGTACCAGACTATAATCCTACAATACTCAAAACATTTACTACATTATTTAATAGCTTCCCATTTCAGAAAAATTATTCTGACTTCATTCTTGAGCACTCCACATCTTTCAAGTTTTTTCTGAGACCATAGAGGCATCAGCTTCATAAGATAGTGTATCAGGCAACCGTCTCCACGCCTTTGCCATCCTTTACTTTATTTTTATTTATTTGTTTATTTATTTATTTATTTTTATGTGTATGAGTGTACTGTCTGCATGTAGGTTGGTGCACCCATGTCGTACAATGCCTTGGAGGTCAGAAGAGGGGGTCGGATCCCCCTGGGACTGGAGTTAAAGACAATTCTTAGCCATCATGTGGGTGCTGGGAATTGAACCTGGGTCCTTTGCAAGAGCAGTTGGTACTCTTAACCACTGAGCCATCTCTCCAGCCCCCATCCCTTACTTTAAAGACCATGGCGGCAGCATGGTGACACTGTGCTATCAGATTAACAGAGTATGATCCGAATCCAACCTACAGTTATTCTAGGACATGTAATGGGATTAGAAATACAGACCATCTTGCAAGAAATTAATTTTCTGATGTGCAGTCTCATTGTGTGTGTTATTATTTCCTACATTTGTAAATTTCATTAAAAATGAGTGAGTAAACAAGATTTAGTCAATTTATATTCAGTGATAAGTCCTACAAAGACTTCATCAATGAAGGATTTGTGAAAGTATGCATGCAAATATGTCATTATAGACTAGACATTTATTTTCTTTAAAAATGAACATTAGGTAGAAACTGAAAGTAATCGATATTTTATAATAGAGTATAAAACTCAAGAAAAGAACACTTACATTACTGTTACTCACAGATTAACATAGACTCGCTATAGCAAATAATTTTCTCAGGTTAAAATCATTACATACTAAATATGATTCATCTGTATCAGAAAATTCTAGAATTCATTTAAAAGTGCTTTCTATGTCCCATCCTTCACCTACTACTACTAGATCAGAAACTTCAGGAAATGAGTAAGAAGTGTATATCTTTAACATTACAAGAACTTAATTTTTATACATGCATTATTTCAAATTCTTTCTTCTCTGGAATATAATCAGTTGAAACAAGGGTTAATTTCCTTTGTACAAAAGGTCTTCTATATCTGTGGAAGTCCTAGTAAGCTATTGTTGAAATACTGCTTATATATGGGACACAGTAGACAATAAATCAGCCTAATTAAAGGAAAGTTCCTAAATTAGAGTGTGTGAACTCCCAAAGGTTTATATAAGTATAATAATCTTGAAGCAGTGGATAACAACCAGCATGTAAATGAAGTTGTAGGTTAGCCACATTAGGGAAAGATTAGCACATGGCGGATTTTCATAAGGTTATGGTGCTTGTTTTAGATTAATTTAATATTCTCTATACTTTAGTGAAACTTTTGCACTGATGAGCAAACACTGTAATTGTTCATTGAGCCACATATTAATTGATGGAGATTCTTGAAATATCTATCTGCATTAGAATACCTGGTAATATTTATACAAGATAAGTCTGTGCATAAAGTTTTATGATGTAACATTTAAATAATTTAAAAACTTGATTACTATATAAGAGTTCTATTAAACTTGAAAAAAAGGCAAGAATCATAGAATGTACAGTATACTGACATGCAAATGTCTTCTGAAATTTTAGGTTGTGTGTGTGGTAAATAATTTCAAAGGAAGACAACCAGAAAATGGGCACATGCACATGGACAATGTGGCCCGGATGCCGATGATCAACATTCCCCGGGTAGAAAGCCCTTTGGAAAAGGTAACATCTGTGCAGGTGATTCATAGCTTCAGTTCTGAAATGTGACTGTCCTGTAGAGAAATCCAATATTTCTGAGTCTGAGAGTACCTACACAGCTTTTAATTTTAATTTACTTAACCTAGGAGTCAAAGGCAGCTTTTAGCAAGAATATAACCACCAATAAGATCATCTTAGAAAAACACTTATCCATGTAAGGTACCCATCATTATCCTTCATCCAATAAACTGAGCAGCTGTGCATCCATCCAGCACTGAACTGTAGCTTCTGACTCAAGAACAAGAAGCCACTGGCTTCAAACAGAGTCCACCGAAGAGGAAAATACTTTTGCTTGAGAATATTTGGACTTTTCAAAATATATAGTCTATTTCTCCCATGCTCCCTATCAATGCAATAGTACTTCATAAACTGTCATCACACAATCTGTGTACCATAAACCTGTGTTGAATCTCAACACACAAAGATCAAGCAGTATATAGATACCAGCAATACTTCCCAGCTGAGGAGACACTGAGGGTCAGGCTGGACAGAGTGCTGTCCACAGTAGTAATGCATTAGACAGCAGGTCAAGGACTGACTGTGTGTCACTATGGGCTCAAAAGCCAAGCACACAAATTATTCTTGGAACTTCTGTGAACCTGAAGGGGTAATGTTGCCATGCTTCTGTGCATTTGTACATAATGAAATGATTTCTCAGAGGGTTGCTTGTAGCCCCTCCTTAGTCATGTGCTCTTCCATATTTTGGTCAGTATCTCCCATGGAGTCTTTGCTCACATGCTGAATAGATCATAGACATTGTCAGTATGTAAGGAACAACTTGATGAAAGAATAAAACATTTGTGAATTAATAGTAGGTTGGCATACAAAGTAATGGTTTTCACTGTGGTGTTTTTCACCATGTATTGTTATATGTACACTTCATTTATCCCTCTCCCTTACTGCCTTCTGCCCTCTGCCTCCCACCAGCTATTGCTTTTTCTTTCCTTGGACAGACCCCATTCTGCCTTATTACCACATGTACAGTAAAACTTCTTAGGAGACTATCATAAGATACAAGGAACTAGAGAGAAAGGGACTGTTTTATATTTGAATGAATAAAAGCTCATGTGTAGGGTAAGGCTAACTGTTATCTGCACAACTTAAGGCTCCTGGTTGAGTAGTACAGAGTTCAGCACAAGTCCATAGCATTGGAAAGCTGCCAAAGTGATCTAGATGATTTTCAGTTCCACTTAGGAAAAATGCTACCTATAATGAGGGAGCAAATAATTCCTTTTGCTCACCTACGTTCAGGATTCCTTGGGATACTTTGGCAACAGTGATAATGTGCACACTGATAAAACAGTGTACCAAGTATTCAAAAATATTATTTATATCCTTTTTTATTCTTTGAAAATTTTATACATGTATACAATGTATACTGATCATATCACCTTCCACTCCACACCTCCAACTTCCTCCAGGATACCCTCCATCACATCTCCCTCCCAACTTCTTATCTTCCTTTTAATCAATTAATTAATTAATTTGTTTATTATTTTTAACCCACTGAGTGCAGTTAGTGCTGCCCATATGCACATGAAAGTTAAATAATCTTAGGATGGGGGGAAGGGAAAGGGAAATATGCCTGAACTGAATTGGAAAATGATGTATGAAATACACAAAGCATCAATAAAAAAATGAAAATTAAAAAAAATAGAAAGTGGAATAACCTACTGGGCATTGAGAAACCTATTGATTTCTTAGAAAAGGGGCCTGCCTTTGTCAGGCAGCAACTGCCAATAGCTCTTTAGCTAGCTAGGGGTGACACATCGTGGGTCCCTACCCCATCCATGCTGGACTTTTAACTGGCTTCATCGTATACAGATTTTATTTCACAGTTCTCCCCATTCTCTGGCTCATACATTCTTTCCACCCCATCTTCCTTGATAGTCTTCACTGAACCTTGGTGGGGAGGGAGTTGATTTAGATGTCCCATCTCTGGCTGAATGTTCAGAGTTGCTGACTCTCAGCACTTTGAATAGTAATAAGTCTCTGTGTTAACTGATATCCACTGCATTAAGAAGCTTCTCTGACCAAGGTTGGGAGCAGCACAAATGTATGGCTATCAACATAAATATTTAGAAGGCAGTTTATCAACAACGACCATTTTTAGCAGACCATCAGTAGTTCTCACCTATGACCTCTGACTTCCCCTACCCATGGGTTTTGATCATATTTACAATACCAGTAAAGAATTCCCTACTGTGAAGCAGGCCTCAAATCCAGTGGGGTACATATACACAGTGGAATATTAGACAGCTGGAAAGAAAAGTGAAATCATGAGATGTTCAGATAAATAGATAGAACTAGAAAAATTATACTAAGGTAGCCCAGACCCTAAAAGATAAATACTGCTTATTCTGTCTTATATGTCAGTCCTGGGTTAAGATCTTTTGTTTTGTGTGTTTAACTTTGAGTACATGTCTAAACTAGAAAACTAAAAAGGGGCCTTTGGGAGAGGATGCATTTATAGAGGAGAAATAGCAGAACACAGGTGAAATTAAAGTAAAGAGGGAAAGGGGAATACTGGAGCAAAAGGTTCAAACAGGTAGTGGAGTGATGGCGATGGAGAAGCAAGTGCCCAGGGAAGTCTTAACCCACATGAAGGGCACAAGAAGAAGCTCTTGGAACCTATGATCTTGTAGTCTGCCCCTCCCCCCAAATATAAGAGCGGATAGTAGAACACATCTGATATGAAAGAATTGTGGGGGGGGGAGACTGTGAGGTTTAAGTAGAGAAAGGAACAGAGGAGTTGGGAAAAGGAGAGGTAGAAGGTTAAACAAGATTTACAAAACTCCAATAGATTGTAAGTTAATTAAAAGCACAGTTTTTTAAAAAATACATTTTTATTGAGCATTCATATATTTCATACAATGGTTCCTAATCACACTTAGGGCCTTCCCTCCATGTTCCAAGACCCCATCAGAACAATGCGGCCCAGTAGACATGGGTTATTAAATTAAAATCTGAATGCTAGGCACAGGTTAACTACCAACGGGTTATTGTTCAGGGAAACCCCAGAAGCATTTAAAACTATGCGGGATATTGCTGTGGCATTACCATGTTACATTACAGTTAACACATGAATAGAATATCCTGACTTTTAAGTGTAGTTATAACAATGGGCCCAGGCTTAGAGGACACCTATTTACTCAGATGTCTCTTAGAACTCTGTCCTGAAGTCAGATCTCACTCATACTTTTATTCAAACCTTTCTTCCAGCTTCAATTTTTGGGAGCCACAAAGTTAGATTCACCCTTACCTTAGCAGACAATCTTGCCTTTACATTCCTAGGCCTAGAACATCTCATACACACAATGTCAAGCATTCTTCACAGTCTTCATTGTTTTACAGTACTTTCAGTTCCCAAGCATACACACATTCATTCATGATCTTGGGGAGCAATAGAAAATTGAGGTTCCCAGAAATCAAGGTCAGGAGCCTAGGTCACAAGAGCACATGGTTTAGTGAGTTTGCCAAGGTTAATTAAAGGTCATTAGTCCATATTCTGTCCACCTTATAAAAGTCAGTGCTACATGCTGCCATTGTTCTTTGGTTTCCCCTTGTAACTAGGCTGCACATTGCTGAAGACACTGTTTGATTGAAGGACATAGAGAAATCAGTCATGGACTAACCATGAAGCTCTTCTCATGTTGGCTGCCTTGAAGCTAGTGTACAGGCTGCTGAGGAGGAAGAAAATATGTAGTTATAGTCAATGCCGGACCCTGTAGGCTACAATACCAATAGATGTCCACTAGTGTGATAGTGACAAAACTGTTCATAGTGGTAACCAACAACACTTTTGATTGGATTTGAGGCCTGATATGCTTCTTTGTTATTCCTGTGATTTTCTTTTTTGAGGCAGGATTTCACTATGCATTCCAGGATGTTCTAGAATTTACTGTGTAACTCAGTTTAGCCTTGAACTCACAGAAATCCTCCTGCTTCAGCCTCTCACATGTTATTGTTACAAGCATGAGCCACCTTGCCTGGCTTGTCGGATCTGCCTCAAACAGGAGGAATGTGT
This sequence comes from Rhizomys pruinosus, assembly GCA_009823505.1. NCBI lineage: Eukaryota > Metazoa > Chordata > Mammalia > Rodentia > Spalacidae > Rhizomys > Rhizomys pruinosus. The sequence goes on from VZQC01000498.1 coordinate 700,858, forward strand.
ATCCTGGTTGACAAGCATATTCAAAGTCATAGATTTTGATTGACTGTTAGAGGAACAGAAAGTGATTAGAGGAAAAGAAGACCCATGAATAATCAGTACCTTCCCACAAGTATCTGAAGGACTATTGTACAATAGAGGAATGAAATTTCTTCTGTAGAAATTCAGTATCAGAAACCAAATAAAATGAAGGAATGTGGGTAGAGATGGAAGGAAGAAAAACCACTTTCTGAAAATCAAATGTCTGCTTTGAGAATTTTTTTTATAGGAATTCTCAAGTTGCTAAGTCGTCAGTTGTGCATGATATTGTGGAGGGAACTGAAGTATTTAAGTGAGCATGGGGGGTCCTAACTAATAGTAATGATGTATAATAATACGATGACCATGATTTAACAATCTTCAATAGTGCCAGTACAGTGCTTATGGTTTTTATAAAATTCTCCCAAATATTTCCATGCTCTACAAGTCTATTTTCATTTCTCACAACAAATTGTAAAGCAAAGGTTTGTAGTAGCCAAAATTCCTAGTAGTTTTCCCTTTATTCCTTTTAGTAATTGAGTCTACCTTTAGCTATACCAGCCCAACTGTTTAGGCAGTTCTCTTGCAGTTACATGTAACCATGTGGGCAATTTTAGATCGATAAAATATGAACAAAAGAAATATGGTAAGATTCTTTGAAGATTCTTATCCCAGGTATGCCTGACTCCTTACAAATAAGAGAAATAGTCGCTTCATCCCAGAAGTCACTTTTCAAGATGACTGATGTACCCTGTCCACCTGGGTCCCCTGTGAGCTCATGGAACAGTGCCCACAGATCCATGTTAGATGTGCTATAATAAAAACAAACTTTCTCTTCTGAGCCATTTAATTATTTTAAATTTTCTATGAGAGTGTAATTGGTACCTTATTGCAATAAATTTACCCATTTTGTAATGAAGAAAATTGAAATAAGTGGTTAATGTATTTGTAAAAGTCCACAACATTAATAAATGATAGAGAAAAATTATACCTGGCAAAACTTTAAGATAATACCTATGTCAGAAAACACATGTTTAAAAATTGAATAAGAGCTACAAATTATATTCTGTTTTACTTAATAGGTAAAGGTAGAAAGCAGTGGAACTGAGAAAAAGTTAGTAAACATACTTTGGAGAAAATTGGCAGGATAAGAATTAAAGTCTGGCCAGGCATTGTGGCTCAGCCTTTAATCCCAACACTTGGGAGGCAGAGGCAGGTGGATCTCTGTGAGTTCAAGGCCAGCCTGGTCTACAGAGTGAGCCCAGGATATCTGGAGCTGCAGAGAGATCCTGTCTCAAAAGGACAAAAAAAAAATAAAAGAATTAAAGTCTGGGGCTGGAGAGATGTCTCATCAATTAAGATCTCTTGCTGGTTTTGCAGAGGACCTGAATTCAGTCCCTATATATGCAGGCAAGCATTCATATACATAGAAACTAAAAATTTTAAGTCTTTTCACTTTATATACCCCTGGAATTAACTTGGATAGTAGTCAGAGCTTCCGCTTTTAGCCTAGTTATTTTCATGAGATTCTTCAGTGGCTTCCTTTGTTTCTACATCTTATGATTTCATTCCATACATGAAGTGTCTTAAAAATTCCTATTGCTTATTTTATGACACTTGTTATATTTGTAGTAAGTTTTATAATATTAGGTGGTATGAGCTAATGTATTCTATTGGAATCTATAGGTTAATCGAGATGAGTGTTTATTAAATTCTTTTTTCTATTTGGTTTATTGTATCAAATCTGTGTGATTTTTTTTTCTCTACAGCTCAACTGGTGTAAAATAGCATTTACTACTTTTAGATGTATATTTTATTGAATTTTTGTGTATTTCATACAAAAATTCTTTATCTTTATGACCCCTTTTCCCATCCACGCCCCTTCATAGCCCTGGAACAGAATCACATGAATTCTTTCATGTGATATATATTAAGGCCTATCCAGTCAAGTCTGTGTGCACAGATGTCCCTCAGTTCATGTTCATCCACTGGAATCTAGTCAGCCTGTCCAAAGTCTCTCATTTAAGAATATAAACTCTCCCTCTCCCAGCAGTAATCAGCAGCTAATAGTTCTTCCAGTAAGGCTGGGACCTTCTGCCCATTTACCCAGTTCTATGCTGGGGTTTTGTCCAGTTGAGTTTGCCTTGGTCTTGTATATCCTGACACATTTGCTACAAGTTCATATGAGCAATTCTCAGAGGCTTGGAAGACTCTGTTTCCTTATGATCATTTGCCAATCCTGGCTCTTAACTGTGCCCCTTCTTCCACAATTGTCCTTTAGTCATGGGCAGGTGAAGTTTAACATAGGAGTCCTGTCCAGGTATGGGCTCTCTGTAGTCTCTTATTCTATACACTTATGCTACATGCGGCCTTCTGTGAGATGGTTGCCTGAGGAAGCTTCACTGGCCATTATTCTCTTTATCCCATACTCCTCTATATCCCATGTCCTGACCCTACTCCTGGCATCCTCTCCCACACAATCATTCCCATCTCAATACCATGTAAAGCCTTTCTACATCTTTATGTACGGTCCCCACTGTTACTGTTATAATTCTTGGGAATTACTGAGTTTCACAGGTGACAGACACTGTTATGAGTGTCTCATGACTAATTTACTGAAGTCTCATAATGACCAATTAATGAAAAAGAAAACTGACTATAAGGTTCAATCTTCACTATCAAGTGGATAGGATTTGGAATAAGCTAGGAGACACAGCTCAGGGTACATCTATCAGAGTGCTTCTCCAGATGTGGGGCACCATCCCATAAACTGGGCTTGGACTAAACAAAAGGGAAGAAAAGAGAAAGTGAGCTAAGCACGAGCATCCATCTTTCTCTGCTTCTTGACTGCAGAGGCAATATAAACAGATACCTGACATTCCTGACCACACGTTTCCCTTACCACAACGGACAGTGTCCCCTTGAGTTACTTCTTGTCAGTTATCAGGTCACAAAAAGGAGAAGAGCACCCTATAACAGAGTCACTGACCTCAGGTTAGTCTGTTAAGGTCAAAATTATCCAAAATTCTCAGCCAGGCTCTTCTAGGATCATATCATGAGGATCCCATTATGGGAACAGCCCACCACTGATTCAACAACTCACCAGTTCTGCATTTAGGCATTCCATAATATGATATATGATATGATATGATATGATATGCAGCAATAACAAATTACTGGCTATTTGTTTATTATTTAGTGGATTAGACTCCATCGATAGGCCAGTTCCCATAGTTGATTAATTCTTTTCATAAAACCAAACGCAATGAATGTTCAGATTAACTTAGCTTTCAGAAAACTCATGACTTTTCCTAATAAACTGTGGTAATTCACCATATGAAAAGCTCCCTATAATTAAGGGATAAATCACTGGCAGACAAGTAAAGCATGGTTGCATGTTATAATTATTCTGTAGCTTATAGTTTTTCAAACATGTACTTTGAACAGAAGAGGTTACATAAGTACACAACTCCAGAAGAAACTCGCAGAAGTGACAACACAAAAATAATCACTTGGCATGATGGTCAAATGCTGGCCATGCCCACATACCAAATTTTAACAAAGCATTCCCATTCTCTTCCCAGATGGCCACTGTTAAAGGAGCAAATGCCATTTTCCAATGAGCAGTTCAAAAATCAAGGACTAGGAAAAAAAATTTGCATGCTCCTCCTTTTTCCTGCAATGTGAAGTATAATGAAGACAATCTACTTGTTTTACTTCTTTCTTAATGTGAAAAGATTAGAAATCTCAGAGCTATCCCTTGAGTGACCTTCTTCTCTAGTTCTGGCTGAGGAGCACGTGTGCCCTCTTGACAGCAGTTTCAAAGAGAAGGCTGGCACACAGTCCTTATGCATTCCTAGCGTCACTGCCATGGTCCTCTTGTGGTGGATGCTGAGGGGGACAAGCCATGCCCAGTGCAGAAATCAACCTGAATTCAAATAGAAATGAAAAGAGCAGAGCGGACATGGTCAGCATACTCCACAGTGAGTTCAGGAAGGCAGCATAACACCAAGCACACAAGTTTCTCCTCTCTCTACCTGTCTAAGCTCCCTCTCGGCACTTAAAGTACCCTAATTTTCCCTTGCAAATACCATCTCGTAATATCACCCCAGAGGAGAGATAAAGCTTAGGCAACATGCAAAACCAGAGGGAAATGAATTAGCTTAAAAATCTACTGATAAATATGCTTATGCTATCTGAACATGAGTGCATGTGCATACCTAAAGGCTATAATTACAATAAACCAGTGCCAGATAGGAGAAACATCCCTTTGAGTTGTTGGTCAAAGTAGTCCAAGAAACTTAAAAAAAAATAACACAGGCTTTTGCCACAGCCCTTGATTACCTCCCAGAACTTGAAGGTACAATCCTATTGCTGAAGGTAGGACATTCTTCAGACACAGGACTTGGAGCAATGGAGCTGGGACTGACCTGAAAGCCTCCTACCTGAAGACGAGCTCTCATAGTTCTGGAGGATACAATGCTAGCTGCTAAGGGAGAAAGTAAATCAATAGCCTAACTCCAGCTTCAAAGCCTAATAACCACAATGACCTCAACAAACTCTAGAGGTATAGTAGTGGAACTTTTATCTTGGGGTAATCAACAGCTATCTATTTGGAATTAAAGACCTCTCAATGGGAGGGAATTCATGTGCAGCACTGTAAACACAGGTAAATACTCATGACTAGAGAGGTCAAAGATCCTAGAGAAAATCCTACCTCTGTCACATGCCTAGAGAAATGTAATTCCTTATTGTGTGCTAAATATGGATCCTTATTTTTGCATACAAGAATACTATCAGCTGAACGAAAAAGTCTGCACAGTAGGGGCAATTCCGAAAGTCGATAAATGTCATAAAGATTATGTGCTATTATAACAGATGGAAATCAGCATGTTTATTTACAAATATAAGAGAATCTAATGCCCTCTTCTAGCCACCAAAGGCACTGACGGTATGTGATGCACATATGTGTACTCAGACATAATGCAAAAATAAATGTTAAAGCTAGGTGTGTTGGCACCTTCATCTTAGCACTCAGGAGGCAGAAACAGGCATATCTCTATGAGACTGAGAACAGACTGGTCTATCCATTACACCTCGGGCCAGCCGGGTGATAAGGAGATCCTGTCTGAAAACGTAAAAATTTCAGCAGGCATTAATATTTTTTTTCAATTAACTATGCTAGATTACTGTTTTCAGCTTTTGCATATGTTACTTTTCTTATTACATGCCTCTGTATTTGGTATTTATTTTTCCACAGTATCTACAGATCATAATATACTACATGAAGAATAAAAGTCAGACATTTCCTGTTATCTAGCAGGACTTTTTTTTTTTTTTTTTTTTTTTTTTTTTTTTTGTATGAATGTACTGTCTGCATGCAGGTCTGTGCACCCGTGTCGTGCAATGCTGCGGAGGTCAGAAGAGGGTCTCGGATTCCCCTGGAACTGGAGTTCTCCTGGAATTGGAGTTACAGACGGTTCCTAGCCGCCATGTGGGTGCTGGGGATCAAACCCGGGTCCTCTGCAAGAGCGTCGGTGCTCTTAACCGCTAGGCTATCTCTCCAGTCCCTCTAGCAGGACTTTTATAGTAGCATCTCTCAGAGAATTAATTATGAGTGGATACAACAGGCATTCTCATCTCATCTGTATGAATAAACATAGTTAACAAATGAACCTTAAAATTATGTGATTCATGCATCCAGTAGTTAAAAGTGCATTAGGATATTAGCACTAATTGATGAAAAATCATCTCTAGAGCACACATTTTGTTGTTCACAGGGAGCTACCATCCCTTTCAGGTCTGTTTCCTTAGAGCAGAGAATCTAAGAACTATGTAGTGCCAAGGGCCTAAAACTCAACAGGAGCTCCACATTACTGTTGAAAACTTTCTGCAAAGAAAATACATTTTTGAGTAAAATTAAGAAAATAAACAGTAAACTAAATCCACCTTTTAATGAAACCAAAACTTTAGTTTTAACGTATTGTTTTGGATAAGAAGCAATAAAAAAGAAGGGAACAATTGTATATATTGATGGGAATTTGAAAATTCAAGAATTGGTTTTAGCTTAGTATTAGGCTGTTTCACATAGTCAAGGGCTTGTGTTGGATGCCTAAGGAGAGAGAAAGAAGAGGAGGGAGGAGATAAGGTAATATAAGAGAGAAAAGGATGAAGGGAAGGAAGCAAGAGGGAGGGAGAAAGAATGCAGACAAATAAAACAAAAACTATGAGTGGGAAGTACTTACATATCTTCACAGTAATAACAAAATGCTTTCTGGCTCTCTGTGTGCTTATCTTGATTGCATGCATCTGTATGGTCCTGTGTTTACGTTAATGTACATGCACATGTGCATATTTACCTGTAGAAGCCAGAGATACATGTCTGTTGTCTTTCTGTATCACTCTCTACTTTGTTTTTAGAAAGGATCTCTCACTGAACCTGATGTTCATCAGTTCAGCCACCCTGGCTAGCCAAGGAGCCTGTTTCTGTCCCCATAGCACTGAGATCATGGATATATCCCACTGTGGTCAGATTTTAAGTGGATGCTTAGAATTCAAAACGAGGTCATCCTTGTATGACAAGCACTTTACCAAACTGAGTCATCTCCCCAGTCTCCTTAAAACATTTTCTTAAACCACATTTCAAAACCTGGTGAGAAAATCAAGTGTGGCACCACACCACTGTAACCCCAAGATTCTGAGAACAGAGGCGAGAAAATCACAAGTTCCTGGCAAATCTGAGCTACACAGTGAGTTTGAGTCTAGCCTGTGCTACATAATGTGATCCTGTCTCAAAATTTAAAACCAAAGACAATGTGATTATTGTGCATGGTTTTCTGTACACATAATATTTCCCTCAATGATATCTTTGATCATTGTTTTGATCACATATCTCCAATATAATTATACATAATTAAATAAAATAATCATGCCAGGCATAACAGTAAAAGCTAAGATTCTGTTAGAAATACAGGTGTCTTGTGTTAGAGAACTTCACACATAAAATGACATTTTAGTTTCTTTTTAAATTTTATTTATTTTATTATTATGTGTACGAATGTACTGTCTGCTTGTAGGTCTGTGCACCCGTGTCGTGCAATGCCATGGAGGTCAAAAGAGGGCATCAGATTCCCCTGGAACTGGAGTCAAAGACAGCTCTCAACCGCCATGTGGGTGCTGGGGATTAAATCTGGGTCCTCTGCAAGAGCAGTTGGCGCTCTTAACCGCTAAGCCATCTCTCCAGCCCTATTTTAGTTTCTATAGTAAACATTGGATTGTATCTTATCTCCATTATATGGATTGAGAAACTGAGAAATTTTGGTATGTCCAAAATCACAAAACTGACCATAGTATAAAATATATTTTTCATTTTTCATGGAAATATGCCCTATATATCACTTCTGATCTCAATTTCCTAATCACTATACTATGCAATAATATAAACCTATGAAAAATTATAATCTACATAAATCACTTTCATTAAGCATAAAAGAGTCTTCTTCCAATTTTCAGAAGTTAGAAACAGCACTAAGATAAGCCTCTGAAGAATGTGTGTCCTTAGGAAGGCAATTAACTTAAGTGCATAAGAATGGTAATACTGACCAAGGACTGAATGCTTTGAGTTTAAATGATATACCTATGTTCACTAGGGCAATCTGTAAGACTGTTTTTTACAACCTTCACCAACTTAATAGATCAAGATCAAATGGACTATCTCCTTTGTAGTAAATATATGTTGTTGGAATTATTTCCAGTAATTTTATTTTAAACTTTTCTTTTCTGACTGAAACAACCAGATGTTGAAATATTCATTCAGTGTCCGACAAGCCAAATTCTAGCTACTACTGGTCTTTATAGAGCTCATGGCTATTAGTCTTTATTGTTTTTAAACTCAAGTATAATAAGGAATGCCTTATGTCCTGTAACATTCCCTTTGTATTTGTGTGTGTGAATGTGTGTATATTTGTGGGCATGTGCAGATGTATGGCTGTAAAAGTACATGCATATGCATCCATGTGCATTTAGGGGCCAGAAGTCACCCTTGGGTATCTTTCTCAGATGCTATCTATCTTGCTTTTGAGTCAGGGTCCCTCACTGGCCTGGAACTCACTGAGCAAGCTAGGCTGGCTATCCAGTGATCCCCAAACATCGACCCTTCTCTACTTCCCTAGCAATGGGAATACAAGTGCTTAGCACCATGCCTAGCTTTGCGGGATGAGTTCTGCGGACAAAAACTTAGGTTCTCAATCTTGTATAGCAAGTGCTTTGCTGACTGATGTATCACTCTAACTCCCAAATTCCCTTTTTAAAAAGCCTGCAATATTTTGAGTTCTGACAAAAATACTTTATTATGTGATCATAAACAATATCAAGCTACAGAAATTGATATCAATCCCAAATTCTTGCTTCCCTTTATTTAATTAATTATTTATTTATTGGATTCACAATATAAGAGCACAGTTGTTTTCAGATCACATTGACGTTGCTCAGTTTGCCATACAATTATGTAATTGGTGTCAGCATCCACAGATGAGGGATACCATTCGTCGTTTGTTTTTCTGGGACTGTGTTACTTCACTCAGCATGATATCTTCTAGCTCCAGCCATTTACCTGCAAAGCTCATGATGTCATCTTTCTTTACCGCTGCACAGAACTCCACTGTGTACATGTACCACATTTTCTCTATCCACTTGTCAGTTGAGGGACACTTGGGTTTGTTCCAGCTCCTTGCTATTGTGAAGAGAGCTGCAATAAACATGGCTGTGCATGTATCTCTGTGGTAAGATGAGTCTTGTGGGTACATGCCCAGGAGTGGTATGGCTGGGTCAGGTGGCAAGTTCATTGCAAGTCTTCCAAGGGTTCTCCACACTGCTTTCCATAGTGGCTGCACGAGTTTACATTCCCACCAGCAGTGGATGAGTGTTCCCCTTTCCCCACAACTTGTCCAGCACTTGGTATCATTTGTTTTCTTGATCCTAGCCAGTCTTATTGGAGTAAGATGATATCTTAATGTGGTTTTAATTTGCATTTCCTTAATTATTAGCTATGTTGAAAACTTCTTAAGCTGTTTCTGAGCCATCTCTAATTCCTCACTTGTGAAGTCTCTGTTCAGCTCTTTGCTCCATATATTGAGTGGGTCATTTGTTTTCTTTCTTCTTTTAAGTCAGCCCACCTCAAGCACCTAGCCCTGCCACCACTGATTCTATACTTTTGCCTTTCCCAAAGTGTCATATAGTTGGACCGATAAGTATGTAGGCTTTGAGTTTGACTTTTTTGTTGGGGATGTAGGTGTTTTCCCCCTTTCTTTTTATTGATGAGAGGGGTTCTTTCCTGTGACTGAATGACAGCCCTTCTTCCCATCAGGCCAACTAGAGGACATTTGGGTTGTATGTTACCGAGAGAAATTATAAATGAACTACTTTCTTTCATTCATAAATTATAAACGTACACACCTAGAAGTGAAATTTCTGTGGCACATGGGTTATCAAGTAAGCATAGATTTGCCTTTGTATAACATTTTCTGATTTGTCATGCCCAGCAGTCCTTTAGGTTTGAATGGTTCTGAAATGTATCTTGATGTAATTCATCTGGAGTTTTACTGACTAGGGCATTGTTTTTGAAAACAGGCAAGCTCCTAACTGAGTTTTAATCAGATGCTGGTTATAGAGGAATTGATTATGCACCTGGTCCTTTATCTACAGCTCCTGAGTCTTTGTTGGGAATCATAATTGTGATTATTTAGCAAAGCCAAAGAATTTTAAAAAGGATAAATAGGAATGAACCAAATAATATTGCAGTTGCTTAGGCTAAATTGATATAAAAGGAGAAGAAACAATACATGGATAAGTCTCCTTTCTTATCCTCAGCAGAATATTATTTAGTATCAGGCTTGTAATAACTGAAACATGAACAAATAATAAGTCAGAAACCCTGGCAAACATCTCTCAGGCTCCTCGTGCTTCCAAACTTGGGTGAGAGATAATTTTGTAAGCAGAAACAAGATTGTGATGGCTGTGGTAGAGAGCACATAAGGGGAGATCCGTCTTCACTTAGCAGCATCGCCTGAGATAGCAGGGACCATTTGCTAAGTGGCAAAGTAAGAGTGCAGGGCAAGAAGTTGGGGGTGGACTCTCATGGACTTGTATTAGTTACTTTTCTGTTGCTGTGATAAAACACATGTCCAAGACAACCTACAGAAGGAAGAGTTTATCTGGCTTAGATAGAGTTCCATAGGGAGTCCATAATGGCCAGGGAGGCATGGTGGCATAGGTGGCCAGTGCAGAAAACTGAAAGACTACATCGCTGTAGTTTCACCGTTCACCCCAATCGCAGCCTTTACATTCTACCATGCCCCCTCTTCCGCAGATTGTTCCCTAGGCTTAGAAAAGGGGCACAGGTGGATGAGAAGTAAAACTGTCCTCTCTCTCTGGAGCTGTTGACTTGGACTCTGGTCAATTCTGGCTGTTTCCTTTGATGGGCTGACAGTTTGTTCAGGAGTAACCTTTCGATCCTACTAATGAAGCACAAGCAATTAGATATATAGGTATTTAAGCAGCACTAATAGTTATGGTAGGTTACTTTGGCATAGACACATATGTTTGGATGATATGTTAATCCATGAATTACATTTTTACCCCCTGATAAATATGACAGGGTCTTACTGTGGCTTATAACATCTCCTAACCTGTAGAGGATGTAGGCTTGTGGCATCAGCCATGGGTTATTCCTCCAAGGAGAGAGCCAATAGCCAATTAGATTTGGGATATACAGGCACATGACTGCCTCTGCTGCACAGTATTTCCAGGCAGGTGAGGTGTAGCTGGTGCTGACGGTGGAGTCTTGCTTGACTCAGGGAGACCCGTATTTGCTTTATTGGTTTAGTGGCCTTTGGTAACACTCTCTGGCATTCCAGAGGCCATCTGTACACTTGCATGTGTGGTCTCAATACATCCCTCCCATGTTAACATCAGGTCTTCGGCAGCAGGGTCTTATCGCCTCTCCTCCTGCAGGTATCCCAACTTAGGGGCAAGGAGCCCTTACCTTTTGTGGGGCCTTGGATCCCCTGGCCAACATCCCCCTGGTAGAACAATCCATTGCTGATGTCAGAGCTCCTGCATTAATATACTTTGCCTAAGTGCATAGCCCAAGGACTTTAGTATTATATTTGGTTCTGAACAGAGTATAATCCTTTTCACAGTTCTTATGTCTATTAGTCAATTAAAGAAGGAATTTTTACCGGTTTTATAAGAGATTACCTCTATAATAGTTGTCTCCAATTTACAGTTGGAGAATGACGTCATCATCGTCATATTTCTCCTTGTTCTATGCGATGTAGTCTGGACACTCATTTGATCAACTTGATTGAACAAACAACCTGTCACCCCCCCACTGAATGGTGGGACTGTGGGGGTTTGGGCACAACAGTCTGTAGATTGGTTTTGCACGAAGGATGCTTATACTCATGGATTATCACTTATAGCTAAAAAATGAAAAAAAAAAAACCTGAAAGATGCAGGACAGTTATGGCAGAATACATGATCTGGGATGGGGTGGGGGTGGGGGGGAAGGGAAAGGGAAATATGCCTGATCTGAATTGGAAAATGATGTACGAAATGCACAAACCATCAATAAAAATTAAATTAAAAAAAAAAGAAAACTGAAAGAGCAAATCTTCAAGCAGGCACAGGAAGCAGAGAGAAACTGGACATCTGGCAAGGCTTAAGTACTCTCAAAACCCAGCCCCAGTGATGTGCTTCCTCCAGCAAAGGCACATTGCCTAACACCTTCTGAAACAGCATCACCAACTGGAAACAAAATGCCCAAATACTGAGAGCCTCTGGGGTCGTTCTCATTCAAACCAGGAGGATTCAGATCACCAACCTAGATAAGGGGAAAAGAATGAAAACTTAAGGGGTAGAGTAGACTGGATACAGAAGGATGCAGAAATTAGGAAACAGGGAATATTCACTTGGTCAAAGAAAATTTGTATCGTAAGGGAAATTGGGAGTTTATATTCTTTTTTTTTTTTTTTTTTTTTTTTTTTTGCAGGGTTCTTATCCTCAGCGTTTAATCGCTGTGCCATACCCCAGCCTGGGAGTTTATATTCTTAACATTATTGTTTATTGACAACAAAGCTGACAATATGGGCTTTTAAAAGGTGTGATAGAAATTCATGACAGTTAACGAGAAGAGGCTTACAATAAAATATTTGGATTCCTACATCCAGAAAGGGCCATAAACACATTAGCACTAACAGACTTACGGTTTCATGCCAACATATTTGGAAAGCATTGAATTAGCATGAAACAGAAGCCCATCTCAACCCCAGGCTTTATGTGCTGAAGAGCTCTAAGACATATGAAGTGCTGTTGTTCCCAAGCATTTTGAACAGGAATTTTTGTAATCAGGGCAACTATGGTGTTTTGAAGGCAGTACTCCTTTATCAGTGAAAGTAAAGGCTTTGAAAGAAAGACTTATGATTTTTATTTTCCAATCAATTGTTTCTCTATTCATTTAGCCAGTAGAATTCAGATTGGTGTTAAAGGGAATAAAGTATTTATAGCACTTGCAAAAATGGCAAATTTCTGGGCTGCATGTCCAGGGATTTTAATCCAGTAGGCACTGTCTTGCCTGGGTCTGAGGGATCTCCATTGATTTGGACCTGAAGCCAGAACTTGTCCAGGATCCAGGCTGACGAGTAGAACGTCTAATAGTGACTCTCCTATAGCATAGGCTGCCCCCTGGAATCTGCCAGAGAGGCTCTCAGCATTTGAGTGGCCAAGACAGACTTCACACCAATTAAATCTGAGTTCTTGGGATTGGAGCTGCATCTTCTCAAGCTCTGATGTGAAGCCAGGTATAACTCGTGCCTCTAAAAGCCTAGACTGGGGAGCCTACAGCTTCTCTGACTTCTCAGAATTTGAAGGTATTTCCTAAGCTCTGTAGTTAATGCTCCAGGAGAGCCTGGACCTGTCTTACAGCTTTAATCTGCAGAATTGTCAGCTTTATGGTCAAAAGAATGAATGGTGAACTTTATTTATAAACTTTGGACTAATCATTTTTTTTTGTCTTTTCGAGACAGGGTCTCCATGTAGCCCCAGCTGGCCTGGAACTCACTCTGTAGACCAGGCTGGCCTTGAACTCACAAAGATCCGCCTGCCTCTGCCTCCCAAGTGCTAGGATCAAAGGCGTGTGCTTGGACTAATAATTTTAAATCATTTGTTTGATTATTTTACTTCTTGCAATGTTTGCTTTCTAGTTGGTTCCTGTGGAGTGTATAAACCACAAATAAGTGATGGATATGTTGGAATGTGGGTAAGAAAGATTATGAATATAGTCTCATTAAATATTAATGAAAATACATCCAAATAAGTATATCCTTATTTTTGAGATGAGAAAAGTGGTTCTTTGAAAGGTTAAATTACTTGATAATTTCCCATTGTGATGGAGGGAGGCCACATTTAAACTTCATTTAAACTACCCAACTGAAACGTCCACTGTGACACTGAGCTTCCACTTCAAGAGGGAAGTGAATTATAAACACCATAAGCAGAGATTCCATTTTTTGTAAAAACTTAATGCAATTGTTGACAACTACTTATTAGGACACAGTCTTTTTGCATTCGGTCATCGTGAAACAGAAATGGAACCATATTTAAATTCAGCATGTGGTCTAACAAGGTAACAACATATAATTTTAAATCAACTATTACTATACTGAATTTTAAAAATGTATGTAAAACAACTTTTTTAGGTATTCCCAAACCAATGTATTGAGGATGATCAAGAAGAAAATTCACAGGGGAGGTCATTTAAAGACTGCCTTGCCAGTTTCTTCAGTTGGATAATGAGAATAAGTCACTGTGAACACCTCCAATTAAGGCAATAAACGTATGTGCGCTTGAGCGCACTGGTGTTGGAGTTGGGTTGGAACTTTAAAGCAAATACAGAGAGCTGTGTCCTTCTGTGCAGATTTCCATCAGAACAAAGGAGAATCTAAAAACCACCAGCCTAGTTCTTTGGCTGCTATTATTGGCATTATTTTTCAAGTATACTTTGCTTTTTTCTCACATTAATAAATTAGACTTTAATAATTTGCTTTAATGTTTTTTTTTCTGAAGTCTTCCAAATACTCTTATAGAATGTTCTTTTGCATTTTCCTTATTTTTAAAAAAGAAATTGATAAATGGCAGGTCTGGTCAAGTGACATGTCATCACCAGATTTTTGCATCATAAATAAATGAGTCTTATCTCACACAATAATCTTACAGAGTATTAAGAGAAATATATAATACAGAGTAAAATGGTGATTTTCATATAGAAATTTGATTATTAAAATTGGACATGCTATAAGTTTAATTTTTCCAAGTTTCAGACTCTGAGACTACTTTTATCACTTTATTCTAATTAACTCAAATAAAACCATCACACACCTGGCTTAAAAGGAAGCCACTCAAACACTTTTAAGACCCATGGTGGCTGTCTTTCTAGGGTACACCTGCACTCAAGAACTAGCCTCAGTATTCTGCACACTGATTTGCTGTGGATTTGCAAGAACACTTGCTAATGGATACTCAGCATATTCCCATCTTCATCTACTTGGGCTTGAGCTTTGTCCTGTTCACACTTGAATCTTTCTGTCTGTGTACTTCTGGATGGCACTGTGGGCTGGGCTGATAAATTATCTGCTGTTTTACTTATATGCATGAGATTTGGGTTTGCCTACTGCTTGTTTACCCTATCCTCTATAAAACGCATCTTAGTATTAAGAATTTATACAGATTAATAGATGAGACACGTGCTAGCTGGGGTGCCTCACAGGGTCCTTTCCTGAAGACAAGTGATCTGAAAATATTAAATGAAATTCTGTATTTGTATATTGATGGGAAATTATTGGTGAGGAAATAATAACTTCTTAAATAGGAATTATTGCATGTTCATATTTCAAATTACATATTTGTATTCTTTGCTCATGCAAGCTGTATAATATAGATCCATAGACTTACAGATGACAAAATAATATTTTTGATGTTATAGAATTATCTTGTCTCTTTTCTGAATTCCTCTAGGGGACATCATGTGTATGCAAAAAGAAAATGTTATTTTCCTGTTAAGAAAAGTAGTGTATCCCTTTCATTTTTTGGTAGTGGTAGTTCATTCGTATGGAGTGAAGCTGATCAACAGAAAGCCCCTGTCCTCTTCATGCACTTCTGTCATGTCCTTCAAACATATACTGAATTTCCATCTGATTTTTCATTTTTAAGGATTTATCATTTTTATTTGATGAGTATGATTATACTGCCTGCATGTGTGTAAGTGTCCCCATGTTGTGCAATGCCCATGGAGGTAAGAAGAGGGTATCCATCGGATCCCTTGGAAATAAAACTACAGACAATTTTTAGTTGCCATGTGGGTGCTGGGAACCTAACCTGTTTCTTCTGCAAGAGCAACCAGTGCTCTCAACCACTGAGCCATCTCTCCAGTCCCTTCCTGTGACTTTTTCCTTTTCTGTGCACAGTCACTTCAGTGTTTTAAAGCTGTCTGTTTCTCATTCTGACAACAGGTTAAAATGAAGAGCCCCAGGTGGGATTGTTCTAATTATAGTCAAATAGGAAAAAAAAAATCACTGTAGAGTTTAAATTTTGAGTGTGATGTGAAATAGAAAGGATTTTAACTGTTGCAAAATTTTCACAGAACTGTGTGATCTAAAAACATAATTTGGAAACAAACTTTTATTCTTGCAGTTTAACTTGATAATGAGTTGAAGGAAAACAACACATGGTTTGTAACTTGTGGGTAATGAAAGGAAGACAGTAGCCACTGATGCACTGAATTCTATTTTAGTTACATTTATTATAATTAATTAATTAATTTATTTATTTATTTGCTTGGGAGGGCACATGAGGCATGCCTGTGGAAGCCAGAATTTATGGAAGTCAGTTCTCTTCTTCCATTTTATAGGACTGGGGAATCAAACTCCAGTTGTCAGTTTTGGCCCCAAGTGTCTACCTGCTGAGCTATCTTGCAGCCCTGAAGTACTGGACTTTAAGTACCAAAACCGAATTCCAGTATTTTCTGGATCTTGAGAGCACCCATACAGTTGTACGCTCAGGTTGTCATTAACTAAGGCCTCTGTAACAAAATCTGACCCATTCGTTTATAGTGAATAGAAATGTATTAGTCTGGACTCCTGATTGATCAACATGCCTGTGCATACAAGCTTTTCCAACTGGTCTATGGGAACCTTGGGTTGTTCAATTTGGACATAGATACTTGCAAAATGCACCAATTACCTAATTGTATGACATACTGAGTAACATCAATGTTATCTGCAAACAACTGTGTCATTATATTGTAGAATCCCTTAAAAATAAAAAAAAATAAATTAAAAAAAAAAAAAAAGAAATGTATTAGCTCATGGTCCTGCAGTGCTAGCCCAAGGTCCAGGTGCCAGCAGCTGGCCAGGACCTTCTTCCTAACAGCAATATCCCATGATGGAAGAGCAAAGGGTAGAGGTGGTATGGGGAGAAGGAAGGAGGGAGAAGGGGAGCAAAAGAGGGAGAAAGGAAAAGAGGAAGGTGGTGGAAGAGAGAATGTAGGGGAAGAGAGGAGAGAGATTGAGGACAGGAGAGAGGACAGGAGCTGAATGTAATTTTTAGTAAGGAAGCCATTCTCATAATAAGTGGTATTAATCCATGTATGAGGACTTCATCATCAAACGTTCAATTGCCTCATGGGGCCCCACCTCCCACAACTGTTGCATTGAGACAAATTCCCAATGGCCACTTTGTGGAAGACACATCCAAATCACTGTAGGCATTAACCTTACATTCCCTTTGGGGACAGTCCTGCTGTGTCTGTTTTTTTTTTTTTTTTTTTTAGTTTTTTTTTCTTATTAATGTACCTTTCCCTTTGCACCTGTCCAAATTGTATGATCAATCCTACACTGTTCACACTGCACATTCTGTGTCACTCTTCCCAGCATGCACCTGTGTACCTGGTCTTCCTTTGCTTCTGTCAATTTTGCAATTCTCATCAGTATTTTGCTTCTTATCGTTTCTCTACTATAGTATGATCGTTCAATGTTTAATCCTGTCGTCCATGGTGATGATGATTCTGACTTCATTTAAGATCCTGAGCAAACTTAATGAGCCTTATGGCCCCTGAATTATCTGGGTCAACTCCAGGAACTCACACACCTTTGGAAACACCATCTATCTTCCCCTCATTTTTATCCCCCTTCCTTTCTTGTCACTGCTTCGTTCCTTTCATACCTGCCTGTTGTCACTCACTGATTAAACTTTAACTTCTGCCTTAACATCTTTCCATCAAGGGTTTTGTTTCAAGTCCTGCCCAGAAATGTACACTCATATCAGTCTTGCACAGAAACATTCTGTATCAATTTTTTTCAGCTTGCTCATTTCATGACCTTGCAGGGCCAATGAAAATAGATCTAAAGTGCAATTTTTATCTACAGTTCTCACAAATGTATTCAGTGACAAATCATGGTGTAACTCTGAGAACTCTCTTGTGTCCTGAAGTAATACCTGTGCTTTTTGTAAGAACTCAAGGTGACAAAAATATGCTCCTGAGTCTCCCAACATTTTCACTCTGTGTGTGTGTGGGGGGGGGGGTGGGGGCGGGGGTGTCTGCACCCATGTACACCTGTGGAGGTCAGAGGTCAACATCAAATTTCTTCTTCTATTGCTGTACACCTTACTTCCCTGAAATGGTCTCTCACTGAACCTGGAGCTGACCAGCTGGCTAGACTGCTGGCAAGCAGGGTCTTCCTCTTGCTTCTTAGTGCTGCGAGTACAGCCATGTGCTTCTCCACCTGGCTGTTTATGCCAGTGCTGGAGATCCAGAAGCAGATACTTGTGCTTGCACAGAAAGCTCTTTACTCAGCACACTATCTTCCAGCTTTCCCATGCATTTTTTAAAATGGCCAACTGAAATTTTTAAGGCATCATCAGGAATGATGTGAAGCAATTAGCATGCTGTGTTTATTTCAGATTGGATTCCTGCTTGTACTGTTTTGCCCTAGTATTAAGCGGGCTAACCTTAGAAACTAATGCTTTAACTTGTAGTCAACGATACTCACGTTCATGGATTGAATATGCCTAAGTGGCACTGAGGTTGAACCTAAGACCTTAAATATGCTAGACAAGTGGTCCATCCCTGAACTACAGCCCAGTCCTATTTTGACTTTGTTGAAGCTAGGTCTCACTAAGTTTCCCAGGCTGGCCTTAAATTCTTTATATGGGCCAGACTTGAATTATAGGCCTGCTAGATTTAAATATCTTTTAACTAGTTAAAACACTTGAACTTGAAAAGAGGTACATGTAAGCTGAAAACAATTCCATGGCATGCATTGATCACATGAAATTCTGTTTATGTTTTCATTGTATTTTCAAGAGCAAATGTGACAATCACTGTAAAACATTCTAACCAGGCAGTGTGATGAGAGAGCTTTCTTCAATGTTGCTGTTGTTTGTTGAAATTTCCCTTCAGATTGTATCTTAACATAATTCCATAGGTGGCAGGATTCATCATAGATTGTTAGTTGTTTACTGCAGTATTTCAGCATCCATGATACTGACTATTGCATGCCTAAATCTATTTCAGTAGTAGCCATTCCAAAAGGTTTCTTTCTGATAGTTCATGAATTAAAAATAGTTTAAGTATAAAAAAGGGGAGAGGGCTATATAGAATCCTAGAGTTAGAATAAAAAAACACAGATTGTAGTGTGGAGTCTGGTTTCATGCATCAAAAATGAAGTATTTAAGTAGATTTCTGTCAACCAACAAATGCCATTTCAGTCTGAGCATTTCTGCACCTCATTCCACACCATCTGTCTCACAGAGAGCAATTAATCTGAAACTCCAACACAGAACATTGAAATTCCATTAACAAGGAACAGAATATTAATGCATATGGCATTCCTGCTTTTATCTGCCCAAATCTGAGTGTTAACTTTGAATTAAGCAGGTATAACATTTTAATGTATTCAGTTAGTTAAAATATTGAATAAAAGATGCAATTAGCTAACGTTATGTAATAATAGATAGAAGTAAGTTTGACTATGCTGTATGTTTAGGCAACAAATATTTGGGCTACAGTTCTATATTGAATTAATAATTTTACGTCAAGACACGAAACACTTTATGAAATCAGTTTCCTCTGGACTCTGACTTTTGAATCCCTTCTTCTTTTCCAGAACCACATCACTGCCTTCGCAGAAGTCACATGATATTGAAGCAGATGGTTTTTCTCTACACTGGACATCATCTCTTTTTACCATCCATTCATAGAAAAGTTTATTTGATTACAAAAGGAATTTATAAAGCTGTCTGATAATTTTTTTATAATTTTGAAATCCAGTAGCACCCCGATTTCCCCAGTAGACTGTGAGCTCCTCCAGGGCAGGACCATGGCTTTCTTCACTGTATCCCCCATGCCTGTTGCAAAGCCTAGCACAAAGTGGGTGTTCAATAAATATGAGATGATCAAATGAACAAATAATTCTTAAATAAAACATTCATCTTAGTTTCTCAAAAGAATCTCTGTGACTATAGAAAAAAAACTCTATGTGGGTTATATTTGTATAAAAGAAGCCCTCTATTTTGGGCCAGTTAAGCCCTTTGAATTTTTCATATATCCATTCAGCAGTATAGCATATCTAATCTAATTTTGAGTGGATTTTGAAAGTCATGGGGGTTATTTTATTATTCAGCATGACATTATTTCTATCCTAACAGATTTCAATATGTTAAATCACTTTACTTTTAGAAAGATTGTCCTATACTAAAATGTCTGCTCATTATATTATATTTCACTTAAAATACCATTCATACTGCACATTCTAAGACTGGTGCTTCTGCTTTTAAAGGGGGAAAATGCCAATTTTTACTGTAATAAGTAATGTATCATAATTAAAATTATTTATTTGGACTTTTTCTGTGGCAATTGTGGTTTAATGGTTGAATTGATGATTCTGAATGCAGCCAATATTCAAAATAGTGTAGGGTAAATCCAGCCACAATACCTTATGACTGAGTAATTTCTCATCACTAACAGTGTCTCGGGAGTGGTTATGCTCCACTCTTAAGCTATCTGGCCAAGAATTCACATGATTAAATGGGAAAGAACCTTATCTTAAAGTGCTATTTAAATTATGTAAATGTTAGAAGAATGATTAAGATATTTTCCTTTGTAATTGTGGAGTACTTTAAGTACAAAATCTATTTACATCTATCTTATCATTCCATTCTCACAGTATCTTTGTGAAAATGTTAAAGATGGCTTTATTTTACAGATGGGAAAAGAGAAGTTAAGACCAATAAACATCATGCCCAACCCCCACCACTAGTCAAAGGGAAGAGCTGGAATTTAAATTCAGATTTACCTTAAACTTGCATTTTTCTCGAATATGCCACAGCTGCCTCAATGCTTGTGACACTGAGCCACTTCAGAGGTCATTAGAGTCTTGAGAGACTACCTATGTTGTAAAAACAATGAAGAAATGCCAAAACAGGGTTTGGAAAAGTCTGCAGGATTTTAAATGTTTACCTTTTATGAATGAATGCTTTTCAAATATAGAACTATTCAGGATTCTAATTTTAATTCCATTTGAAAATAATGCAGCTCCAGTATTTGGCTCACGTGTCTCACACTCCAATTTCCTTTCAGAAAAGGGGCTGAAATACAGACTTTGCAGTAATAATGTGGAAGGACGATGACGCCAACAGTCACTTTGCAGCCTTCAAGCTAACCCAAAATCCTTTTACCCATATGAGCAAAGGAAAATTAAAAAAAAAAAAACTTTTAGGTCTTCAAAAAAGTGACATAAACTTTTAATTTACTCTCTTAATTTCAACTGAAATCAGCAAATACATAAAAACGAAGACTTGTCTCTTTCATCCAAATGGATATTATTTTCCCAGTTCCAATACTGAAGGACTCAAGACATTTCTACTAAAGCCAAATAAGGAAATTCACATATTTAACAATTTCATATCTCGTTATAGCAATTCCATTCTTTTGGAAATGTGGAATAAACTTTGAATGCCCTGATGTTCTTCAAAGACATTGTTTCAGGAAATAATAGAAATGGGTAATTTACTTCGTAGGGCTGGAAGTGAGGGGTGTGAAATTGTCAAAGACAGGGTAACCAGCAAGGCTTCTGTAATTGGTCAGTTCAACTGGTTCTACATCCAAGTCAGAAAGAACCCAGCAGGCATGACTTATTCACTGGAGGCCTTAGATATATAAGTATGTCAAAGTCAATGATATATCTTTGCACCTTGCTAAACCTGGTCTGAATAAGGACTTATAAGTAACAAGAAACCAAAAAGATTTAACCCAGGATCAGAGCAAAGTCATTTCTAATATTTAAGCATCATGGACCTAGGATTGTGCAATGGATGTAGTAAAACACAAGAAAAATAAAGGATGAATGTAAATAAGACAAAACCCAGCAAGCAGTGTATTACCATGATGCTGTTACTGAGAATGATGAAAAATAATACACTTAAGAAAATATTAACATGGGGGCTGGCATTGAAGCCCAGGGACGAGCACTTGCCTGGTATGCACATGGCCTGGGCTCAATCCCCAGAACCTGAAAAACAAAAATATTAATTTGTAAATATGTACTTACATAGTCAATAAAAGCAGGTAATCACATATCTTTCTGATAGAGAAATCTCCTTTTTATTCTTGGGGCCCAGGACAGTGTAAATTTTTCATGCTGAAATTTTCAGTAGTCTTTGTGTGCATGGCAGAAATTCTGCACAAGTATTATCTGATTCCTAAGATAACTTAAAAAGCTCTTTTATGTTAAAAGAGAGGTGAACCTTCTTCAAGAGACTTTGTCTATTCAGCTTCTAACTGGGCCTCTCTTTTTCTCAGGATCTCTCCTAGCCAAATATCTCAGTTACATTTACCATAGTTTCCTTTGTGAAAGAGCAGTGGGGAGGAAATAGTTCTCTGCTGTGTAATGTATTTTTTTCAAATAAAATTTTAAAAATTATATTTAAAAAGTAAATTTCTTTTTCCTCATGGACTGGTCTTTTGGGGAGTGGAGAAATAAATGGTGATTGTTAATGTGCATTCACTCAGACTTCTCAGACAGAGCTGCAGGGTGTTTGAAAACGGTCCACAATTGGTCAAATTAGACCATTTCTTAGGCAGTTAAATGGCCCTCACACCTCATGGGCCATCCTGGGTATAAATTCTTCATTTACAGGGGCTGGAGAGATGGCCTAGCGGTTAAGAGCGCCGACCGCTCTTGCAGAGGACCCGGGTTCGATCCCCAGCACCCACATGGCGGCTGAGAGCCGTCTGAAACTCCAACTCCAGGAGAACTCCAGCTCCAGGGGAATCCGACGCCCACTTCTGACCTCCGCGGCATTGCGCGACACGGGTGCACAGACTTGCATGCAGACAATACATTCGTACACATACAGAAATAAATAAAATTAATAAAAAAAAAAATTTAAAAAAAAAAATTCTTCATTTACAAATTCTTCAATTATGATTTCATAATGCTCTGGAAACTATTTGGGGAATCAAGTGGGTGTGTAATCTATATACAGTCTTCTTCCTACCAATGACAAAATATTAAGAGCAAATGCAAACCCGTAGTCCTGAGTCTAGGGCACTATCTATTAGTTAAATTGTGACTGCATGCTTTGAAAGGATAATCTAGACTTACACCAAATGGTTGGTTCCTTTTAAATTTTATAAACATGAATCTCACAATTTACCTTAGAATTGACTTTCTTACGAATGCTATGAATTATGATTTTTTTTCCATTCAGGATTAATATTGAACATGTATCAATTCTAAGAAGCGAAACAAAGGTGTTCAAATTTTTCTTTCCTGTCACCTTCAGTTTAGATTATGGCCAGTTCTTAGTCTGATGAAACTTCAGGACATGGCTGATTCACAATAAAAAAAATCCATTATCTCAAACCACTATTCTTGTGAGCCAAATGACTGTCAGATCTTAATTATAAATGCAGAGAGCCATCTTTCGATTTATAACCAAGGAGCCTCAATTGAGAATGCTTGCTGGTGCTCAACCTGCTTTCTCTGTTTTATACAATATAAAATCTTGTATCCAGGAAATGGTCCTGCTCGAAATTAAGATGACTCTTTCAACATCAATTAATATAAGATAAACCCAGACAGGCATACCTACAGGTACATCTTCCAGATGATTCCAGATTCTGTGACATTGACAATACAAATAGCACAACTTCATCCCTCGTCAACTTGACACCCAAACATGTTACTTTTAGGCTGTTCCCCTCCACCTTTTGTTTCCAGAGGCTTATAGCTGTGTGTTAATATAAAATTCATTTAGTCCTACTTTAAAAGTCTCCAAAGTCTTTGACAATTCTAATACTTCAAAATTCCAAACTCTCTTAACTGTGAGCTCCTATAAAATAAAAAAGTAAGTTACATATGTCCAACATATAATTACATGGAATAAACATTCTTGTTCCAAAAGAGAATTGGGGAATAGCAGAGAATGTTTGGATTGAAGTAAGATCAAAATCTACCAGGGTGAACACTGTAGCTCCATGTCCAGTATCTGGGGCTAATAATGAAGTTGGATGGTCTCCAAAAGGCATGGGCGCCCAACTCCTCCAGCTCTACCACCTGCAGTTTGCAGAGACTGTTCCTTGCTCTGCTCCACGCCCAGGACTCCGCTCAGGAGATGTCATTGAGTTCTGGCATTTCCAATATCCTGGGGTCTCCATTGTAACTTGGGCTTCATGTTCACAGCTTCATGCAATGACCTCTCCAGGCCTTCTTGCAGAGACCTGATATTGCCACACATTATTAGCCATAGCTTCTGTCTGCAACTATGGAGCAAGACTCCATGACTCTCTCAGTCTTGCATCTTGCATACCTGCAAAACCAGTCCCACATAGACGATATCACTGTCTGTTGTCAGTCCTTGAAACACAGCTCTATCAGCTTCTGTGTGTTGACTTTGGGGGATCGATTTCCTAGGCAGTTGCTTTGCCGGGAGTAGGGAACCTCCCTGCACTTGGGCTTTCTCATAGTAAGTGAATGTGAATCTTCACGCTGAGCCTCCAAGGGGCAGGGCTTTGCTCTCAGGTTGCCTTTCCTATTGCCCTAGTGCAAAATGGGAGGTTTCCCTTCAATGGTTCTACTCTTTTAAACAATTACAGCTGTTTTTATTTTTTTAGCACCCTGCCTGAATGCTCTCCTATTTGAGAATATCCCACGACAAAAAAAAATGAAATCCGTTATCTTTAAACTTATCTTTGCTATTGTTTTGAGGACATAGCATATTGAACCCAGCTCCTTAAACAAAATATCGCACAAATGGTCCCTATGTCAGTTCCAGACAAAATTCTTATTCCTCTCTATAACCTCATGAGCTGAACCTCAACTGACTGTGTTCCTTTCAGCACTCCTATCTTTCAAGAATCCCATCAGTGGGATCCATCAGTCTCTGATTGCAGCACACAAGTGCTTTTCTAGCCTAGAGTTCTGAATTTTTTCATGTTCCAGCCACAAAACATTTCCAAAGGTCTCAGAACCCCATGGTCAGGTTTATCATGGTAATGCTCTGATTCCTTGTACCAATTAATGTCCTGTTTTCTTTCTTCTTGCTATGATAAAAATAAAAAAAATAACTTAAAGGAGAAAGGGCTTATTTTGGCCTTACAGTTCCTGAGGGACATAGTCCATGTGGAGGGAAAAACACAGAAGCATACAAGGAGGGTATAATGGCAGGAGTGCGATACTGCCTGGCCATGCTGCCCAAACAGTTAGGGAGCAGAGATGCTTGCTAGTGCTCAACTAGCCTTCTCTATTATGTACAATCTAGGCTCTCCTGTCCAGAGAATGATCTCACCCCATGTTAATCCCCCACAAGCATGCTCTAAGGCCCAAATGCTGTTAACCCAAACCATTATAACTAATGACCAATCATGTCACTTATTTTGAATTAGTAACTAAGCATTTGTTATTCCGGTCACATAATGATGATAAAGAAGATAATTTGTGCCCACTCTTAGGAGAGATAAATCCACATGACATTCTACAAAGTGCATAATTTAAAGAAGGTTTGACCAAAAAGGATGAAATTGCAGCAAACAAAAAGGATAATGCTGAAAGTGACATTTAAATAGGATATAAGAAGAGATTCAGCAGATATAACAGACTGCAAATGCTGAGTGTGCAGACCTGGCTGACAGATTAAAGACATGCAGCCAGAGACACTTAATGAAAGGGGGCTTATTGATATATAAGGAATGTGGTCATGGTGATGTGTAACTCGTTTGATAGAGTGCTTGCCTAGAATATAGGCAAGTGTTCAAAACACGGCATAAACCAATATGGTGCTATAATCCTCTAACCTCATCAGTCTGGAACAGGATGCAAGAGAATCAGAAATTGAAGGTCTTCTTCAACACGTAGTAAATTTGAAAGTGTTGCATAGACTTGTCCTCTGCTTGGCAAAGCTATACTGGCAAGCTATAGATTGGCAAGCTCTATGCCTTCTTCCCAAGTTTGCTGGTAATGTGTTGACTGAGATCATCACAAAACTTGAGACCGTTGACCTTCTGTGAGAAAGGAGGGGCAGAGAGAGTCAGTCATGCCTTCCAATAAACCATTTAGCCTGAGTTGTGTATGGGGAGGGGCTAAGAGTATGAGCAGAGAAAGAGGGAAGGGCAGGGCCTCCCCATTTTTGTATGGTTGCTGGAAAATGGGCTCCACGCCAGGATGGCGACCTTAGAAGGGGAGTCCCCACACTCCTGGAAGTAAACCCCTCACCTTCTGCTCTGTGAATAAACCCAGATAAACTGGCTATGAAATTATACCTTGCTTTGCCATTAGGGATCAACGGAAGAAGCAGCTAGCCACCAACCACACCTCCCAGAAGGAATTTTAGGAACAGAAGCCAGTTTTGAATACATGAAAGCTGTCTCCAAAAAGTTATATCCCATAGGTAGTGATTCTGACAGAACACATCTCTTACTAAAACTATTGGAAATATATTACAACATTGTAAGTGAAAAAGATAAAATATTCATATCCATTCTAAATTTAGGAATATGAAAATTGAGGCATAGGAAAGATAACTCAGTCTTTAAGGTATATGACATGAAGTTAGAAGCAGAGTCCAAGCATTGTTCCAATTTATTGACTAAGATTTTTTTAAAGTAACAGATTAATTGCAATTTTTCCTATTGCTTAGTAAGATTATTCTGCATGGTTTCAGCATGCATAGTCACTCTTACACCCTATACTCAGTACAAATTGAGGAAAACCTGTGTGTGTGTGTGTGTGTGTGTGTGTACGTGTGTATACATACACATGGCATACACAGGGACACTTACATAAAGAGAGAGCCATGTATGTGTGTACACACATGAAATAAAATCCCACTTATAAACTTTTATGGGCATGAAAACATATGTATAAAAACCCATATATAAACTTTCTTTTTTTTTTTTTAATTGATGCTTTGTGTATTTCATACAACATTTTCCAATTCAGTTCAGGCATATATCCCCTTCCCTTCCCCCCACCCCACCCCTACCCATCCCAGATCATGCATTCTGCTGTAAGTTTTCTGCATCTTTCTCTGCTTTTTTGTTTTGTTTTTTCATTTTTTTTAACAATAAGTGATAATTTGTGAGTACAAGCATCCTTCATGTAAAACCAATTTGCAAGCAGTTGTGCCCAAACCCACATGGGTCCCACCATCCACCAGGGGGGCTTGTATGTTCAATCAAGTTGATCAAATGAGTGTCCAGTCTATATTGTTGTAGTTTCACCATTAACCCCAATTGAAGCCCTTACATTCTACCACGCCCCCTCTTCCACAGATTGTTCCCTAGGCTTAGAAAAGGGGCACAGGTGGATGAGAAGCAAAACACTCTACTTTCTCTGGAGCTAATAAACTTTCTTTTAAAATATGTATATTTTGCATTAGCACACAACAATAAGAACTCTGTATATCATGACTGTTAATTATCAGATTTATTTTTATTGTTAATTTTTGGTCACTTAGTTTTTCTAAGTCCAAATCAAGAAATACTGCTCTTATCAATAGGCAAAAATGGTTGCAATTGGAGTGTCCCCTCAACTGTTCAGATGTTCACTGGGAGGGGAGAAGGAGCAATCATACAAAGTAAGTTTTCTCTCCAAATAACTTGGGATTAATATTTTAAGCCATCTGTTAAAAGTATATTAGCCAATTGTATACCAATCACCCCTTTTATGTTTTCAAATAACATAAAATACGCCTCTTGGGAGTTTTAAAGAGCCATAGAGAGTTGCTGGGTGAGGTGGCACATGCCTTTAATCCCAGCACTTGGGAGGTAGAGGCAGGTGGATCTCTGTGAGGTCAAGGCCAGCCTGGTCTACATAGTGAATTCTAGGACAGCTGGGGCTATAGGAAGACCCTGTGTCAAAAAGACCCCCCCCAAATAAAAAAAGAACCATAGAAAGCCTAATCTCCTGATACGCATAATCTCAGAAGCTGTAATTCCTTATATGATTATTCTTCCCCAGTCACCTTCTTCTGGTATTCTGGTATTCTCTGCCCTCTGCTGTTAATTCTCATTATTTCTTATCTCAAAAATCATGTCTTCTAGAAAGTTTCTCACCAGATCCCAGTTTTCTATTGTATTCATCAGTGCTGGTTGTCATAAGGACACATAGTTTCCAATTCTGTAAAGATGAAGTTTAATTTTAAAGAACTAGTGCCTTGAACTGTCTGAGGGGATTTTGATGGAGATCACAAATAGGCAAAGTGTCAGACTCCCTCTGTGGATGCAGCTCTGAGGTCCAGGTATCTCTGTCTTTTGCTTTTAGTGCTTCAGCTTTAGGTACCAGTGGCCTAGTAGGAAGTAGATACTGTTCCAACTCAGACCTTAGGAGAACAGGACTCATCAACTCTTAATGTTCCAGTTCTGGACTGCTCCTCAGCAGCTGGGGTTCTTCCAGCTTCTGGGTTTGCAGCTCTTTCTGTCTCCTGTAACCTAGGTTGAAAACTTCCCTACTGTGATGGAGAGTGGATGGGGATATGTTATCTGGAATGGTTGTACATGTGCTCATCTGAAGATCTGGCTCAAGCCCAGTCTCTCTAGGAAAAGCTGTAGGTGGCGCTATGTCATTCATAGCTTGGTGGTTCCCTAACTAGAACTAGTCTCTTTAGGGCATGTATAACTAGTCTGGCTTCCTCTGTATGTTGGTGGCTGGGTTAGTCTCCCCCTTGGTAGCCAGGAGGATTTCAAAGCAACCACTTCCTGATGACACCTGAGAAACTGCGAAAGGAGTGGCTGCTTGTTCAACATCTCAGCATCTTCTAGAAAATGGTGAGTGGGAGTTGTAATCAGCACTTTTCCCTACAGGACCTGGAGTGACAGAACATTGTTCCCCATCTCAGCAGAACCAGGAATGTTGACTGCAGAGCAGCTCCTGTCTCCTAGGCAGGATCAATGTCCTGTGAGGATTCTGCCATGCACAAGGCTGTTTTCTCTGAGCACACAGGAAGCAAAATTTTAGGTTCTTTCCCTCCCTTAATTATAACACTGATTTTTTGAGAGAAAGGCCTCACATTTGTGACCTCATTTAAATGTACTTGATTCCCTGTCTCTACAAAACAGTCACCCTAAGGATTATTGGGGCAGCTATCCACTGTTATAAAATATCTTCTTCCATGGCGATATCCCATAGAAAACCTAGAGTGTTGTCTTAGCTTCATTTCTGGGGCTGTGATAATAAAATACTCTGAGAAAAGCAACTTAAGGGAGAAAGAGTTTACAATGCTCACAATCCCAGGTTACAGTTCATCCTTAGAGGAGGATCAGGACAGGAACTTGAAGCAGATAGTCAAATCCACAGTCAAGAGCAGAGAGAATGAATGCATGCATGCTAATGCTCAGCAAGCTTTCTCCTTTTTATGCAATTCAGGATCCCCCTACCCAAGAAATAAGCCACCAATAGAGGTTTTCCCACCTCAACTAACTCAATCAAGATTATCTCTACAGGGGGCTGGAAAGATGGTTCAGTGGTTAAGAGTACTAGCTACTCTTGAAGAGGATCAGGATTTGGTTCCCAGCACCATACTGGTGGCTAACAACCATCCTTAACTCTAGTTCCAGGGATCTGATGCCCTCTTGTGACATCCACGCATGACAAGAGTGCTCCTGCATACATGGAGCCAATACACTCATACACATAAGATAAAATAAAAATACCAAATAAAATGCTTTCTTAAAAAGATTATCCTCTACAGACTTGTCCATGGGCCAATCTAATCTAGACAGTATCTCAGTGAGACTCCCTAACAGTAATTCTAGTTCGTAACAAGCCAGCAATTAAAATTAATCATCACAGATGCCAATGATTCATATAAAATTAAGCTAATTAGGATGAAATAGACTTGACTCCTCTCGTGGAATAAAACATTTGGGGTTTGTGATAAGTGTTTTATTGATGTTCATCTAACTTATTTGTGGTACTTCTCATTTCAGGTGACCGCTCTACATTCAAATGAAAGTAACCTGGTCATCAAAGGCAGGGCCATGATTATGTATTTGGTATGGGTAGGTATATCTTAAAGTAAGATATTTTCTACTAAATGTAAAAGACTGGAATTATGAGATTTAGACATGCCGTGTTGAAACATAGATTGTAAGAACAATAAATATCACATTAATCGATTAATGTTACTTTAGGTAAGAAATGTTAATTTTGGCTCACAGTTCAAGCATCACTGAAGGGCTGTCAACGTGGCAGAATCTTGAAGCAGCTGGTAACATTATATCCTCAGGAGGTGGAAAGCAGTGACTGCTAAATGATTAGTTATTCTCCTTTTAATGAGCCAAGGACCCAAGCCTAAGAAGTGGTACTGCCCTCTTGAGAGTGAGTCTTCCCACTTCAATTAATGTAATCCAGATAATCCTTGGGATCTCTGGAGAGATCTAATTAATCCCTCAAGGGTGTACCTGGAAGCTAGTTTCCTAGATTGTTCAAGATCCTGTCAAGTTGACAATATTAACCATCAGCCGGCTAGGGTTATTTGTGATTCAATGATTTATATGATAAGAGAACAATTTGTGTATTATACCAGATAGATGAGATGGTTCTGCATTTTTAAATGAGAAATTCTTAACATATGGTGAAGGCATCTGGGATCATAGCCATACCATTTCAGATGCCTTTGTATTTATTCTAAATACTTGGTGCTAATCATGAAATGCTGAAGACATATGGACACAACAGCTGGGCTATCATCAATTGAAACTTTTAACACTGTTCATTTTAACAATATATATTTTACAAAGATATCATTGCTGTTCAACTCCCATTTTTCCCAGTATTGCTAGCTCTTTCTAATTCAGCAAATTCTAGGAATGCTCTGTGGATAACAGAAGCAACGGTAGGCTGTCTTCTATCCAGATTACTATAGATACTACCACATAGTTATTATACACTGTTTATATCCTATATAATCCTGTTGTGTATGTTTGCAAGAATTTTGGTATGTATGTGTGTACATGCACAAATATATGCATATATTGTGATCCTAGGTAACTGGCCAATCCACCACTTTTGTTCTTTTTGTTACTTGCTGAACTTTGTACTTCTGACATTGATGTTGAATTCTGTTCCTTATTTTAGACTGTGACCTTATTTGGAAATAGGGTAGCTCAGATGTAATCAATTAAGATAAGGCCAGCCACACTGTGGTAGAGCAGGTACTAATCCAGTATAATTCAGTATCATTGGTATCTTTTTTAGTATAATATTTTTATTGATGCTTTGTGTATTTCATACATCATTTTTCAGTTCAATTTAGACATATTCCCCTTTCCCTGCCCCCACCCCAGTTCATGCACTCTGCCATACATGTCCTGCATCTTTCTCTCAGTCTCTCCAAAGTTTTTCTCTGCAAAGGTTTATTGTCCTAGGCAGAATTCAACTACATCAGTCTGTTCCTTGACCCAGTCCTCATGCTGCTGTGGTTCCCTCCCAACTGTACTACTCCAAATTATGCCCATGTACATGTCATATATGTACATTGGTATCTTTTTAAAAAATGAATAAATTTAGATGTAGACAAAGTGAAGCAGAGAAATATACATATGCATAAATTTTTGTATATATGTGTGTACAAAGATATACATAGTATATACATATAATATAAATCCTGGTAATTGGCCAATCAATCAACATAAATGTGTATATATATGTGTGTATATTTATATCTATATCATCTATTTGTATATATTTATATCTATATCTATCTATTTATATATATATATATATATATAGAGAGAGAGAGAGAGAGAGAGAGAGAGAAGGAGAGGAAGGAGATGAGAGGAAGGTTCTACATTCATAAGAAACCCAAGGCAGACAGTGAGCCATCAGAAGGTAGATAAGAGTCATATATTCTTTCCCAGCCTCAAAAAGAGCCAACCATGTTGACACATTTATTTAACTCTTTTCTTTGAGAAAAGATCCCACTCAAGCTGGTCTCAAGCTACTGAACTCAAGCTCTGGCCTCTGCCTTCCTGCTGCTGGGATTGCAGGCATCGGTAGAGCACCATGCTCAGTCAACACCTTGATTTTGGATTTTTATAACTGTGAGAATAAACCTGTTGTTCATGATACCTGGTTTGTAATGCTGAACTCTAGTAGTCCTATGCTGTCTGGCACAGTGGGAAAGGCACAAAACACCATCCAGTTGTGTATTGTCTTTCGCAAAACCAGCTCTGTGACTGAGGTCACATTATTTTCATTTGTCACAGTCAGGGTTACAATAGACTATACTGGAGCAACTGCAAATCTCAGCCCCAAGGATATAATTTTATTTGGGGTCTTTATTACATACTGTAAACTGTTACTTGGAAGCACTGATATATTTAATAGCTGTCTTAAGCTGAGGTCTAGTCTGGCAGAGGAGATGCTATTTGGAACACAGGTACTAGCTGTGGCAGGAAAAGAGACCAGTATTGAGATGTGTGTGCTGTGCTTATAGTGTGCATCAAATCACATCACTCCTGCCCAGCAATCATCAGACCAATAAAATTCAGTGGCTGTTCTCAGAAGCAATAGAGTGGTGGAGGGAGTAAAGAGGCCTAGCATGTTTAAGCAGTCCCAGTGACTATCTGTCATTTGATGTGGTCATAAATAGAAATCATAGAAATTGATTAATTAAATTCTTTATTCAGTAATATTTTCCATTCCCTACCATGAGCCAGGCACTTTCCCAAATGTGACCCCCAAAACAATGTACAAAACAAAGGTCCTATGGCCAAACAACATTTTATTTTATTGGAGGAGTCAACAAAATAAGGAAGACTATAAATACACAAAATAATTTGAGATGCTGTACGTTATGAAGAAAAAGTAAGTCATAGAAGAGGCATAGAGAACCCCTGGCTGGAGAGGCGGAGGCAGGGTAGATATTCTAGATCATGAATGCAAATTTCCTAACATAGTGATTGCATGTGTAAGCACCCCATAAATGTGTTTTACTTCCCCCAATACTGTGGACAATTAACATCAACGAAAGGAAATTCAAAGTGAATTCTCTATGATTTGATTATAAAACGCAGAAAAAGAAAAGATTAAAATGCCTAATTCCAAAAGGAATGTAATGTTAACTGATGTAAGCCTATATTTCTACTGGCAGTGTGGGTCCCTTTAGAAGGCAATTCGGTGCAACATTTCATGAGCCTTTAAAATGCTCATAATGTTCACTCAGTAATTTCATTCCTGTGAATCAGTCTCCAAAAGTAATATAATTTAATAATTACATAGATGATTGTCACAGTGTTATTTATGATAACAAAAACAACCTAAATATACAGCAATAGGGGAGTGGTTAAATAGATTATGGTGTACCAATTATATAGAATACTATGTAGACATTAAAATATAATTATGCATATTATGTAGCAATGTGAAAAATGTTTATGATATAATTTAAGTTTAAAAAGATGCAAATTATACTTGATGATTACTATTATGTAAAAATCATATATGTAAATGTGAAATTAAAAAGAATGTAGAAAAGTTAAATGTAGAATGTGCAAATTTGTGGTAATTAAAACAGATTTCAGTGATTTCTTTATCTCTCTCAAATATTTCAGAAGTAATTCTACATTGTTACTTATGCGATGAATTAAAAATTACAATGAAAATATCCACCGAGAACAATGCTCTCCATACAATATCTTAAATAAAAGCCCAAGTTGTGCATGACCTAATCTGATTGACTTTATCCTATACTAATTGATGATCCTAAAACTACAACTTGTAATTGCTTTATTATACTATTAAATATTATGATCAATCAAAGAAATATGCTAATCCTGAAATTTGGGGACTGACATACTCAGCCATATCAATGTAGTTCTCATGTATTATACTAAAATGTTTCAAATATTTGGTTTCTACACTACTGGTTTTTGGAGGCAAGTCTCTATGTTTTCACTCAACAGAAAATTATTTGTATTTATTTTAGTGGATGAGATTTTTGGCTCCCAGTGGACATCTGTCAATGTCTAGAGACTTCCTTGTCACAACTAGGGAATAGTCAGTGTCCTCTTGGCATCCAGTGGTGAAGCCAATGTCCAGGACAGCCACAGGATCATTCCTAAAACAAAGGATTGCCTGGTCCCACCTGGTAAGAGAACGGCAGGGCTAGAAAACCCTGGTGTGGTCTGGGGAAGCCCAGGAGCCAGGCAGAGAATCAACTTCAGGTTTTCTTTCCACTGTTAGGAATGATGGTCTCTGGGGTTAGAGAGAAGGCTCAGTGGTTAAGAGCACTGGATGCTCTTGAAGACCTGGGTTTGGTTCCCTGCACCCACTTGGTGGGTAAAAACCATCCATTAGCTCCCAGGGAATCCGACACCCTTTTCTGACCTCTGTGGGCATTGCATGACACAGGTTTTATTTACAAACATGCAGGTAACACACTCATACACATAAAATAAAAATTATTAAAATAAGAAAGAAGGCCTTGGAGTAGTCCCCTAACATCTGTCTTGCAATTTCCCTGTTTGTAAAATGTAGCTGCAGTGTATTTAACCTGCCTCACAGAACGGTTCCAAAAGTAAAATGGGAGACATAATGTGGTAAGCAGCCAAAAGAGAACCAAGAAGGGGAAGAAGAGAAGGGCCAGGAGGAAGAACAGCGAGAAAAAGAAGAGGAGGAAGATTGGGAAGAGGAGGAGGAAATATGAATTTTATCACTACGATGTTCTTTTCTCTGTTTTTCTATTTTATTGATATTTTTACAAAATTCATACAGCATATTTTGATCATATTTAAATTCACCTTCTCTATCTGCACCCCCTTGTTACTCCCAAATTCCTTCCTGTTCTCTCTAGATAGATAGATAGATAGATAGATAGATAGATAGATAGATAGTAGATAGATAGATATCAAGGCCTACAGAGTCAGGTCAGGTTTGTGTCCCCAATTGTCCTTTGATGTGGGTTCATCCTCTGGAGATTGGTATACCTACCTAGAGTACCATTCTTTGTGTGTGTATGTGTGTGTGTGTGTGTGTGTGTGTGTGTGTGTGTGTGTGTTTGTGTGTGTGTGTGTGTGTCTTTTTTGAGACAGGGTCTCCCTATAGCCCCAGCTGGCCTGGAATTCACTCTGTAGACCAGGCTGGCCTTGAACTAACAGAGATCCACCTGCATCTGCTAGGATTAAAGAGTGCATCACCATGCCCAGCTTAAAGATGGTTCTTAGCAGCCATGTGGGTGCTGGGAATTGAACCAGGTCCACTCTTAACTGCTGAGCCATCTCTGCAGCCCCCAAGAGTACCATTCTTAAAAGAGATTGACTCTCCTCCCCTCTCAGCAGTATCTGTTTCCAATAATTCCTCATATAGCTTTGAGGTTTCCTACTCACTCCCCCATGTCTATGCTGGGATTTTGTGTGGCTTGAGTTTACAGGACTCTCATACATGCTGTCACCATTACTGTGACTTCACATGAGTGAGTAACTGACCAGCTGTCTAGAAAACTCTTATTTACTTGTGACCATCCACCTTCTCTGCCTCTTACAATCTTTCTGCCTCCTTTTGCACAGTGATCTCTGAGCCTTCGAAGTGCTTGACTGTGATTATCAAAAAAAGTAAAGAGCTGGGTGTAGTGCCATATGTGTTTTTAATCCCAGCACTTGAGAGGCAGAGGCAGGCAGATCTCTAAAGAACTAGAGGCCAGTCTGATCTGCATACAGAGTTCCAGGCCAGCTGGGGCTAGAGACAATTACCAAGTAGCTTAGTCATAATTACCTTTGATATTTTTAATTTCCTACACTTCTCTAGAGAATATTAATGAAACCACAACAAAATAATACCACCTTACTATTTTTAAACAAAATAATCCAGATTATTTTGTGGACTGTCTGGCCCTGCCCTGTGTCTTGCCTTTCTTTCATTAACTTTAACTGCCCAGGATCCTTTCTTGCCCATCCCTGCTCCACCTCAAGCCATCACTTCTTATTTATAATTTTTCACATTACTGCTGATTTCATAGCATCCTCTTGCTTCACTGGCAACTACCATGTAACCCAGCCATTTCTCCACTGAAACTGCTGAGATTAAGAACCTCAGGGTACTCAAAGGTTATGTGGCTAAGGGGAGTGGCGTATAAGCAGTTATGCTCCAATGACAGCAACCACACCCTGGGCCTGCCTCTTGGCTTTCAGACCATTGATAGGGATTCTTGGAGAAATGTTGATTCTCATTCAGGATTAGGATATACACATGTAGTAAAGAGGTGATAAACACACTTAAAGTGCTACCTCTTCTCGCTGATTGAAAGAGTTGTCTGGGAGACCTGTCTCTTAGAACAGGACAGATTCACAAGAATGCAAAGAGTAAGTGGCTGGGAGGGACCCAGCACTAAGTGACACATCTACAATGCAGCCTCTACATCTAAGGCTTAGGGAACATTGCAGAAGAAGGCCAGAAAGAATATAAGAGTCAGAGGGACAAGACACCTGCTGTTGGTTAATGCATTGTAGACATGATGAAGAAACCACCAATGAAATCTCCACAGTATGATGAGACAAGTCCTGTCACATTTTCTGCTCTTAGATCCTATGCTGAACTCTAGGTTAAGAGTAAATGCAGCTTTAGAATGCAAACCAAGTGTTCATTTTTTTTTTTTGCAATTACAATTGTGGTGTTTTCTTTAAGAAATGATTAGACATATATATGCATAAGAAACACATTTCATAGAATCCAACACATTCAACATTCGTGAGGATGAGTCAGAACCAGAACAGGAACATTAGAGTGGGCATTGGTGCTTACCGAAAGATCCTTTTCTTCATCTAAGACCTACATTTAGACCCTGGTGAGTGTGAATGGCAGAAGACAGGAAACAAGCTGGCACAAGTCTCAAATGCATGTAACAGCTTGAAGCTAAAAGAATTTTAAAATTTTTATTGATTTTTGTACATGTATGAATGTACTGTCTGCATGTACGTTTGTGCACCCGTGTTGTGCAATGCTGCGGAGGTCAGAAGAGGGTGTCAGATTCCCCTGGAACTGGAGTTAAAGACGGTTCTCAGCCACCATGTGGGTGCTGGGGATCGAACCTGGGTCCTCTGCAAGAGCGGTTGGTGCTCTTAACCACTAGGCCATCTCTCCAGCCCCTAAAAAGAGTTTTTAAATCATTGAACTTGGCATAAATATTGAAAAGTATTCAAAGGCAAAATATACGCACACACATACTCTTCATTTGGTCAGTCACTCTCTTTTTTGGAGGAAGGATCCTTAACTTAGAAGAGAGAAGAGAGGATCCTTAACTTAGAAGAGACTTAGAAGAGAGAAGAATGCCTTACTAAAAGTATTACCTAACTCAAAACTGGGAAACTTGAAATACTGCATAGCAAAAAAATTATTTTTAAACCAAGAGCCACAGGACTGTCATGTTTGGTTCAAGGCATACCTCTTGAAGATTATGGTTTAACATACACTAATGACAGCAGAAACAGCCTTTTCATTGACTTCCTGCACCTTTGAAGAAGTCTCAGAGGACCAGGCATTGTGACACACCCTAGGTGGACCTGTCTTCCCCAATGCCAGCCAAGCATCTGTGAGAAGTTCTGACTTCTCTAATGGCAATATATCTACTCTAGGAGAGCAAGTTTTACATTTAGAGCAGAGTGCATCAAAGCCAGGATATCCTAGACCTAAAGGCCAGGTCTGAACTCAGCCAAATCCGTGAAGGAAACTAAATTAAGATTCAACTCTGTTTCTGCATGTCCAGCCTCAGAATTTCCCAGGAATCCAGATTCCCTAGAGTCTCCACTGCAGTTTTTTTTTGCTCTGCCAAAATGTGTGTCATTCTTCTAATTCCTATACTTTAAAACCTAGTCAACTATGCATTAATTCCTTTAAAACTAAGCTTTCAGCCTTTGTACTAAGCTTGCAGCCTGTGTCCATCCTAAGGGCTTAATAAATGCTGTCTGTTGCATTAGTAGTAGAAAAGAGAAAACGCCTGTTCAACGTGCAAGGGTTTATATATAGGAAATGAGGTACATTGAATGCTGCCAACTTTTGTGTAGAAACTCAGTGTGATTCTGCCTGCTAGAGTGACCCTTAAATGTAGTGGGTATGAAATAGTTAAATAGCAATATCCCAGCTAGGTGGCACTGTGTTTTAAATAAGTATTTTCAAGACTACATTATAATAAGCCTTCTGGGAAATTTGCTATACAGAACCTAGCCCCCCAATAATAAGAGGCATCCACTGAAGCTATAAAACAAATGAAGTCATATTAGCATATTTGCTAAATTTAGCAAAGATAACTTTAAATTTCAGGTAAATGATTCATTATTTTTTAATATAAACATGTCCCAGATATTGCATAGTATATGATTACCCTAAAATATTTGTTACTTATTTGAAATTGAAAGCTAAGTGGACATCTTGTGTTTTATGCCTATCTTTGGCACAGTACCATAAACATATTCCTAGTGCTCTCTCTATTTAGATCCTTGTGCTATTTCTACAAGCCCTTTAATTCCCAAGATTCTGTAGAAATTTTCTGCCAAATACAACAGCATCTCCTGAGGTGCTAACATTGCTTTGATGAAATTCTGGCATCCTTTAGACATCTCTATCCTTCTTTTTTTTTTTTTTAAGACTTTCTTTTTTATTTTATTTATTTTTGTATGTGTATGAAAGTACTGTCTGCATGTAGGTTTGTGCACCCATGTTGTGCAGTGCCAAGGAAGTCAGAAGAGGGTCTGGGATTCCCCTGGAACTGGAGTTCTCCTGGAATTGGGGTTACAGATGGTTCTGAGCCGCCATGTGGGTGCTGGGGATCGAACCCGGGTCCTCTGCAAGAGCAGTCGGAGCTCTTAACTGCTAGGCTATCTCTCCAGCCTGACATCTCTATCTTTCTACAGTCACTTTGGTTTTAGCTGAGCACCAGCATTTGGGGTCCCAGAAATATAGAAACCTGTCCTCAGAGTGCTATCTCTACAAAGAACTATCTCTTCCACTTGGATTGCCACCCTTTCTCTGAGGATTACTTACTTATGCTGGTGTCTACACCAGAACACTGGAGCCCCCCTGTGTCCTGTGCAGGAGTAGATAGAAGACCTCTTCAGACTTGTGGAATTAGAGGATTTCACATGGACCCCAAAGAATGTCTGCTTGTGTTCTAGTATCCTGACAGGATTTTAAGTGCAGCATCATAATTGAAACCAAGAATAATTGTAACATCTAATAATAGTATTTTCAATGCTATGTGTGGTCTATTGTAATTTGTGTTTTCATCGTTCATTGAGCCTGCAATTTATTTCTGTATGTGTATGAATGTTCTGTCTGCATGCAAGTTTGTACACTGTGTCGTGCAATGCCGCGGAGGTCAGAAGAAGGTGTCGGATTCCCCTGGAACTGGAGTTCTCCTGGAATTGGAGTTTCAGACGGTTCTCGGCCGCCATGTGGGTGTTAGAGATCGAACCCGGGTCCTCTGTAAGAGCGGTCGGCGCTCTTAACCACTAGGCTATCTCTCCAGCCCCAGCAATTGAAAATATTTTTTAAGATATTTATAAACACACACAGAGGCAGTTCTTTCAGAAGTTTTAATAAACGCTAGAGAATCTTGTGGTAAATACATTAGCAATTCTAGTTAAATTAATCCCCATCTCACCTGGCCATCAGAATTCCATATACCCTTCAGTACTTGGGTGTGAATTAGATTTCAACTCCATTTATAGTAGACGCTGTCGGCATTCTCCACTTTCCCATGAAGGGGAGATTTGTTACTCAGTGGAGCAGCACATGTTTGTTTATTTATTCTTTCCCCCAAGAATAATTTTCCATCAGGAATTTTCACAGGCCTCCAGAAATGACTCTTCCTGGTCCATATTTATTACTTAAGAATAATACTGGCTAGGGATTGGAGAGATAGTCTAGCGGTTAAGAGCACTGACATTCTTGCAGAGAACCTGGGTTTGATCCCAAGCACCCACATGGTGGCTAAGAACCGTCTGTAACTCCAATTCCAGGAGAACTCCAGTTCCAGGGGAATCTGAGACCCTCTTCTGACCTCCGCGGCATCGCACAACACGGGTGAACAAACCTACATGCAGACAGTACATTCATACACATACAAAAATAATAAATTTTAAAAAATTAAAAAAAGAATAATACTGGCTAGAAAGATGCAGGACACGTATGGCAGAGTTCAGGGACTCAGGTGGGGTGGGGGCTTGGAAATGGAAAGGGAAGCGACTCTAGAATCAATTGAGAAATGATGTATGACCTATGGAAAAGTTTAATAATAAAAAAAGTAAAAAAAAAATAATACTGGCTAATAAAAAGCTTTTATTTTCTTACCATTCTTCTTAGAAACTGAGAATATTTTATATTTATAAACACATACACATGCATATCTTAAAGGGGTATTTGTTAAAGTGAGAAAATCTGATGGTAGAGTTCACTGTTTGGAAAGAAAGAAAAGGGCAGTGAGAAGGATGGCTTTGCTACCCTAAAGTGAAACTTACCTGCTTGGTTATTTTCCCTTGGATCAGACCTCTTCAGTAAGTCTACCTAGGCAACTGAAAACCCACTCATCTGGGTGGTCAGCACTGATAATGATAACATTTCTCAAAATACCTCAATACATAGTTCAAGGAAAAATCCGTATCCCTTGACCCTTAGAGGTCTTATTACTTCTCTGTGAAATCAAGATATTCTGGCTCGTGGGGCTTCACTAGCTATATAAATCATGAATTATAAATTCAAATATTACAAGAGCAGAAGATGAGGAAAAAAGTCCCTTCGTCTTTCTGTAAATATAATTTCATTAATGAACAAAGGATCTCTGGGAAGGTAAGGGGTTTGAGGCAGGCATATGCAGCTCCAGTCAATTGCTGACCTCTTAAATTTTGACTTTCAACTCCTGGATCATTTTCTATGATCAAAGAAGCCAGAAATTGGAATTATTATGAAAAGATTTTGAATTATTGGCTTGAATGTTATAAATTGCTTTAGGTTATGTAAGTTGGGTTTTTATACCCAATGTCCTGTGCTAGCTGCTGGCTTCTGACACAAAGATGTCTCCAGTTACTCTTCCCAAAACATATGTAGCCCTTGGCTGTTTAAGACCTTTGCCTGTCTGGGTTAGAGTACACAGTCTGCAAGACTATGGACCTGGCAATATGTCATCTGGTACCCTGATTAATAGTGATTACAACCTTTTCTTACAGCCCATGTAATGCCTAAGGCAGTCGAAGCAATTGACCATACTGCATAATGTTGAAATAACCTTGCCTTTCTGCCAGGTTATATACTCAGTTTTTGCTATTACAGTTCTCTGTGTTTGTTCATTATTAAAGACCTTACTTTATTCAGATGTGGCATTTGGACCAGTTATATCTCATGCACATTTTCAAATAATAATGATTCACAGTTACAAAATGTGTGGAGGGGTATTTTTCCTCTGTGATTCTCCCTTAGCTAATAATCTAATACAGCACATTTAATTTGGCTCATTCACTGAACTTGAATAGCATGCTATATATTCTACATCTGAACTATTGATTATTCTTTAGAATTATCTCATAAATCTAGCTCTTCCACTCTATTAGATAAAATTCTGTCAGTTTAATCCCAGTTCTTCAATTACAGTCTTCTAATTATTTCCTCACCTCAGATCTCATGACCATTTTCCAATAATCCCCACTACTGCCCAAATAAATATTTAATAATTATGGTTTTATTCTGAGATAAATATTCATACCTAGTGGTCTATAGGATGAAGTCTATGCAAAAAAATGCAAATGATCTAAGCCCATTACATGTAATTAATTGGTGCATTTTGCAAGTGTCTATGTCCAAATTTTGAACAACCCAAGGTTCCCATAGTCCAGTTGGAGAAGCTTGTATGAACAGGCATGTTGATCAGTTAGGAGTCCAGACTATATTCCTATAGTCTCACGATTCACCCCTATCTCTCTGCAGCCCTTACAATCTACCACGACTCCTCTTCCGCAGTTTGTTCCCTGGGCTTTGGGAAAGGGGCACAAGTGGGTGAGAAGAAAACAGTCTAATTTCTTTGGAGTTGTCATTTTGGACTCCAGTCTGTTCAGGTTGTTTCCCTTCATGGTTGACAGCTTTCCAGTGATACCCTTTTTAGTCATACTAACAAAGCCACAAGCTATTGGGATGTGCAGGCATTTAAGCAGTACAATTATTATGTCAGATAAGCTGTGAGCATAGACACAGATTCTTGGATGGTATGGTAATCCGCAAACTGTGGTTTCTCTATAAAGGGCAACAAGTTCTTATTGTGGCTTTAACATCTCCTAACCACTAGAGGACATAAGCTTGTGGCATTCGCTGTGAGTTATTCCTCCAAGGAGAGAGCTAATAGCCAAATAGATTTGGGATATATATATATATCCCAAATATATATATATATACACTTGGCTGCCACTGTTGCACAGTATCTCCAGCTGTGAGGTGTAGCTGATATTGCGAGGAGTTTGCTTGTCATCAGGGAGACCAACATTATTTGCATCTAATTGCTTATGGCCTTTGGTAATGCCTTCTGGCATTTCAGAGGCCAGTTGGACACTAGCAATGGACGTCTCATAACATTTTCATAGCCACACCAGTCTTCGACACCAGGGACTTACACCTTTCTCCTGCATATATCCCACTTATAGCAAAAGGCCTTTATAATTTTGGGGGGGGGTTAATAACCTAGCCAACATCTCCTAGGCAGAATAATTCATTGCTGATGTCAGAGCTTTTCCTGTAGTAATATATTTCTTAATTACACAACTTATAAACACTTTACTTTGAATTTGGCTTAGATAGAGAAATATCCTTTCACAGTTCCTATGCCTAGACATCAATTTAATAAAGGGTAGTTATGCCTGTTTTATAGAAATTACCACTGTACAATTGGCTCTAGTTTACAGTTAGGGATTGGTTTCATTACTCATGTTTTCTTTTTCCTATAAAGGGGAGAGGTAGGAAGTTTCTCAGCATCTGGAAGGTAAACTTCATTAGGGCCCATTATAACAGTCACCCCAATATTATTCAGAGAGATGCTCAGTGTCTGTGACTCAGGCAGTCGAGTTCCTCTTTCTTTATGTTCAGTTGGGTCAACCTCTCTGCTGGCATTTCCCAGTCCATCCTGCATAGCATAAGTTGTATGTTTTCAGGCATTTAGATTGGTGATTTTTACCCGTGGGAGCATAAAATTCTCCTCCCATTGTTAGTTTCAAGATCAGAAAAACTGAAAATTATCAAATAGGATTGGAACACAGAGTTTTCCATTTGTATCCCAGAAAGGAAGTACCCCACCCCCACTCCTCCTTTTTTTTTTTTTAGGTTTTATGTTTTTGAACCTATAGATGCCTAAGTTGTAATAACATCCAATAAACAGGATCCAAGGCATAAGCTTTCATTAATTTACCCAAACTGTATCTCTATTGACTTATTTGGGAAAGAAATTAAGCTTTAGTTCCTTTAATTGTCCTACAAGTTAAA
Source organism: Rhizomys pruinosus (assembly GCA_009823505.1). NCBI lineage: Eukaryota > Metazoa > Chordata > Mammalia > Rodentia > Spalacidae > Rhizomys > Rhizomys pruinosus. The sequence goes on from VZQC01000498.1 coordinate 743,928, forward strand.
AGAAAGTGTGTATAATGTGATGCTGTATAATTCAGAAAAATATAGAGGCCTTTGTGTACCTTAACCAAAGTACAAATTATAAATGAAACAATTAAAATTTTATATTCCCAATTAGTTCAATTGTATTCACCATTTCCACCAAAAACCTACACCAAAAATTTAACTAGTCTAAACAATTCACTAAGTCTAAAAATATCCTATACTTGTGGTATAAAGTTTGGGCAGAGTTGAGTACCTGATAATAAATTTTACCCAATAACACTTTGCTCTTTAATGCTATATGATCTGGACTATGACTTCTACTTATTGGGAAGTAAAATTTAAGCTTAATCCCTTTAAATTGTCCTAAAGTAAAAGAAAAAGTTGTTACAACGTGATGTTGTGTTTCAAGGAAAAAAAATATAGAGACCACCCAACTACAAACTATAAATAAAAAATTTTTTTTTCTAATTTTTTATTCGTAATAATCAAGATGTCAGTATCTAAGCTCCTTTTTTTTTTAAGCACAAAGCATCCTTCATATAAAACCAATTTGCAAGCAGTTGTGCCCCAGCCCACACAGCCCAAGGCTCCCACCATCCAGCTGGAGGGGCTTGAATGTTCAATCAAGTTGATCAAATAAGTGTCCAGACTATATTGTCGTAGTTTTAACATTCACCCCAATCGCAGCCCCTACAATCTACCACTCCCCCCCTTCCACAGATTGTTCCTTAGGCTTAGAGACAGGGCACAGGTGGACAAGAAGCACAACAGTCTACTTTGTCTGGAGATGTCATTTTGGACTCTTATCTGAGATTTTAAAGTGTACAGGTGCACTGTGTTGCTCCTTTATGTGAACTCAAGATTCTAGTGCTGAACCTACAAAATAATAGACATTCATTAATATTATAGCTCAATGTAAATAAATGAATTATTTCAAGATTCTTTAGTACTGTAGTATAATGACTAAGTTATTGATGTGGAAAATAATACTTTAAAATCCAGAACTGACAAATATTATTTGGGTAATTTGTGTTGCTTTCAGTTCCTCGGTTTACCCTTTTGCAAGGTGTTACTAAGAAAATAAGGGACGCTGGAGAGATGGCTCACCTACTAAGCACACTTACTCCTCTTGCAGAGGACCTGGGTTCAGTTTCCAGCACCCACATGGTGGTTAACAACCATCCGTAACTCCTGTTCCAAAAAGATCTGACTCCCTCTTTTAGCATACTAGAGCATTTCATGTATGGGTGCAATTATATGCATGCAAACAAAACACTCATACACAGAAAAATCAATCAATAAAAAGGACAATGTATAACTAGATAAAATATTTGTAATATTCATCTAATACAAAGGACTTGAATGCAGGACATAAAACATATTCCTCACAAGGCATCCCAGTCAAAATCTGCAAATGACTAGAACAGACATTTTAGTAGCAGAAGAACAGTTGAAAATGGTAAATAAGTACAGACAGAAATATTTCAGATCCTTAAGCATTATGGAAATGCAAATTAAAACCACGAGACACCATAAAACCTCCTAAGAATACTTAACACTTAAGATATACCAAAATCATATTTCAATCAATATTTGAGATAGGTAGAGTTGTAGTCATTGTTCTCCTGAAAACAAAATGCTGCCATGTCTTTGGATCCAGATCAGCAATTTTATAAAGAGTTAAGCAAGCACTCATCGTGTATCTAGCCATTCCATTTCCTGGTGTTTACCAAAGAGGAACTAGAATATTTGTCTTCTCAAAGATTAGTGTGAATGTTTACAGGTTTATTTGTCGTGGATGAAAACTAAATATATCTCAAATGGTTATCGAATTTTGAATGATATGCTGGAGAGATGGCTGAAGCATTAATCACACTGGTTGCTCTTACAGAGGAGATAGGTTCACTTTCCAGCACCCACATTACATCTAACAATCTTCTGTTATTCCATTTCCAGATAATCCAATGTCTTCTCCTGGTCTCTGCAGGAACTGTATGCATATGGTGCATTTAGATACATGCAGGCAAAACATAAAAATAAAAATGAATAATAAATAGTTAATGTTAGATGGAAAACTACATTAAACCAAACAAAATGCAGTTGTACATTTATTCAATATAAGATCATTCAAGAAAAAGAAGGCAGTATTAGGAATATACATGGATACATATAACACAAATTAATGTGAAAATCATTATGCCAAGTGAAAGAAATCAAGTGAAAATAATGCATTCTCTGTATATCCTTTATGTGAAATTATAGAAAATGCAAACTAATTTGTTGGGACTGAAAGCAAATCAATAATTTCAGGGAGATGGAAGTGAAGATGGGTAGAATGCAAAAGAGCATGAAAAATCTTATGGGGTTGATGAACATGTTCTGTCTTAATTGGGGCGAGAGTTTCACAAGTATGTGCATTTGTCAGCAATCAGTTTGGACAGTGTGTGTATTTGTGTTGCACTTAAGTTATCTTAAAATTATTTTTAATGTAACTGTCCTTAGCTGATAAGCTAAATAAAATTGACAGAATAATTTTTAATTCGTTTTTGCCATCTTTCCCAACATTCAAGCCAAATTGGAATCAGATAGCAATCATTGGTAACTACCATGATTTAATGACAATGGGTACAAAATATCAAGGAATAGACTACATCAACGTGGTCTGTACATGAAAACCCGATCCTGCCACATGGATTATTCTAGTATTCATGATGAGTTTCTCCTGATATTATGCCAAAAGAAAAAAATAGAATAATGATGGTCTGAATCTTATGTGTGGTTAGGTAATGAAGTGGGAAAATGACAGAGCTTCTGAAAGAAATGGGGTTTCCAGCCTGTAGCTGTACACTGCGTCAAACTTAGCTACTCAGTCTTCAGACCAAAGTCTCAACTACAGATCAATTAACATAGTTAACTTGTGAAAAATGACACATAAATATAATTTGTAACATGGCTCATATACACCTAGAATATCCGACAAAAATATCTTCTCAAAAATTAAAGTAAATTAGGTCATTTGTTTTCTTCTTTGTTTTTTGAGTTGTCTATATATTCTGGATGTTAATGCTCTGTCAGATGTATCACTGCAGAAGGTTTCCTCCCATTCTGTGGGTTTTGTCTTCACTTCCTTGACTGTTTCTTTCACAGTACAGAAGCTTTTGATTTTGATGAGGTCCCATTTGTCAACTGTTGACCTTATTTCCTGTGCAGCTGCTGTCTAATTTAGAAAGACTTTTCCTCACCACTTCCCTCAGCCAGGAGCCAGTGAGGCTGTGAGGGCACCTCCTGTTGGGCGCCTGCCTGCCTCACCTGACTGGGGGTGGCCAGGGTAAAGGAGGCAGTAATGCTAACACTGGCAAGCAAACTGAAGTGAGATGACGGTCTTAAAGGGTCCTGGACATCAGCTTCCACATCTGACTCCACTTGGAGGGTTTCTGTCAGAGACAAGTTGCTTGTTAAAGAGTTGCAGAACTTGGGGCTGGAGTGATGGCCTAGCGGTTGAGAGCGCCGCCGACCGCTCTTACAGAGGACCCGGGTTCGATCCCCAGCACCCACATGGCGGCCGAGAACCGTCTGAAACTCCAATTCCAGGAGAACTCCAGTTCCAGGGGAATCCGATGCCCTCTTCTGACCTCCGCGGCATTGCACGACATGGGTGCACAGACCTGCATGCAGACAGTACATTGATACACATACAGAAATAAATAAAAAATTAAAAAAAAGAGGTTGCAGAACTTGAAGTTAATTTGCCTTGTATCTGTAAAGTGCATTTTCCTAACCCAAACAAGCTTCATTGTTTTCAGCTAACTGTAAGCTCGGATGAGGTTTACTACCAAGGTGGAAAATTTCAGTTTGAAACCGAAGTTTCTGATGCATACAACATGGTGCCTCCCAAGGTGAAATGCTTGAATAAAATCTGGCACCCCAACATCACAGAAGCAGGGGAAATATGTCTAAGTTTACTAAGAGAACATTCAATTGATGGCACTGGCTGGACTCCCACTAGAACATTAAAGGATATTGTCTTGGGATTAAACTCTTTATTTACTGATCTTCTGAATTTTGATGACCCACTGAATATTGAGGCTGCAGAGCACCATTTGAGAAACAAGGAGGACTTCCAGAATAAAGTGGACGAGTACATCAAATGCTATGCCAGATGATAAGAGGAGATGACTGCAGGCCTTTGGACTGTGTCACAGTTGTCTCTATGTGAAACAGCACGAGGTAGTCCTCCTCCTCATCCTCACACTCCCTGTCAGCCCCTTGGGATTGTCCCAGTCCTGCGACCATGTTGTACTGAAGAAGACTGTTCTCCTGGCTGCCCACTATAGGTGGTGAATGGAACACAATACAGCAAGAAAGTGTGTCTGGGACTCGAAAGTGTTGTCTGCTTCCCTTAACATGTTTGCTCGTAACTCCACTCTCTAGGCTGTTGGTGAAATTTCCCCAAAGTTGTGATGAACTCACCATTGAGGCTAGCGCTTGCTTCCCTTTTCCCCAACAAAATCGGTGTACCACACAGGTGATGGATGTACTGACGTTTTCAGTGTGACTGTCAGATTGGCAATGAGAAATCTGTTGTAAATGGTGATTGGATGCACATTTTCTTAGCTTCTCCCAGTGTTGACCCTGCCAGATGTGAAGCTTCCCAGAATGCAGAGTCATTCACTGTAGATCTCACTGAAATGCATATTTTATTTAATGTAAGTACATTTAGGAACAGATTTGTAATTTGTACAATTCGATGCTTTATTTTTTTCTATTCTCATTTTTTTTTGCTTTTTCACTTTTTTTAATTTAATTTTATTGATGCTTTATGCATTTCATACATCATTTTCCAATTCAGATCAGGCATATTTCCCTTTCCCTTACCCCCCACCCCCACCCCATCCCAGATCATGCATTCTGCCATAACTGTCCTGCATCTTTCTCTGTTTTTTTTTTCCATTTTTTAGCTTTAAGTGATAATCCATTTTTTAAAAAAAAAGAGTTTTCCTGCACCTATGTCTTGTAGGCTGTTGCCAACATTTTCTTCTATCAACTTCAGGGTTTCAGGTTTCATGTTGAGATCTTTGATCCACATGGAGTTGATTTTTTTTTTTTTTTTTTTGGTCTTTTTCGAGACAGGGTCTCCCTATAGCCCCAGCTGTCCTGGAACTCACATTGTAGACCAGGCTGGCCTTGAACTCACAAAGATCCACCTGCCTCTACCTCCCAAGTGCTAGGATTAAAGGCATGCACCACCACACCCAGCTGGAGTTGATTTTTTGTACAAGGTGAGAGGTAAGGGTTTAATTTTGTTCTTCTAAAAATGGTGATCCAGTTTTACAAATGACCTACTCAAAAGATGGAGTAAAGAGCTGAACAGAGACCTCACCAGTGAGGAAGTAAAGATGGCTGAGAAACATGTGGGGGGTGTTCCATTTATTCCCAGGACAATCCATGTGGAAAACACATGCAGGAAACACACCACATGGACACATGTTAAGGTCCAAATACAGAAAGAGCTTTATTCCAAAATGTCTGGTTTATGTAGACAGCATGACTCAACTCCCATGGCCAAATCCTAAACGTTTTTGTCACTACATACAACCCCATGAGTGTGGCCAGGGAGTCCCATTGGTTTAGAATGCTACCCATCTTAACTAAATTTTCCCACGCTTAAAAAGTGTTCAACATCATTAATAATTAAGGAAATGCAAATTAAAACCATTCTCAGATATCATCTCACTCCGTACATCTGGCTAAGATCAAGAAAACGAAAGACACCTATTGGTTAAATATATATCGTCTATTGGTCCTTTAATCATGGGTGGCCGAAATCCACATGATGTTCTTCTTCCTCCTAGAACCAGGCTGGCAACTTCACAAGGCCACAAGCCTCCTGCCAGCAGGAGACAGTTCTTAGGCTGTGCTTCTGGCAAGAAGGGGGAAGGGGACCTCAAGAAGTCATCCAATAATAAATGAAATACACAATCCATCAATAAAAGTATTAAAATATTAAAGTATAATAGGAACTGGGGAGTTAGATGAGCGGATAAATAGTTTGCTATTCAAGAAACAAGGTTCTGAGTTCAGATCCCCTAACATCCATGTAAAAAGCAACTGTGGTGGGGGCTGGAGAGATAGCCTAGCGGTTAAGAGGGCAGACCGCTCTTGCAGAAGACCCGGGTTCGATCCCCAGCACCCACATGGCGGCTGAGAACCGTCTGTAACTCCAATTCCAGGAGAACTCTAGTTCCAGGGGAATCTGACACCCTCTTCTGACCTCCGCAGCATTGCACGACATGGGTGCACAAACCTCCATGCAGACAATACATTCACACACATAAATAAATAAATAAAATAAAATAAAATAAATTAAAAAAAAAAAAAGCAACTGTGGTAATGTGAACATGTGTACCCCAGGGAAGGGGACAGAAGGAGCCAGGCAGATCTTGGAACTCCATTGCCAGCCCCTCTTCCAAGTTTGATGAGAGACCCTGTTTCAAAAAATAAGCAGAGGAGTGGTTGAAGAATACATCCCACCTTCTCCCCTGCTTCCATTATGTACCCACAGAAGCAAGTGAATCTCTCTCTCTCTCTCTAGCTCTCTTTCTCTCTCTGACACACACACACACACACACACACACAAAACTAAAGAAATTTCAGACCAACAAAGCCTTAGTCAATTTTTTTTTGTGAGTAGCAGTTACCTTTCTTATATTCTTTTTTTTTTTATTTTTATTGCTTTGTGTATTTCATACATCATTTTCCAATTCAGTTTAGGCATATATCCCCTTCCCTTCCCCCCACCCCACCCCTACCCATCCCAGACTCATGCATTCTGCGTAACTTTCTGCATCTTTCTCTGTTTTTTTTTGTTTTGTTTGTTTTCATTTTTTTAACAATAAGTGATAATTTGTGAGTACAAGCTTCTTTCATGTAAAACCAATTTGTGAGCAGTTGTGCCCAACCCACACAGCTAATGGGTCCCATCCAGCAGGGGGGGTGGGGGGCTTGTATGTTCAATCAAGTTGATCAATGAGTGTCCAGTCTATATTGTGTAGTTTCACCATTCACCCCAATCGCAGCCCTTACATTCTACTGAGCCCCTCTTCGCAGATTGTCCCTAGCTTAGAAAAGGGGCACAAGTGGATGAGAAGCAAAACAGTCTACTTTCTCTGGGCTGTTGTCTTGGTCTCTAGTCAATTCTAGTCAATTGCCTGTTTTCTTTATGGGTGCCAGCTTTGTCCAGCTATAACCTTTCGATCCTACCAATGAAGCACATGCAATTAATATATAGGTATTATTAAACAGTAATTATATAGCCTTTCGATCCTACTAATGAAGCACAGAATTAGATATATGGTATTTAAACAGTACTAATTGTTATGGTAGGTTACTTTGGTTACAGACACACAATGTTGGATGGTAATGTTAATCCATGAATTACATTTCTTCTGTTAAGTATGACAGGGTCTTGTGTGGGTTAATAACATCTCCTAACTTAGAGGATGTAAGCTTGTGGCATCAGCCGTGAGTTACTCCTCCCAAGGAGAGGCTAATAGCCAATTAGATTTGGGATAGACAAGACATATGGCTGCCACTTCTGCACAGTATTTCCAGGCAGATGAGGTGTAGCTGGTGCTGACAGAGGAGTCTTGCTTGACTCAAGGAGACCTATATTTGCTTTATTGGTTTAGTGGCCTTTGGTAACACTCTCTGGCATTCCAGAAACCATCTGTATACTTGCAAGTGCAGTCTCCATACATCTTTCCCATGTTTATATCAGGAGCCTTAGTCAATTTCATGTCAGCAAACATCCTAAACAAATAGACAGTTTTAGGCTGAAGAGAAAAGCTCCCAGACAAAAGTGTGTACCTGTCTGAGAATGGCATACATGAAAGAGGGTAGAAAAGGCTTTCACAATTTTCTATGAATTTGTTTATTAGAATAATAAAACAAAAACAAGAGCAGCACTCCCCCCCATCGGCCCTCCTAGACCCCTCCCACTCTCTCTGCCAGAGAGCAACCAACTTGTCTCAGTTTCCTGTGCAAGCCAGATCCCACCCGCAAGGTCACCATCCCTGTGCATTGGTCCCAAACCCATTCATGCTGCTCCGGGGCTCCTATCTACTCTGTTGAACTAGTTAGAAACAGCCAACTCTGTACCCTCCATGGGCTAGGCCCCTACCTGATGCTTCTACTGGAGAGCTCCCAACTAGCCAACCCCCCCCCAAAAAAAATAAAATAAAAAGTGCAAACTTAAAGCAAAGATCAACTAATTATTCATACCTTGACAGAAATCAGCCTAGCTGCATCAAACATAAAAACAGAACAAAATTTCTACTCAACATTATACCAGATAAAAAACCAATAAAAGGAATCTATATGCCCAAGTTACAATGTAAAACCCCAAATATATAAAAAAAGATATTATGTTTTCATCAAATCCAGCCTCTCCTATAGAAGTGTTCTACAATAAGAAATAACCCTAGGAACTCCAGGACACAAAATTTAAGAGAAAAATTATAAACATCATCAAAGACTTCAATGAATTTAAAGAATATACACACAATTAAAAAAATAAAGAGGATAATAATAACATCTTGACTAAAGCTCCAGAAAAATCAAATGCATGGCTGAATGAAATGACAAAGACAATTCAGGATTTGAAAAGTGAATTAATGAAAGAGATTGAACTAGTGAAGAACACTTGGGCTGAAATGAAGATGGAATTGAAAAACTCAGTAAGTCAATTTGAAACGACAGGAGAGAGTTTCGCCAGCAGAAAGAATCAACGGAAAGCAGAATAACAAAACGGCCCATCAAGCAAGGAACATGAAGGATCAAAAAAAAAATCAGAAATGGGATATACACAGAATGTGATAGCTCAGGAAAAGACAAAATCTATGCATTATAGGCATATTGGAAGGAGGAGAAATGCAGGCCAAAGGCATTGCCCAGATTTTAACACAATTATAGAAGAAAACCTCCCTAAGTGAAGGGAAGACATACCCATACAGATACTGGAAGCACACAGAACACCAAATAGACAGGACCAGAATAGAAAATCCCCACAGCAGATGATAATAAAGAGACTAGATGTACAGAACAATCCATCAATAAAAGTCGCGTATAAAGAAAAACTCACTAGAATTATAGCTTACTTTTCAACGCAAACTCTAAAAGCCAGAAAAGCCTGGAGCAAACTATTCCAAGTTCTAAATGAATTAGCAAAACTGGCTATCATAATTGAACAGGAAAGAAGAATCTTTCAGATAGAAATAGGCTGAAGGAGTTCATGGCCACACAACCAGGCCTACACAGAATACTCTAAACAATAAAAAGACTGAAGAAAGAAATGACTGTACTCAAGCAGATACAGAAAGAGAACAAATATATAAATACAGAAACACAAAATAAGACTAAGAGGACAACCAGAAAATAAAATGACACTAAACAATACACATCTTTCAATAATAACGTTAACTATCAATGGACTCAAATCCCTAATCAACATAGAACTGGGGGAAAGGGGCATCAGGCCCAAAGTTAGCTGAAGAACTTTTGGAAGCTGATTACTGCTAGGTGAGGAAGAGTTGATCTTTAATGGAGAGACTCCTAGATCGGCTGACTGGACTCCAGTGGATGAACTTGCACTGAGGGACATCTGGGTACACAAAGTTGACTCCATATGCCTTAGCATATATGACAGAATGCATGAAATTTAGTGACGGGGGTTATGGAGGAGTGGATAGTGGAAGGGGTATAAAGATGACTCACATGTTTTAAGATATTTTGTATGAAGTGTACAAAAATTCAGTAAAAATATACATTAAAAAATAAGGGCACTGATATACTGAACTGAAAAGGTAGATAATATACCATGAAAAGAGTAATACAAGTTTCAGTGTATCTGTGTTGCTGTCTTACAAAACAGACCAAGACGAGGAGTGTTCACGAAGGAAATAAAGCTAATTTATCAAAATAAAAATGACAACTCATCATGTGGATATAACAAACTTACATTTGTTTAACTGATTAAGACAATTTCAAGATGGCTAAAATAATGAAAAACTAAAATCTGCAAAACTCCATAACTTCACTTGAAACTTTTAATACATTATTTTTTTTAAATTTTATTTATTTTCATTTTATGTGAATGAATGTTTTTGTTGCATGTATGTAAAGTGTACCTTGTTGTGCAGTGCCTGTGGAGGCCAGAAAAGGGTGTTGGGTCCCCTCAGACTGGAGTTATTGGGCAGTTGTTAGATACCATATGGGTGCTAGGAACTTTACCCGGGTCCTCTGAAAGAGTAATCCAATTCTCTTAATCACTGAGCCATCTCTCCAGACCCTAATCTTTTTTTTTTTTCCTACTGCCCAGTGTTACAGTAGGAAGATCAAGAGCACGTGATGTTCCAGGAGTCAAGTGGTCATGCATCAAAAGCATAGAGTCATCACATTTGTCAGTTCTGCTTGTAAGCCCTGTAAGATGAGAACTAGGGTTGACCTTTGATTTAGGACATGTCAACTTGTGTCCTAAAGAAGACCAGGTGTGGCGAAATGAGAAAGTGAAAACTTGGTGGTAATGAGTTGGGAGAACTACTGAGTAGACAGTTGCAGGCAATTATTTTTATTCATCAGAAACAAAAACAAACAAACAAAAATCTTAGAAAACCTTGTGGCAACTGATGGTGCTGGGAGGGGCAAAGAGTCTCTTTCAAGGATGGCACTCTGGGTAGGTTAACCAAGATCCAGTGGACTAAACCATACTTAAGGGAATTTGGAGATGCTAATTACATTCTGAAGGCTATACACATATATGTATATACACATATGCATATACATGTATACACACACACATATATATGTATGTATACAATGTAGTGCATGATATCACACAGGGAGTGGTAAGGGTATTAAGTGTATGATAAAAGAGGGGTCTAAATATCATCAAAATATTTTGTATGTAAATCACAAAATATCTGATAAAATAAATTTTTTTGATGTATCTCTGCAGCCACATCTGCCCTGGAAGCTGTTGGCTTTTGTGGCCCCCACACATAGACAAACCTATGGCCAGAGGCTTTTGGCCTTCGAGACCACCCAACTGGCCCTGGGATCCAGCCCTGAAACTACACAAGGTGAAAAGCTAGCTGAAAGATTAATAGTTCCATGACTGATTGTGCAATAATAACCCAGAAATCTGTCAGGTAGCAAAGCTTGTAGGAAAGTCCTCTTTATTCATACAGGACAAGCAGCTATATTCGGTTAGGACAGGCAGCCCTCACATTGCATGATATCACCTCCCAGTAGCCAATGTCGGACCTTTACATCATTACGCATTGCTCCCCCGGCTCATGGGTTGGACCCAGAAAGGGACGTGCAGGTGAACAGGTCAGCTCATGGTGCTAAGCACGTGCAAGTCTGCACATGAGCAATGCAGCCTGAATCCAGGACTGCTGTCCCACAGGAGGGAACAGAAAAGAGGAGAGATACAATCAGAAACCAGACTACATGGATTTAGGATTGTGGAGGGATTTCAGTCATTGGCATTTTTGTTTGAAAAGGAATGCATGCCAGCAATAGTTCAGAGGAAAGGAAAAGATTTGGAAAAATAATTTCCATGAGGATTAGACTCACCCATGGTTATGGCAGAGATAACACTACAGTGACAGCAAGCCAGGCCTAACTTCTTTAGGATGAAGATGGCAACAGTTGGGTGTGAGTTGCTACATGGGTTGCATCTGGGTATGATCTGTTGACATGAGATTAACATGTAGTGGGTAGAACTTGGGAAAGAAAGAGAATGGTCTAGAAGGGACAATAGGATCAGGGGTGATTTCACTTCACTTCTAGGCCTTGGCATGAATTATATAAATTCAAGCACCTAAGGAGAAACAGCCACCCAGAAAACTTCACAGGACAGGGACAGTCGTCAGAAAAAAAAGCCTGGTTTCCAATGTGTTCTTAATGGCAGAACAGTCCTTGTCTCTATAAATAGCTTAGGAAAGAATCTGCTTTTTTGGCTGCCAAAGTGTCTGTTCTGTCTTAACACTTCTTGAGGAGCTGTAAGAAAGTCTTCCTGTAGCATCTTTAGCAGCTCCAGCCAACGCTACACCACTGACAACCTGACAAAGTCACACCTATTGATGACAAAGTAAGTTTCTGTCTGGTGAGAGAATCAATCTCTCTCTCTCTCTCTCTCTCTCTCTCTCTCTCTCTCTCTCTCACACACACACACACACACACACACACACACACCAGCCTTCTCCCTTTCCTTTTCTCTCCCTCTTAATCTACCTCCGACTTACCATCCTACTTACCACCTCTAATATCTTAGAGGAAGAAGATACAAAAAGAGGTTGTTGAAACACTTTTGTATGCTTTATGCTTTTAAGAGAAGAAAAGAATAGTACATTACCAAAACACACAACATATCTTGGAGTATGCAATTTATCAATTTTCCCTGAAATGCTAAGTGGAGATGAATCTTTTTCTTTTTTTGGTCTTTTTGAGACATGGTCTCCTTTTAGTCTCAGCTAGCCTGGAGCTGGCTATGTAGACCAAGCTAACCTTAAGCTCACAGGGTGCTGGGATTAAAGGTGTGTGCCACCATGGCTGGATAGATGGATCTTAAAGTAACCAAAGAGAGCTGTGGACTTGATCGCCTCTGGAATCAAATAAGAGGCACAGCTCTGGATGAGTCTTTCAGGACATTTTCAAGAAAAATTAACTGCGGTATACAGAGACATCCCCCCAGAGTGGCCAGCACCATTTAGTGGTGCAGCCCAGGGTACAGATGTCCAGGGAATAAGCAGCGCTGCCTGCTTGCCTGTCTTTCTTTTTGCTGGTTAATGAATTTATTCCATCACTGTTGCTGCTGAACCATCTGAACCCAACCTCTTTGGTCTTACCACACATACCAAAAATCAGCACCTAGCACTCCAGGGATCCTCCAGGACTTCTGCACAAGATTGGGACTGCATCCAGTCTCAATGAATGAGCAACCACATGGCTCTCAACCCTGCTAGCATGTTCATGGCCATTTTGGAACATTCAGCTCATTTCCTATATACCAATGTAATATATTCAAAAGCTGCAGTTTTCAAAATGAGGTTATTAAAATGACCCTCATTTAACCAAATGTATTTGACCATGCCAGGCTACAGAACCTTTACTCAAAATGTAGTCCTTTTCATTATATCATAATTAATTCAACAACAATTAATAACCAAAGTATAGAAGTTTTGTTATCAGTGACTTGCCAAGAAGGCTTGTCTGCTTTGAGAGCCCTGGCAGAGGTACACACCTGGGTTATCTCAGTTTTAATAACTAATATTAACTCTTTCATTGAATTTTAGCCTTTCAAAAATATATTTTATCTTATTTATATCCCATCCCTTATCCACACCAATCATATTATCTCCCACCAAATTTCATATACATATATATGTATGTGAGTGTGTGTGTGTATGTGTTTGTTCAAGATAACTATAGGCATTTATACAAAACACACATTTCTGAATTTTGCACTAGGCTCAGAGAGAGTTTTGTAGTACTAAACAATAAAATAAACCAGTTATTCTTGTTGTTTTGTTTTCTGTTTTTTGGGGGGAGTGTTTTTGAGACAGGGCCTCCATGTAGCTTTGGCTGTCCTGGAACTCACTAGGTAGACATGTAAACCAGGCTGGCCTTGAACTCACAGATCTGCCTGCCTCTGCTTCCCAAGTGCTAGGATTAAAGATGAGCACCACCACTCCTGGCTTCTGGTTTATTTTTAGGTTACTTTTTTTCTTGTAGTATACTATTTCTTACTGCTTGTATTAGTCAGGGTTTTCTACAGAACCAGAGGTAATACAATATATAAATACATTTCTTTATGAATAGAAAAGAATTTATTATATTGGTATATATGATATGAGCAGTATATATGCCTATAGATGTGTAGCTCCAGACGCCTCTGAATGTGGTCCATCTTCTGGCACCTAGTCAACATACTAAGAATCACTTCCTTAAATGAAACTGACTCTCTCCCTCCCAGCTAGCATCAGCTTCCAATACTTCCCCCAGTAGGGTTGGGGTTTGTTATCTACTTCCCTATGTCTGTGCTGGACAATACAATAAAGCTTAAATCAACACTGGAACAAGCACTAGTAAATACACGATCTTGTGGAAATGAAACAACCTACTTCAGAATGATGAATGAGTCAAAGGAGAAATTCAGAAAGAAATAGAAGTATTCCTGGAATAAAATGAAAAAGACAATACAATACAACAAACCTCTGGGACACTTTAAAAGCAGTCCTGAGAGGGAAGTTTACAGCTCAAAATGCCTACATTTAAAAAATAAAAAGGAAGAGGGGGCTGGAGAGATGGCTCAGTGTTAAGAGCAATGGACGTTCTTGCAGAAGGTCAGGGTTTGCTTCCCAGCACCCACATGCCTGCTCACAACTCCAGTTCCAAGGGATCTGATGCCCTCTTCTGTCCTCCACTGGAATTGCATGACATGGGTGCACTTACACACATGCAGGCATAACATTCATACACACAAAATAAAATAAGTAAATAAATAATTTTAAAAATCAGAAAGAGCTCAGATAATGACTTAACATTACAACTTAAGACTCTTGAAATGTGACAGTAAATGAAACCCCAATCTAGTAGACAGGAAGAAATAACAAGAATCAGAGCAGAAATTAACGAAATAGAAACAAAGAAATTAATACAAAGAATCAATGAACCCAAGAGCTGGTTCTTTGAAACCATAAACAATATTGACAGGCCCTTAGCCCAATTAACCAAAAGAGAGAAAGAGCAGCTCCAAATCAAAAAAATGGACATGAAAGAGGAAACATCACAACAGATGACAAAAAGGTCCAGAGCGTAATAAGGGAGTATGTTATACACGTATGATCTAAAAGCTAAAAGAAATGGATGTATATCTAAAATCATGAGACTCACCAAAGCTAAATCAAGAAGAGATCAACAGCTTAACTAGACCCATAGCATGTAAGTAAATTGAAACAGTAACGCAAAACCTCCCAACAAAAAAGCCCAGGCCCACATGGATTTATAGCAGCATTCTACCAGACATTTAAAGTCTACAATGAATACTACTTAAACTATTCAAAAAGATAGAAATAGGAGAACTCCCAAATTCTTTCCATGAAGTCAGCATCACGCTAATACCAAAACCAGGCAAAGATAAAGCAAAAAAGAAAACTATAGACCCATCTCCTTAATGAATATAGATGCAAATTTCCTCAATAAAATACTTGCAAACCACCTACAGGGTCACATCAAAAAGATCATCCACCATGATCAAATCAGCTTTATTCCAGAGACTCTGGGATGGTTCAATATTCCTAAGTCAGTAAATGTAATAAATTATCTAAGTGGACTCAAAGACAAAAAACCACATGGTCTTCTCAATAGATGCAGAAAATCCTTTGACAAAAATCCAACATGTCTTCATGTTAAAAGTCCTAGAGAGAATTGAACTGGAGGGAACATATATCAACATAATTAATGCTATAAACAATAAACCTACAGTCAACATAATTTGAAGTAGAGAAAAACTGGAAACATTAACCTTAAAATAAGAACCGAACAAGTCTGTCCACTATCTCCACTCTTTTTTAATATTGTTCTTGAAACTCATTTTAGAGAAATATGACAATACAGTACTAAGGGGAAAAGAAGAAGTCAAATTATCCCATTTTGCAGATGATATTATATTATAGCTAAGAGGTGCCCAAAATTCTACCAGAAAACTCCTGGAAATGATTAGCAGTTTCACTAAAGTGACAGGTTATAAAATTAACCTACAAAAATCAGTACCCTTTCTATACACCAGTAACAAGCAATTGGAGAAAGAGCACATGGAAACTCTCCCATTCACAATAACCTCAAAAAATATCTTGGAGCAAACCTGACCAAAGACATTAAACATCTCTACAATGTAAATTTTAAATCTTTAAAAGAAAGAGATTGAAGAAAACACCAGATGATGGAACGACCTCCCTGGCTCATGGATTGGAAGAACTAATATTATGAAAATGAGCATTCTATGGGGCTGGAGAGATGGCCTAGCGGTTAAGAGCGCCGACCGCTCTTGCAGAGGACCCGGGTTCGATCCCCAACACCCACATGGCGGCCGAGAACCGTCTGAAGCTCCAATTCCAGGAGAACTCCAGTTCCAGGGGAATCCGAGACCCTCTTCTGACCTCAGCAGCATTGCACGACACGGGTGCACAAACTTGCATGCAGACAGTACATTCATACACATACAGAAATAAAATTAATAAAAAAATTTTTTTAATAAAAAAATAAATAAAATTAAAAAAAAAAAGAAAACGAGCATTCTACCAAAAGCAATATATAGAGTCAATGCAATCCCAATCAAATTCCCCAGGTCATTATTCATTATTCATAGAATTAGAAATAAATCCTAAAATTCATATGGCAGCACAAAAGACCACAGTTAGCCAACTCAAGGATGAGTACAAAGAGAAATGCAGGGAAAATATTATATGAGAATTGAGAGTATGTTACAGGTCTACAGTCATGAAAACAACATGGTACAGGCACAAAATTAGAACCATAGATCAATAGAACATAATTGGAGACCCGAACTTGAATATATTCAATTTAAGCCACCTGATATTTGACAAAGGGGCCAAGAACACTCACTGGAGGAAAGATATCCTCTTTGTCAGCAAATGGTACTGGCAAAGTTGGATCTCCACCTATAGAAAAATGAAACTATGTCCTTATCTTTCACCCAGCACAAGTCAACTCCAAATGGATCAAGGACCTGAATGTGAAAACTGAAAATCCAAAATCGTTAGAAAAAATGCAAGCAGCCACCTATAAGATACAGGTATAGGAAAGGAGTTTTAAAATTGTACATCATTTGTACAGGAATTAAGATTAACAATAAACAAGTAGGAACTCATTAAACTGAAAGCCTTCTGTACACCAAAAGAAACAACCAAAAAAGTTAAGAGAAAACACACAGAGTGGGAGAAAATCTTCACCTGTAACACATCTGCCAGAGGCTTAATATCCACAATATATAAAAAACCTAAAAAACAAAGAATTGAAAAACAAGTAACCTAATTAAAAGATGGGCTCAGGATCTGAAAAGAGAATTCTCAAAAGAATAAATAAAAATGGCTAAGAAACATCTTAAAAAGTGTTCAACATCGGTAGTAATTAGGGAATGTAAATTAAACCCACTTTAAGATTTCGTTGTACCCTAGTCAGACTGGCTATGATCAAGAAAACAAATGACACCAAATGTTGGAGAGGATGTAGGGAAAAGGGCACTTTCATTCACTGCTGGTGGGATTGCAAGCTCCTACAACCCCTATAAAAACCGTGATCTCTTTTAAAAACTCAAAATGAACCTATAAATTAGCTGGGTTATATCATTCCTTGGCATATACCCAAAGGACTCATCCTTTTGCAGAGATACTTGTACATCCATATTTGTTACTGCTCTTTTCACAATAGCTAAGAGATGGAAGCAACCTAAGTGTCCCTCAACTGACAAGTGCTTAATAAAGGTGTTGTATATTTACACAATAGAGTTCTACTCAGTGGTAAAGAAAGATGAAATGAAATTTGCCGATAAATGTATGGAACTAAAAACTGTTATGCTAAGTGAAGTGTCACAGACTCAACAAAACAAATGACATACGTTCTCCCTCAAATGTGGATCTTAGTATGAAATCCATATATGTATGTGTGAGTGTGTATCCTGATGGAATTAGCAAAGTGGAAAGGAACCAGGGAGGAAAAAGGAAAGAAGGAAGCTGAGAGAGAACAGTAGGAAACAGGTGTTACTAAAGGAGAAATGGGGGGCTGGAGAGATGGCCTAGTGGTTAAGAGCACCGACTGCTCTTGCAGAGGACCCAGGTTCAATCCCCAGCACCCACATGGCAGCTGAGAACCGTCCATAACTCCAATTCCAGGAGAACTCCAGTTCCAGGGGAATCTGACGCCCTCTTCTGAACTCCATGGCTTTGCATGACACCGGTGCACAAACCTGCATGCAGACAGTACACTCATACATATAGAAAATAAATAAAATTAAAGGAGAAGTGGATAAAATTGAGGTATTTAAATGGGAGAACGAAGGGAAGTTTATAAAAGGAAATTTGGGGATAAATGAAAAGGAGTGTAAGAGAGGTGGGACCATCGGAGACTGGTATTATCAAGGGAGAGATGAGAAAAATGAGAACATTTGAGTGGGGAAGGCATGGAGGTGGGTTTAGACACACACACACACACACACACACACACATATATATATATATATATATATATATATACACATAGAGAGAGAGAGACAGAGAGAGAGAGAGAGACAGAGAGAGATAATGCCTAGCTAGTGTAAAAAACAGAAGGTATCATATTAATATAACATGCTAATAACACGTTTCACGTTCAATATCTCTACATGAGTCCATTTGGATAGCTGAAGGCTATAGAAAAAGAAACTGTGCCAGACAAGAGAAACCTTGTTTTGAATTCTTGGCCAGAGTAATCTGAGAGTCTCTCAAAATTCCACAAGCTATTGTGACAGCTTTTTGATTGCCCCTCAGAACTTGAAGATAAGACCCTATGGCCTAGGATAGGACATACTTTAGACACATTATTCAAAGCTGGAACTGACCAAGAATCTACTGGGATCCCCTGGAGTAGCTCTCATAGCTTTGGAGAGTTTTATGCAAGCTGCTAAGGGAAAGCATCAATAGATGGTCCAACACCAACTTTAAGACAAAATAACCACAACAATGACTGGCACAGCATATGACATTGGTGCAGTAGTGGTGCTTTTATCTTCGGGGCAATCGACAGGTACCTAATTGGACTTAAAGCCAACTTAATGGGAGGAAACACGTGTGGTACTGTAAACACAGTCAACTGCACATGGATGGAATGATCACAGATTATAGAAAATTTCCCAAGGCTGTCATATCCCTAGACTAATGTAATTTCTTACTATGTGCAAAATATATATCATTATATTTACAGTCAGGTATCCTAGTTACCACACATCAAAGAAGCTTTTGCACCAGACAGAGACTATTAAAAGGTTCAACAACTAGTCACACACAGACTTTGTAAATTACACCAGCCTAAGTTTCTCATCTACAATGCACTTACAATGTACCCCTAAGGCTCACACAACATAGAACAAGGTATAAAGAAGGCACTAATGAGTCTCTCAGTTCTCTCTAATGAAGGTTATGCAAGAGAAGGCCAGGAACACAAAAGCTTGCAAATGGCCAAAGCATGGAGATTAGGAGTCTGCAAAGTGTGGGTCCTCAGACAGGACTCCTATATTAAGCTTCACTCACCCAAGGCTCAGGGAACACTGCAGAAGAGAGGGTAGAAAAAAAAAAGGATGTGGAGCCAGGTAAGAGGTACATGCCCATATGGAAATAGAATCATAGAAGTTCCTGAGACTCTGCTAATATGAACCTACAGTAGCGGTGTCAACATGCACAAAACCCATGCAAACTCAAACACACAAAAACCCAGCACAGAACTGTGGAAATGGGAAGCAAGCCCCAATCTTAGCAGAAGAATTATTGATAGCTGATTACTGCCGAGGAAGAGCTGATCTTCTTAAAGAGCAAGACTCTGGATGGGATGACTAGACTTCAGAGAATGAACTTGCCTTGAGGAATATCTGGGGACACTAATTTGATACAACGGGCTTTGGCCCAAGTGACAGTTTCTGAATTCCAGTCAGGAGTTCTGGGGGGGTGTAGGTGGGGAAGGGTACAGAAAGGTGATTAAAATGGATTGAGATGTTCTGTATGAAATGCACAAAAATTCAATAAAAATTATTTAAAAAACAATAAAGGAAACAAATGACCCCCACACACAAAGTATCACTCCAGAAGAGGAGGCAGAAATATTTAAGACCCAGAGGTAGGAGATAAATGAATATAAGGAGACTGCTTTGTTTGGACAGCACAGGATAGATGCCCATATGAAACTACAGTACTTGTGACAGCATGCACTAGATGTGTGTGAGCCCAAGCCAGACAAACCTCAGCACGGATCGGGAAGAAAAGCAAGGAGCCCAGCCCTAGCTAAAGATCTACCAGCAATGAACAGCTGCTGGGAGAAGCGGAGTCAGTTTTTTTCACTTGTGTGACTTCTGGTGAGTTGACCAGACTCCAAAGGATGGACTCTGACTCCAGGCGCATTTGGGGAGCACAAATTACACTTGTTGGCCTTTAAAAAGGAGAAATAATAACAGAGAACTTGAAGTGAGGGGAATAGTAAGGTGGGGTGGAGATGGGGGACTCTGAATATGACCAAAATACATGGTATGAAATTCTCAAAGAATCAATAAAATTATTTCAAATAGGCCAAAAAGGCTTTTTTGAGCAGTCTTCTTTTTCTCTTTCATCTTATTTTTTTCATACATATGTGGCGTGCATGTGTGTTTGTGTGTGTGTGTGTGTGTGCACATACGGATGACCAAGGTTGATGTTAGGAATCACTCTTGAGTCCTTTTCTATTTTATTTATTGATTCATTTGATTGGTGGTCTCAATCAAACTCAAATCTCCTCAATAGGGACATTCCATGTAGCCAGCTTACTCTGGGGAATCCCCTGACTCCACCCCTGAACCAGATTTTATAGAAAACTGCTGAGCATTTTTTTTATTAATTTTATTTATTTCTGTATATGTATGAATGCACTGTCTGCATGCAAGTCCGTGCACCCGTGTCGTGCAATGCCGCGGAGGTCAGAAGAGGGTGTCGGATTCCCCCGGAACTGGAGTTCTCCTGGAATTGGAGTTCCAGACGGTTCTCGGCCACCATGTGGGTGCTGGGGATCGAACCCGGGTCCTCCGTAAGAGCAGTCGGCGCTCTTAACCGCTAGGCCATCTCTCCAGCCATTCCATCTAGCCAGCTTACTCTGGGGAATCCCCTGACTCCACCCCTGAACCAGATTTTATAGAAAACTGCTGAGCATTTATATGGGTCCTGGGACTCCAAACCTTGGTCCTCATGCATGCCCAGTAAGCACTTTAACTGCTGAGCCATCTCCCTCATCTCTCTTGACATCTTTTGGTAGTACAGGCTGAGGTGGTAACCTGGTTAAGGATAAGACCAAAAAGGCAGAGCACAAAGGCAGCTGAGTAGCAGGGATAGCAAAAGGTAAGCAATTGGCAGGCTGAGTTGCAGAAGGGAAAGAGTGCCATCTGTCTGACAGCTGCAGAAGAATGAGATGAACAGTTCAAGAGGCCAGGCCAGGAAGAGAAAGGACAATGAGGGAAGTAGATGGCAAGAGAGGATTGGGATCTGACACTCCAAAAGAAGAAAATGCTGTAAGACATTAGAAAAGAGAAACTGTAGGTCTTAGTCATCAAAAGAGTTCCTGGGAGATGCCACCTCTTCAAGGCCAAGGTTCTCAGTCCCTGGAGCTATAACAATGGCCAGTGATAAAGGCTTACAACAGAGTTTATAGGGTTAATGTACCAATATTTGTGGCCTCCAATCCAAGAGGCACCATTTGCTACCCCTCCCATCTGCCTTTGGCTGCCCATAACCATAGCCAGGCACTAAGGGATGTGAAAACTTCTAGAAACTCACATTGGAAGAGCTTTTTCTTGCTTACTCACAATTCTTTTTTTTTTTTTAATTTAATTTTTTTTAATTGATGCTTTGTGCATTTCGTACATCATTTTCCAATTCAGATCAAGCATTTTTCCCTTTACCTTCCCCCCACCCCACCCCATCCCAGATCATGCATTCTGCCATAACTGTCTTGCATCCTTCTCTGTTTTTTTTTTCCTTTTTTAGCTATAAGTGATAATCCATGAGTACAAGCATACTTCATGCAAAACCAATCTACAGGCTGTTGTGTCCAAACCCCCACAGCCCCACCATCCAGTGGGGGGTGACATGTTGTTTGTTCAATCAAGTTGATCAAATGAGTGTCCAGATTACATCGCTGTAGTTTCACCATTCACCCCAATCAGAGCCTTTACATTCTACCACGCCCCCTCTTCCGCAGGTTGTTCCCTAGGCTTAGAAAAGGGGCACAGGTGGATGAGAAGTAAAACAGTCCACTCTCTCTGGAGCTGTTGACTTGGACTCTGGTCAATTCTGGCTGTTTCCTTTCATGGGCTGACAGTTTGTCCAGGAATAACCTTTCGATCCTACTAATGAAGAACAAGCAATTAGANCAACAAAACAAATACACTGTGTCCTTCTCCCTCCCCTCCCAAATGTTTGGGCAATCTAGAATGAAACATCCATATTAATCATGAGATATGTGTGAGGTTACCTGATGGAACTTGAGCAAAAGTGGAAAGGAACCAGGGAGAAAAGGAAAGAAGGAAGGAAAAAAAAAAAAAAAAAAAAAAAAAAAAAAAATAAAATATAAAAAGGGGGGGGGCTGGAGAGATGGCTAGTGCAGGTTAAGCCAAGCACCGACTGCTCTTGCAAGAGGAACCCCAGGTTTCAATCCCCAGCTACCACATGGCAGGCGATGGAGAAAACCGCTCCATGGATACTTCCACCAATTTCCAGGCAGATCTTCCATTATCCCAGGGAAATCTGCAGACGCTCCTCTCTGATTCTTCTGAACTCCATGGCTTTGCAATGACACCGGTGCACAAACCCTGCATGCCAACAGTACACTCATAAACATATAAGAAAAATAAAATTAAAAGGAGAAGTGATACAATCCAGGGAGGCATATCAACATGGTAGAAACGAGGGAAGTATAATAAAAGGAAATTGCCTCCGCGCACGACCGGATTCGACGTGGGACTTCGAGAACTGTATTATCAGGGAGAGACTGTAAAAGAGAACATTTGGGGAAGGCATGGAGGTGGGTTTAGACATCCTCAACCACTGACGAATCACACAACACACACACATAATATATATATATATATATATATAATACACATAGAAGAGAGAGAGACAGAGAGAGAGAGAGAGACAGAGGAGATAATGCCTAGCTAGTGTAAAAACAGAGGTAATCATATGAATATAACATTGGCTAATAACCCACGGTTCTTCACATGATCCATTTGGATAGCTCGATGAGCACTGTGCCCAGCACAAGAAATAACTGGTCTTTGAATTCTTGCCAGAAGTAATCTGAGAGTCGTCTGCTCAAGAGATTCCACAACTAGGACGAGCTTCTTCTTGAAGTAGATATGCCGGCCCTCAGGAGACTATGACAGAATTCACATGAGCCCTATGGCCTACGGATAGCATACTATTTAGACACTATTAATGCTAAAGCTGGAACTGGACTCAGAGGACATCAAACCCAGCGATCCCTCCTGATGAGCCGGTGGCGTCATGGAAGCATTTGGGAAGAATGTTTACTGCAAAGCTCGCTAAGGAAATGCTGCATCAATAGAAAATGAAGCCTTGGCCTTCCATACCGAGCCAACCGTTAAAGACCAAAATTAACCACAACAAGAATGCCAACAGCCATATGCTAACATTGTGCAGTCAGATGGTGCTTGATTTTGCTATCCGCTGGTCTAGGCAAGTCTTCAATCAGGAAACTCAGAATATTAGGAACTATAAGGGGTAAAAACAGCAAGCTTGCAATGGAGGAAACAACGTCTGTGGCTGCAACCCGTAAACACAGTTAACTGCACATGGATGGTCACACTGACCACAGAAATTATAGTCAAAATTTCCCAAGGACTAGGTCATCATCCCAGACAATGTAATTCTGTATTGCTTCAAGCACGACAGTGCCAAAATATAGAATATCATAAATAGTCAATATTACAGAGTCAGGTATCAACTAGCTACTCACACATCAAAGACAAAGCCTTAATGCACCAGACAGAGAACTATAATAGCGATTCACAAACTAGTCCACATTCGACGGACAGAACATTGTGAATTAACACCAGCCTAATTTCTCTTACAATGCACTTAAACAACCTACCCCAGCATAAGGCTTAGCAAACACAATTGACATATAGAACAAGTAATAAAAGAAGGACACAATGAGTACCGCCTCTCAGTCTCGAAGCATCTAATTGCCCACAGGCGTCTATGCTACACAGCAAGAAGGCCAGGACCACAAAGCGTGCGAAATGGGCAAATAGCTATGGAGAATTAGCGAAGTTTCTCCGAAAGTGTGTGGTCCCTCAGACACTAGGACTCTCCTAGTATTCACAGTGCTCCACCCTCACCCAAGGCTCAGGAACAAGACGCAGAAGAGAGGGTAAAGAAAAAAAAAAGAAGGGAGGAATGGTGGAGTCCAGGTAAAAAGGTACATGCCCCATATGGAAATAGAAATAATAGAAGTCTTCCTCCGAGACTATCTCTGCTAATATGAACCTACAGTAAAGCGGTGTCATACATCACCAAACCCCATGCAAACTCAAACACACAAACCCAGCACAGACTGTGGAAATGGGAAGCAAAGCCCCTCTTTAGCCCACGAAGAATTTAATCTGGAATACCTGATTTCTAGGCGCAAGAGGGAAAGAGCTGAATGCGGTTCTCTTAAGAGGGAGCAGGAATCTCTGCTATGGGAATACTAGACTTCAGAGAAATAACTTGCTGTTCGCTAGGCACATATCTGGGACCACCCCCGTAAATATTTGATCACACAAGGGCCATTTGGGCCAAGGACACGTTTATTCTGAATTCCAGCCAGGAGCTTTTTCACTGGGGGGTCGGTGTAGGTCGGGGCAGTGGGGACGTTGAAGAAAGTGTGGATTTCAAACCGGATTTGAAGGATAGGCTTCTGTAGGCAAATTCACCAAAAGATTCAATACTATATAGAAAAGTACATTTAAAAAACAATAAGCACAAGTAGAACCAGACCACAAGGACCCCACCACCAAAGCTATCAACTCCAGAAGGGAGGCAGTAATAATTTAAAGACCCCAGAGGTAACGGCAGGAGATTAAATGAAGATGAATAAAGTGTGCGACCGAGACTGGTAGTGATGTTAAGAGGAGCAGAGCACAAACAGGATAGATGCCCATATGAAACTACAGTACTTGTGACAGCATGCCACTGATGTGTGTGAGTCCCAACCATAGAACAAACCTCAAGCACGATCGGGAAGCAAAAGCAAGGGCAAGCCCAGCCCCTAACTAAAGTATTACCACAAATGAGCACCAGCTGCCTGGGAGAAGAGGAGTCACTTTTTTTTTTCAACTTCGTGTGAACTCTGGGTGAGCTTGACTAGACTCCAAAGGATGGACCGTTCCCTGAACCTCCAGGCGCATATTTGGGGAGCACAATATTATACAACTATGTTGGCCTTAAAAAGGAGAAATAAATAACCACGCAGAACTTGATCGAGGGGACTAGTAAGGTGGGTGGAGATGGGGGACATTCTGAAATATCACAAATACATGGTATGAAATCTTTAAGCCAATAAATTTATTTCAATAGGCCAAAGAGGCTTTCGTTTGAGCAAAGTCTTTCCTCGATTTTCTTTCCTCTTTTATTTTTTTCATACATATGTGTGTGCCAATGTTGTGTGTGTGCTGTGCGTGTGTGTGCCACATACGGATGACCAAGTTTGTTAGGAAAATCACTTCTTGAGTCCTTTTTTCATTTTAATTCTACGAATTCGATTATTGATGAGCTGGTTAGGTAGCCTAACAAATCGAACCTCAAAATCTTTCCCTACAATAACGGACAATGTTCATAATGTAGATCCACTTACTCATGGGAATCCCCTGACTCCACCCCTGAACCAGATTTTATAGAAAACTGCTGAGCATTTTTTTTTTTTTATTATATTTTTATTTATTATTTCTGTATGTATGAGTATGGCAAACTGTCTGCATGCAATCCTGCTAAACTGACCTGTGTCGTGCAATGCCGCTGAGGTCAGAAGAGGTTGTTGTTGGATTCCCCTGGAATTTCCAGGGGACTGGAAGTTCTCCTGGAAAATTGGAGTTACAGACGGGTTCTGCGGCCAACCATGTGGGGCTGGGATCGAAACCCGGGTCTGCCCTCCGGTAGAAGTAGGCACAGCAGTCGGGGCTCGCCTTCAACCAGCTCACGCACAACTCTCGACAGCCATGTACCGATTTCGGTAGATCCCAGCCTTAACTGCTAGGGGAATCGCCCTGCTCCACCCCTGAAAACCAGATTTTAATAGAGAAAAACAGCTGAGCATTTAATGGGTCCTGGGACCTCCAAACGCGCAGCTTGAGTACCCCCATGCATACCCAGTAAGCACTTTAAACTGCGAGCCCAATCTCCCTCATTCTCTTGACATCTTTTGGTAGTACAGGCTGAGGTGGTAACCTGGTTAAGGATAAGACCAAAAAGGCAGAGCACAAAGGCAGCTGAGTAGCAGGGATAGCAAAAGGTAAGCAATTGGCAGGCTGAGTTGCAGAAGGGAAAGAGTGCCATCTGTCTGACAGCTGCAGAAGAATGAGATGAACAGTTCAAGAGGCCAGGCCAGGAAGAGAAAGGACAATGAGGGAAGTAATGGAAGGAGGATTGGGATCTGAGAACTCCAAAGAAAGAAAAATGTGATTGTAAAGACAATTAGAAAAGAGGAAACTGAGGTCTTAGTCCACATAAACACGAGTTCCATGCGGGAGAATGACCCACCTCTTCAATGCCGAAGGTATCAAGTCGCCTGGAGCATAACGCAATTGGCCAGTGATGAAAAGGGCTTAAACAACAGAGTTTTTTACTAGGGTTAATATGTACCAATAATTTGTGCCCTCCAATCCAAGAGGCACAATTTGCTATCCCCTCCCATCCTGCCCTTTGGCTGCCCATTCAACCATAGCCAGGGCGCACTGCTAAGGGGATAGTGAAAAACTTCTTACGAAACTCACAATTGGAAGAGCTTTATTACTTGTGCCATAGCGTTCGCAACAATTATTTCTAACTTTCTATTAGTTTGTATATTTAATTAAATTTTTTCTGTCTACATTGAATGCTTTGTTGCATTTCGTACATCAATTTTCTTCTCAATGCAGAATTCAAAGGCATTTAGCCCTTTAAAAAAGCCTTCCCCCAACCAGACCACCTCAAATCACGCATTCTGCCATAACTGGTCCTGCATCCCCTTCCCTCCTGAATTTTTTTTCCCCTTTTTCTACAGTAAGTGAGATAATCCATGAGTAGAGACACAGAGAGCCTATACGTTGCATGCAAAACCAATCTACAGGCTGTTGGCTGTTGTGTCCAAACCCCAACAGCCCCACCATCCAGCTGGGGTGACAGGTTGTTTGTTCAATAAGTTGATCAAATGAGTTCCAAACTACATCGCTGTAAAGTTTTACCATTCACCCGCAATTCGAACGGCCTTCTGCAGATTCTTTCTACCACGCCCCCTTTACAGGTTAAGGAAATGTTAAGAGATGTTATAAGCCACAGTAAGACCCTGTCATATTTAACAGGGGGGAAAATTGTAATTCATGGATTAACATATCCAAACATGTGTCTATGCTAAAGTAACCTACCATAACTATTAGTGCTGCTTAAATACCTATATATCTAATTGCTTGTGCTTCATTAGTAGGATCGAAAGGTTAGCCCTGGACAAACTGTCAGCCCATGAAAGGAAACAGCCAGAATTGACCAGAGTCCAAGTCAACAGCTCCAGAGAGAGTAGACTGTTTTACTTCTCATCCACCTGTGCCCCTTTTCTAAGCCTAGGGAACAACCTGCAGAAGAGGGGGCATGGTAGAATGTAAAGGTTTACTCACAATTCTTAATGGGGTGGAGCATAAGGACCTCCAGCTATCTCATTGGTTACAAAATCATAAACAACTGGGCAAGAAACATGGGCTAAAGCACCTTTTGTAAGACTCAGAAGAATGAATCCTGCCAGCCGCTTGGTCTCAGGTTTATATTCCCTGGATCTATGGAAAATATATTTAAGTCAACTGACTTATAATACTTTCTCCTGCAAGTCCTTACTAACTAATATAGTTTTGATTCAAGTCTTGGGTATCTATGTTGCAGGCTACCTTGATTGTAATGACTCGCTTATGAGGCAAGCAGACATAGAGAATAGTTTATCAGTTTGGGACTCCATTTAGTTCTGACTATGCATATATCCCTCTTCTAATGGTGTATGGAGCATCCTGAGACTCTTACATGCACACAATATGTATATATCCCCCCCTCTCCAAACAGTGCACTTACCAACCTTTTGTCAACCTAGGATTCCTATGTATTTCAATGAACATGAATACATGATTTAAACAATGGAAATAAGTTACTCCCTTTATCAACCTCTGGAAACCCTCTATTTTTCGAATATGCCCCAGAACACATCACAAAACCAAGAGCAATGAGTCATTCCAGCCTAGACTGGTTTTGGATGCATGCACAGTAAGGTAAACTGTGTCCTCTGAGTGAACTTTTATGTATAAACCACTATTTACCATATGATGTCTATGTATTATTGGGCACGTATATTATTTACCATATGATGTCTATGAATAATTGGGCATGTATATTATTGAAATGATAGCGATATGAAGAGACATGGGGTGAGCAATGGCTTCCCTAGTCCACATCTGTCAGTCAAAACAGAGTATCTCTCAAACTATGCCCCTTGGCAACTAAGCACCTCCTTCTCTTGAACCCTGTAAAAGGAAGTCCCAAGCAATAACTAGAGCGCTTGAGAACTTCACTCATAGGATCTGCTGTTAATGTTGGCAGTGTATTTCTTTCTGACCTACATATACTATTTCTTTGAGTAAAGTTTCTCTGCTACTTTGCAGTCTGGATGAGCCTTTATTTCAATTGTTTGAGTAGGAGGCCAAGAATCTGGAAACATTCAACCCTGACCTGAACACTAACACCCTTCAGTTGGCTTTATATCAGTGTTTGGCTACCTCACAATTTGATTTGTAAATTGTAAAAACATTGTATAAAAATTGTTTTCTCTGGATTTCAGGTATCATAACCTTCACAGTATAAATATATGAGAATGCTACAATATATATAAGCTGTAAAATAACTTCATCTCTTCTGTAACTGAGTGCCTTCTGCAATGCTCATTGGATGATTAAATAAAATTATTTGTGCAAAATACAAAGCTGGCCAAGAAACAGCCCTCAAAATGAAGTTTCAAAAGATACAGTTTTGCTTAGCATGAGAAATATGTTTACTATTAGGCATTATGGGTTTTAAACATTTACCAACTATTTGACCTTGATTGAGATACTTAACCTGTGCTGGATAGCTTTAGTGTCAACTTGACACACCTGGGTTGAGGGAGCCTTAGTTGGGGAATTGGCTCCATTGGATTGGCCTGTGGCCACATCTGTGGAGTATTGTCTTGATGGCCAAGCAGTGTGGAAGGGCCCAGCCCACAATGAATGGTGCCACCCTGGGCAGGTGATTGTGTATGGTATAAGAAGGCAGGCTGGGCATGAGCCAGAGTGATTGAGCAAGCCAGTGAACAGCATTCCTCCAGGGCCTGTGCTTCAGCTCCTGCCTCCAGGTTCCTGCCCTGAGTTCCTGTCTTGTGCTGAGTGATGAACCGTGAACCAGGAGATGTAAGCTGAATAAACCCTTTCCTCCCCAAGTTGGTGTCGGTCAGAGTGTTTTGTCATAGCAATGGAAGACAAACCAGGACATAACCTTTCTCCATATTGAGTCATTTCATACCTCTTCATGTTTTCTTTTACTATATTTGTGAGATATTGTAGGCATGATTATATAATATATGAAAGTCGTTTAGCACAGTAATAAACATATATGTACAGAATAATAGTTTTATTGTTATTTATTATAAAATTACTCTTTGTTACTCACAACAATTAGATGATAAGACATTATTGGAGAAGACAACACAAACAATGTTTGCAAGATACAGTTAACTCAACCTGGAATTGAGCTAGAGGCTTCTTCCTTGTTGGATAGTTGTCATCATACTGGAAGGTGCTATGCAGTCTGAGGCAGGAGAAAAGTTATCAAAAGTTTTGCTCAGCCCTGAGCCCTGTGAATCACAACACCAACCGCCAGACAAGGTGTGTGCCTACAACTGGAGTAGTTGCATAGTGTTTATTGGATTAACCACCTACTTTATGATTGGATTTTAGGCCCACCTCAGAGGAGAAACTCATACCTGATACTCTAACCTAGTCAAAGCTCATGGCTGAGGAAGTCAAAGGCTCTTGGAGGGAATCAGTTGTTTAATAACATACACAGTTTTGAACTGCTCTCTAAACATGCATGTTTATACCCATAGATCAGTGGTGCTTTCAGCTTTTCTCACGGAAGCTTCTGTTTGTAGTGGGTAATAGTTAATGGGCAGACTGACAACTGCTATAGTGACTCTTAAGTACTCTGCCCCGAGTAGAATATCTATACCACCTCTCCAAGGAACATTGTGGAAAAGGGTAGAAAGAATGTAAGAGCTGGAAGATGGAAAGGAATTCTGCAAAATGCCGTCTTCTGATCATGACTTGGATGATGAACTCATATTCTCAGTGATACAGTATCAAAGCATATTGTATACGTTGTGATATGTACAGTGATAGCAAAGTACATTGCCCCATTCAAGTAAATAACCCCTCATCTGTGCTCATGAAAGCAACCCTAATTAAAGGAAGTGGGTCACATACTCACCATAAAAAGACAGAAAAGTAGGAGGGAGACTTTAGAAGACAATGAAGTTTGGTGGGACAGGGAAGGAGATTATAAATGTATGAATTGGTTGGAGAGGTGGCTCAGCTGTTAAGAGCGCCAACTGCTTTTGCAGAGGACCCAGTTTGATTCCCAGCACCCACACGGCAGCTAAGAACTGTCTTTAAGCTGGGCAAGGTGGCTCATACCTTTAATTCTAGCACTTGGGAAGCAGAAGCAGGTGGATCTCTGTGAGTTCAAGCCCAGCCTGGTGTACAGAGTGAGTTACAGGCCAGCTGGGGCCATATAGGGAGACACTGTCTCAAAAAAAAAAAATAAATGTATGAAATTGTCAAAGAATAAACAAGTCAATTAGTATAACTACTATGGCATATACCATTGTCTGCTGTGAAATCAACAGAAAAGTGCACTCTATGGAGAGAAAATGAGGGGACATACTATCAAGCCATATTTCAGCCGTATGAGTAATAGAGTAGGATTTCAGAAGAGTATTGCAAAAGAATTCCAGAATATTGTTTAAAAGTTCTTACAAGGTCCATTCCCCATTGTTTCTGACATTTAAGGGTTTTACATCCGATAGATAATTGATGGAGCTAAGGGGGTCTGAACTTACCAGGCATGATTGAATTTTTCAATTTTCCTTGTGGGAGACTATTAAAAACAAAATTAATATTCAATAGCAGCATTTGGCTTCTGAAAGACCTCTTCCTAAATTTAGCTCCATTGGCAGCACTATTGAACAATTTGCTATTGCACCACAAGATTCAAATTCCAGACAGCCCTCATTTGGAATGCAGTGACTGGATTGCAGGTGTGCAAGAAATCTGCCAGGCAATGGACAAATTTTCTAAGAAAAAAAATGGGCCCCTCCAAATGACCTGTAGCTGGTTCCATGCCCAGGGGAAGAACACAGTAGCAACTCCAAAAGAAATATGCACCAGGCAGCATTCATTTATCTAAACCAACTGTTCAGTATAAAAAGGAACCTATAGAAAATGTTTTGTTAAAGGATTAAATTTTTTTTGGATTTAAATTGACTACATTCAATTTGAAAATAACTCATTGTATTAATTTATTATTAAAATGATATTGTGTTCTTTTATGTGGCAGGATCTACGTACCCAAACAGATTTTAAACTCACTCTATAGATTAGGATGACCTTGAACTTTTGATCCTCTGGCCTGCACCTCTCAAGTACTGGGATTACAAGGCATGCGCCACCAAGCCATTTATCCAGTGCTGGAGATGGAACCCAGCTTTGTGTATTCCAGACAAACTGTCAGGGAGCTAAAGCCTCAGCCAATGTTTTATTCTTATTTTGTAAGTAATGTTTTATATGTAATTTAACCATGTAGAATTGTTTCTTTTAAACTACCTAAATCAATAAGTAAGAAAATCACTGCCACAAATATTTGCTATAACTGAAGAGCCTCGTTACTAATTTCCCTTAAATTTTCTGTAGAGACTAGAGATGTAGCTCAGCTGGTAGAGTACTTGCTTAGTATGCATGGAGCCCTGAGTTTGATTCTCAGCCCTGCATAAAGTGAGCATGGTGGTGTATATGCCTGTAATCACAGAATTAGGGAGGTGGATGCAAGCTAATTAGAAGTTCAAGTCAGAAGTTCAAGTCAGATCTTCCTCAGCTACATAGTAAGGTGAAGACCTAGTCTGTATAATGTGAGTGAAAGTTCTCAGAAAGAAGCTGAACTTCCCTCAGAATGTGTGTCAGACTGATTAACTGATTAGAACTTCAATGACTGCGTTGAACTTGAATGCTGTAGATCAAGAGCCTAATTGCTGTTTATCATGGACTGTCTTTAGCCCCTGAAATAGCCATTTCTTGTCCATCTCTATGTCTGATCTAATATCCTATGACTAACAGATAATTCTGTAATACATTAATTTAAGAAAACCCTAGCTTCCACCAACCGTAAAGCTAATAACATGAAACTGCTTCTACTGTGGAACAGAGTTACTCATGTTTAACATCAGAGTAAACAATTGCTTATCCCTGTTGAGGTGAGAATGTGTTTTTGCATTGACAATAATAGTAATTTTAAAAGGCTTCTATAATTTTATTAGCAATACTCACAAAAGGTCAGGAATATTTAATACTTAAAATTTGAATTTCTGTATGTTTCTTAATATTTTACTTTATTTTTATTTTATATGCATGACTGTTTCACCTGCATGTACATAAGTGCACTAGGTATGTGCAATGGCGCAGATGCCACAGAGGCATTGGGTGTCCTGAGCTGGAGTTGCAGACAGTTGGTTGTTAGCCACCTTCTGGGTGTTGGGAACTGAACCTGGGTCTGCTGCAAGAACAGCTAGTGCTCTTAACTGCTGAGCTATCTCTCCAACCCTAATTTGAATTTCTATGTCTTACTTTTATAAATTTAAGTTGAAAGCCCTTGAAATTTACCAGTGTTTTAGATCTAAAAGTACTTAGATATATAATTAGAATTCTTTGAAGAAAAATTCTAGTTTTCAGTTTAGTACAAATAGATATCCAACTGCTCATGAGAATGGACAAACCAAAATCAATTCCAAGATGAGACAATTACTTGAAGGTAAGATTTCAGATTTTTGCCAAATGGCTAGCTCTTCTATTTGCTAGGTCAAATGAGATAAGATTGATTTTAATAACAACACTGCCTCTTAAGCAATTGAAAACAGAAACTACAAGTCTAGGAAATAAATCAGGAACCTATCAAAATAAGGCCAAACATTTACTGAGAGCCTGACATTTTCATGGCAAGAAATGAAAATCTCTTACAAATAGTAAAAACCTAGATGAGAAGACCTAAGTTACAAGAACAAAAAATAAGGTCCCAGAATAAATCCTCTGTCCAGTAGTAAGAAGAGATATAAAACAAAATCGTTATAGCTTCTAGAAATGTAGCCAGTAATTTTTTCCTAAAAGTTCTAAATATTCATACTGTTTGACTAAGGGCTAAAACTAAAAATAGCATGGAATTTGTAATAATAATTTCATAATCATCAAACTTTATTTTTCTGACTTTCCAATTTTCCTCTTAATTTTTATTAAAAAGTTTGCAAGGTTCTGTGGGAAAGAGCCTGGTTTCTGAGTCGAAAGACATGCGCTGTGTGACTTTGGCCAAACCACTGCTATACTAGGAACCTCCGCTACCGGAGATGGGAGCAAAGGGGGCTCTCAGTGGCTCTGGCGATCAATGATTCTTCATTGCATTATTCTAGTTCAATGACCTTGACAGGTAAGTGGTGCTTTCTCAAGGCTAGAGTTAATTCAGAAGTCATAATCTCCCTCAAAGACCCTCTGCTTATGGTCCAGAAATGAGAACAAAAGCATCAGTGAGTGGGAATGTATTCACTGGAACGGCACATTTTAAGGGCATATGGCAACTCCCACTCAACTTCAGAACCAGTCGGGCATTATTATAAGTGCCTGCTAGTCCCAGATGTCATTCTGTATTTTGGATATAAGAGAGAGACTTTTAATCACAGCTGGACAGTATTAACCAAATATTGAAATCAGATCATTTATTATTGAGAATAGACAATCCTTAGACGGATTAGATAGCTTACATGTCTTATTTACTTTTCCATTCCATCGTAAAGTAATGGTTTTTCCTGCACATTTACAGTTTGAAAGCCATTATTTCCAACCAAACCAAAAGACATACATGAAAAATGAGTTCAGGAGGGACTGTTTAAGTTATGTCAATTTCTTCTTGCACAGTAATGCATCAGGAAGTTATATTTACTAAATGGATTATCATATTAATGTCAAGAGGAGAGAAATAATTGTTATTCTATATTAAATATGATCTTAGATTAAAAAAATAGGTGATTATAAGTGAAAATTTTCTAGAGTTTTATGCTGAAGCCAATAAGGAAGTTCAGTATAAAGACTAGGTATATAGTCTCTTCTATCCTGTGACCCCAGTTGCCATTCACCATGTTTTAAGAGGCAAAATCAAATAGACTGAATGATAGTAACACATCTATAACATTCATTACTTCTGTAGACCCTTAGCTCCTGTCCTCTTATGAGACGAAAGTCTATGAAGTCAAAATCTCAAACAGTGAGCAATTTCCCCCTAGACATGGCAGGTAGGCATGAAATTGTTAGCTCTTTGTCCATTCACAGGCACCATTTCAAGTAACCTTTAGAAAGTTCTCTGAACTTCAGAGCTAGTTTCATTCCTATAGAAGGGCCTTGATTTCAACTGATATTATATGGCTAGAACCAGGCTATTCCAGGTTAGACAGCTTCTTGCTCACCAGAGAAAAGAATGAAAACTGACTGATAAATGAATGAATTCATCATTAATATATGAAAAAAATGCCTTAAGTTCTTTTCAGTTTAAGAAACTGAAATAGTTCTGTTTTCTTGTATTTTGCTACAATGTGGATAAACTAAAATGTAATTCAGAGTTCCTTCCCTTAGGATTTGCTTACCCAAAAAGAACACATTCACTTAATTTCAAGTCCTGACCACCCATCTTAATCACTCAATTGATAGAGACACTAGGTAGAAATATTGAAAGATTGTTCAATTATACTGATAAAAGTAACTTTCAGATAAAATGAAAGTCTCTCAATATATTTTCCACTCAGCCCAGAATGTACTGGGTCTTAAATCTTCACATCAAAACAAACAAAATCCATTCTATTTGATTCACTTATTTTCTTTGCAGTTGTATTAATCAGCATTCTCTGGAGGAATGGAACTTAAAGCAACTTACAAAGCCATCAAGAATATAGGGTGATAGTGATGGCTTGTTTTAGAAGCCAACCTGATACAATCTGGAATCACTTGGGAAGTGTCTCAATAATGGATCTCTACATTGAGTTGGCATGGGCATGTCTGTGGGGGAAGTTTCTTAAGTTAATTGAAGACATACTCCAAAGTAGGTGACACCATTTCATGGTCTGAAATGGATGAGAGTAGAGAAATAAAGCCAAATACAAGCAAGGAGGTAAGTGAGCATGCCTGAATTCATTTCTGTACTCATGCCTGGGGATATTTGCAGTACTTCCCTGGATTTCCCCACAGTGATAGACTATAACCTGTAATCACAAATGTAAACAAACCTTTCTGTCCTATACTAGATAAGTGCACTATGTATCTGCAATGCACATGGAGTCGAGAAGAGGATGTCAGATACCCCTGGAACTGGAGTTAAGGATAGTTTTTAACTGCCTTTGTGGGTGCTGGGAACTGAACTTAAGTCCACTGCAAGAGCAACTAGTGCTCTTAAAACTGAGCCATATCTCAAGTCCACAAAGTAAATTTTTGTGGCATTTTATAATTTTCCATTCAATATAATGTCAGTTGTAAATTTTTCATAGATGTTAATTGTTATTGTAAGAAAATATTCTTCTACAGGTCCATACAATTCCAGCCTGCCTCAGAGTGTGGTGCAGGGGTCCAGCCATTTCCTGCCTGCCTGAGAGTGACTAAATCCAGCCTCCGCAGGGAAAGAGCTTCCCAAATAGTGCCATCCCCAACCTCCTACCTTGGGAAAATCTGAAGCCCTTCCCCATGCTGCTGTAGGGCTTGACTACCCTTCCATTTGGAACAGGCCTGGACAATCAGCCTGCCTCAGAGTGTGTGACTCTGGGCTTTGCATGGGGTAAGATTCCCAAATTGCATAATCCCCAAACCACCTACATTGGGACCATCTGAAGCCCCCTCACTGCTGAAGGGCTAGACCTCCTTGCATTTATTAGGAGCTCAGACTTTGCAGAGTGCCTGAGAACACCTCTATTAAGCCTCTGCTTATCAAGCCTCCCAAATTGTGCTGTGTCTACTGGCTAGTAGGGGCCAAGACCTTACAAGGAAGTCTGAATGATGTCTAACTTGGTCTTCTGAGGGATCTCCTGAGTAGTTGGACTAGAACCATCTGGTTACTCCAATATAAAAATCAAAAAGGAGAACCTGATGCCGAAAATCAGCTTTAATCATACCCAAATAGAAAACCAAGACATATAAGAATACAAGCAAAGTCAGTCTTCAATTCAATAAAGGAACACTTGAGTTTTATTTTACAAGAATCACAAACAAACCTCAACAAATACTAAAAATTGAAATGATTCTATGCTATTCAACGTAAAGCTATTGTATGTTTAATTTGTCATCAGGTTGTTAGAGTAACATGATTCCCTCTGGGTTTTTTTATTTTTATTTATTTTATTTTATGTGTATGAATGTACTGTCTGCATGGAGATTTGTGCACCCGTGTCGTGCAATGCCGCGGAGGTCAGAAGAGAGCGTCAGATTCCCCTGGAACTGGAGTTACAGACGGTTCTCAGCCGCCATGTGGGTGCTGAGGATTGAACCCGGGTCTTCTGCAAGAGCGGTCGGCGCTCTTAACGCTAGGCTATCTCTCCAGCCCCTCCCTCTGGTTTTTTACACTAGGTAGACATTTCTCTTCTCTTCTCTTCTCTTCTCTTCTCTTCTCTTCTCTTCTCTTCTCTTCTCTTCTCTTCTCTTCTCTTCTCTTCTCTTCTCTTCTCTTCT
>VZQC01000498.1:787393-801813 GCA_009823505.1 Rhizomys pruinosus
GCTCTCTCTCGTTTCTC
Organism: Rhizomys pruinosus; assembly: GCA_009823505.1. Lineage (NCBI taxonomy): Eukaryota > Metazoa > Chordata > Mammalia > Rodentia > Spalacidae > Rhizomys > Rhizomys pruinosus. Next base: position 787,411 of record VZQC01000498.1, read on the forward strand.
CTCTCTCTCTCAATCTCACTCCTCCGCTACATCTATATCTCTCTCTCTTCTCTCGCTCCTCTCTCTCTCTCTCTATCTGTCTAACCGTCCGTCCATGCCTTCTCCAATTTAAAGGACCCCTCCCGCCTTTTTTTCTCAGTCTTCTCCCGTGATGATAATACCATTCTCTGGTCCTGCCTCTCTTGAACTCCTTTCCATTTATCCCCTAATTTCCTTGATAACCTGCCCTTCTTCCTCATGTTTAAATACCTCCGTCAGTTTAACTCCCATTTCCCCTTAGTAACACCTGTCGCCTGCAGGTTCTCTCGCAAGTCCTTCTTTCCCTTTACCTCCCTGGTTCCGTTCCCACATTCTTGTTCCCTACAACTAACAATCAGGATAATGCTACTATAAGGAATTTGTGGCGATGATCCCAATATGAGGGAGAACATAGGTCATTTGTTGTCCTGAGTCTGTATTACTTCATTTAGTAGCATCACAAGACAGCTTTCGAGTCCCATTCTAGTCCATGGCAATTGTACCCCACACTTTGTTTCAAAGATTATTTTGCTTTCTTTTTTTTTTTTTTTTTTTTGTTTTTTTTTTTTTTTTTTTTTTTTTTTTTTTAATTACTTTTTTTATTTGAGGCTTTGTGCATTTTCTACATTTTTTGTCCAATTCAGGTCAGGCTTATTTCCCTTTCCCTCCACCTCCCACCTTTCCCTCCCCCCACACTCCCTCCCTCCCCCCCCACCCCCAAACCCCAATCCCAGATCATTCAATGCATTCTGATTCCCTGCCATACATTACATGTCCTGCATCTTTCCTCTCAGTTTTTTTTTTTTTTTTTTTTCATTTTTAGCTAATAAGTGATAATCCATGAGAAAAGCATAGCTCCTTCAAAGCCGGCAGAACCTATCTGCAGGCTGTTGTGTTTTGTGCCCAAACACCTACAGCCCCACCATCTTGTGGGGGGTGACAGGTTGTTGGTCAATCAAGTTGATCAAAGGGATGTCCAGACTATACAATTGTGCTGTATTTTTTCGACACCACCATTCAACCCCAAGCGCAAGAAGCCCTTTTACATTCGGCTAACCATCTAAATAAATCCTAACTCTATTCTATTCTACTAACTAACACTATTCTACTACTAACTACTACTATCAATCTATACCGAGAAAGAGCGGATTCTATACTACTATCTAGGGGGGGGTGGGCGTACCAAGTCACTACCGAAACACAACGCCCCCTTCTTTTTTTCCGAAGGTTGGTTGTTCCCTAGGCTTAGAAAGGGGCACAGGCGGATGAAAAGCAAAACAGTCCACACTCTCTGCAGCTCCTCCCTCTGGCTGTTGACTTGGACCTCTGGGCATTTCTGCTGGCTGTTGTGTCCTTTCATGGCTACAGTTGTGTCCATGAAATAACCTTACTTTCGAATCCTACTAATGAAGCACAAGGCAATTAGATATATAGTATTTAAAAAGTACTAATGGTTATGGTAGGTTACTTTAGCATAGACACATGTTTTTGGATATGGTAATAGCCACTGAATTACAATTTTCCACAAATTTTTGGGAGTTCGTCCCCCCTGTTAAATAAATATGACAGGGTCTTTACTGTGGCTTATAACCATCTAACCTGTAGAGGGAAATGTAAGCTGTGGCAACAGCCATGGGGGTTATTTCTCCAAGGGGAGAGAGCCAATAGCCAAAAAGATTTGGGATATACAGACAAGGGCACAAGGCATATGGTTGTCTCTGCTGCACAGTATTTTCCAGGCAAGGGAGGTGTAATCTATCGTGGTCTGACGGTGAGTCCTTGTGCTTGACTCAGAGACCCATATTTGACTTAAATTGGTTTAGTTGCCTTTGGTAACACTCTCCAGTCCCGCTCTCTGGCATTCCCAGAAGGGGCCCTCTGTACACTTGCATGTGGGGTCTCAATACAAAGATCCCCTCCCATGTTAACGTCAGTGCTTCGGCAGCAGGGTCTTATTGCCGCTCCTCCTGCATGTAGTATCCGCCCAACTGTAGAGAGGCAAGGAGCCCTTACCTTTGTGGGGCCTTGGATACACCTGGCCAACATCCACATGGGTAGAATAATCCATTGCGATGTCAGAGCTCCTGTATCAACATATTTTGGTGACTGAGGTGCCGAGCCCGTAGACTTTAGTATGATATTTGGTTGTGACAGAGAGTAATCCCTTCCACATTCCCATGTCTAGTAGTCCAAATTAAAGAAAGGCATTTTTTAAGCCAGGTTTTTTTTTATAAGAGATCACCTCTACAATTGTTGGAGCTGTTTACCTGGCCTGGCGCGTTATGGCGTCTCCCCTGCGACCCCGGTTCCCGCCCACAAGTCCAGCCGGGACCAGAGCAGAGGGAAACGCGACCCTGCTCACCCGAGCGCGGTCCCTCTGGGCCGGGGACCCCGTAGACGGGTTCACAGCGAGACCCTCTCCCAGCTGCCCCCCGCCAGACCCCGCCTAGAGCTCAGGAGCTGTTTACCTGGCCTGGCGCGTTATGGCGTCTCCATTTTTGTCTTTCTTTACCACTGACTAGAACTCTATCGTATAAATTATCACATTTTCATTATCCTCTAATCAGTTGAAGGACACTTATGTTGCTTCCATCTCTTAGCTATTGTGAAAAGAGCAGCAACAAACATGGATGTACAAGTATCTCTGCAACAGGATGAGTCCTTTGAGTAAATGCCAAGGAGTGGTATAACCAGGTCAAATAATAGGTTCATGTTTAGTTTTTCTAAGAGTTCTCCACACTGCTTTCCACAAGGGTTGCATGAACATGCAATCCCACCAGCAGTGAATGAGAGCTCCTCTTTCCCCACATCCTCTCTAATATTTGGAATCATTTGTTCTCTTAGTCTTAGCCAGTCTTCACTCACCTAGGGCTTAGAGACCATTAAGGAAGAGGGGGAAGAAAGGTTGTAAGAGCCAGGGAAGTGATGCATCACCATATGGAAAAAGAATCTTACAGGCTCTGGGGAACATGCTCATATGAACCTACAGCAATGGTGTCAGGAGGCACAAAATCCATGCAAATTCAACTAGGTAAAAACCAAGCATGGAACTGGGGAAATGGGCTGCAGAACCCAATCTCACTTGAAGAAATGTTGGCAGCTGATTACCTTTTGGTGAGGAAGAGGTGGTCTTCTTAAATCTAGGGACTCTGGATAGGCTGAGTAGAGCTCAGTGGATGAACTTGCACTGAAGAACATTGGGGACACTAATTTGGCACAATAGGACTTAACACAAATGAAAGAATGTGTCATCTTTCAATGTCTTTGTGTCTCACGTGACCGAATTCCACACGATGTGATGTCCTACCCTTCTTGGCTCAGCTCCAGGACTTGTCTCCTGCCTGCAGGCTGACAGTCTCTAGGCTTCACTCTGGCAAGAAGAGGGGAGGGAAAACCGCAGATCACCCGTGGAAATCAACGAACTCACACACGCAGAGAGCAGGGGAGAATAGGAACTCCGTTTATTTTCCGTCAGTGAGGTCTATGTATTGAAGGCTACTGTGCTCTGGGCAAGGAAGGGGGGGCAGATGGAAGGGAGGGGTGAGCCACCTTGGTTCTAATCGGAGGACTGCAGAGCTCCGGTTTGTGCAGTAGGTAACTAGAGGTGTGACATTTTGCTCAGTGCCTCAAGGGAAGGGGCCTGGAACTTTGCAGAGATAGGGCAAAGCAAGAATCATTGTAATACCCCGAATCTTCCTGCTACAGATAACTCTGAATGCCCACAGAGATATCAGATAACCAGAGATCTTCTGGGACAGGCCTTACAAGTTCTTGCTTCAAGCCACACACAAAATTTCATTCCCACAAGAATGTATGAATTCCAGTGGGAGGGGGCCGTAGGAGGGGCTAACTAGGTAGTGGCTATAAAGCTCATTAAGATTGATTGATATTAAGATGCTATGTATGAAAAACAGAAAAATTTAATTAAAAAAGCAAAAATAAAAGAAAATGCTCTTCTATATTGCTAGCTGTGAATTTTCTAAAATTCATCACTAAGTATTTTTCAAATTTAATTTTTAATGTGTATTAAAATCTTATAACATTAGTTTTATTCATTGTATTGATTTGGTGAATTAAACTGACTTCAAAATGTGATCTAGCTTTGGATTTCTGAAGTAGATTTCAGTTTTTCATTGCATCTTATTACAATAAAATTTATTAGAATTAAATTTCCAAAATGTTAAGCTATATACATATTTCTATGAGGAATATTAATATAAAGGTTTCTTTGTAAAGCTGTATATTTTTAATATTTTGGAAATTGTGAACTGAAATTCCAAGGAGGGAGAGGGAAGTACAGATATTGATAATGCTTAGTTGTTATAAAAAACAGAGGGAAACATATTAGTTCAAAAACACACTGAAAAATTACACATACAATATCTCTACATGAATCCATATGTACAGCTAAAGGCTATATAAGAATACACATTGCCATACAGGAGAAACATCCCTTATAGTTGGTGGCCATGAGAGTCCAAGAGACTCTCAAAATTACACAAGCTATTGCCACAACTCTTGATTGTCTCCTAAAACTTGAACACAGGACTTGGAGCAGTAGACCTGTAACTGAACTAGAGGTCACCTCCCTGAAGGCTAGCTCTCATAGTTTTGGAGAACACTATGCAGGCTTCTAGGGGAGAAACTCAACTGAAGGTCCAAAACCAGCTTTAAGGCCTAATAATCACAACAATGACTAGCAAACTGCATGCAATCAACAGCTACCTAATTGGACCTAAAGCCCACTCAATGGGAGGGAACTCATGGATGGTATTGTAAACATAGCCAAACATACACAGCTTGAGAGGTCATAGATCTTAGCAAAACCCCAAGGTTTCCCACCCTTAGACAAACATAATTTCTTTTTCTGTACTAAATATGGATCCTTATATTTATAGACAAGTATGCCCATCGCCTCTCATCAACGTTGCTTCTTTTGCAACAGACAGAGACTATTACGGAAATCCAGAACATTTCCCACAGAGATTAAGAGTCTGTGAAATGTTCAACCCTAAGTGACACATCTACAATGGAACCTCTACACATAAAACTAACATACCATAGTGGAAAAGGGATAGGGATAATATCAATGCATCTCTCAACTCTTTATCAGCAAACTCCCTAATGCAACAGAGAGCAATGATTCCTAGGGACCATTGTGGAAGAGTGGGCAGAAAGATTGTAAGAGCCAGGGGAAGAGGTACGTGATGATAGAGAAACTGACTTACAGCCTCCTAGGACCTTGCTCATATGACCTTACAGCAATAATGAAAACAGGCACAAAACCAATGTAAACTCAACCAGACAAAAACCTTGTATAGAACTGTGAAATGGGTAGCAGGTTCCAATATTAGATGAAGAACTGTTGGGCAGCTGATTACTGATGGATGAGGAACAGCCGATTTTCTTTAAGTCAGTGACTCTAGATAGGTTGACTAGATTCAGTAGATGAACTTGGACTGAGGGATGTCAGGGGACACTGACTTTACTTGATAAGCCTTAACATAAATGAAAGAATATGTGAAATCCAGTGGGGCTCATGGGAGGATATCAGTGGGGAAGGGGGTATAAAGAGGACTAAGATATTGTGTATGAATACAAAAAGTCAATAAGACCATATATAATAAAAAGAAAGTGACACCTTAAAATAAAGTTTATCAAAGTGTAGAAAACAATGATTATCATGTGAAATCTTTTGAGATGTAATAATTTAACAGACCATTAAGTCCTATCAATGCAAAAGCTTAGAATATTATCAGATAGCATCTGAAAACTAGTAGAGATTAATTGTCTTTGTGTTTTGTACCTGAATATCCGATTTTTCTATCAATACATTTGAAAGATATCCTGATCTACGGCTTTCTTTGCTTTATAACTATAAAACCTCATGAAAGGATTATCATATTGGAGTCGAGTATGTGGGGTATTTTGATTCTGTGTTCCATGACCATGGGCCCTAACATTGGTCCCACAATAAATTCTCTTATTCCCTTTGAGGTGAGAGCTTTGTTTTGCATCAACCTTGCTAAATATTTTGAGTACAATTCTAGATAGCTTTTCATGGTTGATTTTAATTTAATTCTATTGAGATCAAAGAAAACAGTCTATAAGATTTAAAGCATTTTAAATTTATTTGAACTAATTTTATGGCACAGCAGATGGTTTGCCCTGTTAACATTCTACATGGAATTAAAGGGACAAATTGGTGTTCTATAGTTGTTTGCTACAATGTTCCATAAATATTAACTGGGCCACATTGCTTAGTATTGCCACTCAGGTCTTCTGTGCTGCTGTTTGAACATTTTATACTCTACTTATTCTGTCAGTTATTATTAAGAAACTGTTAATCCCATCTGTAATGTAGACTTGTCTCTTTCTCCTTTGTGTTTTATCATGTTTTATTACATATATTTTGACATGTTATTGCTAGGTGCTCTGAAATTCTATTCTTTTTGAAAATTTAAAATCATCCAGAGTAATAGCTTAATCTGCTATGAAATGTCCAAGTTGGTGATTTTATCTGCTCTAATTTCAAAAATATATTCAGAATTTAATTACTTCTCACCATGTTCCTTTTTACTGAGGTGGTCTAAATTTCCAATATCTGTCACTTGGATCACCACAGAGCTTCCTAATAAGCTCTCGAATCCTGTTCTGGACACTTTACTTTCTATTCTCTACACACTACATCAGATCATGTTTCTCTGCTTAAAACATTCTCTCTTTATTATTGAAAATCCAAGTTCTTAATAGTGACCTCCAGTACTCTACAGGAGGTACCTTCCCTAGAGGCCACCAGGCACTCTGTGGCCTCAAGTCTTCCTATTTGATCTTCTTTACATCCAGAAAGCTACACCCAAAAATACTATCAGAGCATTGTCCAATTTCCTTTGCACTTTTTTTCAAATGCTCCCTTATTTAGAATTTCTGCGTTTATTTCCTGTCTTACTCAATTCTCTTATTTTACTTTCCATTTCATTTACTATTTTCCCCAAACTAATGCCTATGTTATGTATTTATTACTCTATTATTTGTCTCTTCTGCTGGATATCTTTAGTTGTCAACTTGACACACCTGGGTAGAGGGGGCCTCAACTGTGGTATTGCTTCCATTGGAATGGCCTGTGGCCTCTCTGTGGGGAATTTCCTCAATTGTTAAGTGATGTGGTAGGGCCCAGCCCACGGTGGGCAGTGGCACCCCTGTCAGTTGGTATTACATTGTATAAGAAAGCAGTGAACACAGGCCAGGGATCAAGCCAGTAAGCAGTGTTCCTCCATGGCCTGTGCTTCAGCTCTCATCTCCAGGTTCCTGCCTTACTTTCCTACCTTGGGCTCCCTCAGTGATGAACTGTAACTCAGGAGATGTACGCCAAATAAATCCTTTCCTCCCCAAGTTGGAATTGGTCAGAGTATTTTATCACAGCAATTGAAAGTGAGCTAGAACATTTCTTGCATCAGAATGCAAGAACAATAAAGGCAAAGATTTTTGTGGTATTTTCTATGTGGCAAAATGATGTATGACATTCAGGCATTTAATAAATAGTCATTGAATAAACAAACATACTTTTCTTATAATATACTAGTTCTCCTATCCAGTGTCCTTTCAAGAAATATTGACTACCAGGACTATACAAAGAGTATACAAAATTCCCAACGCCCCACCCTCCTGACCTCCCCTCTAGTAACATTTGTTCCTTACCATCCCCCTGTTTCTGGATTTTTCTTTTCCTTTACCTCCATGTATCCTTTCCAATTCTTGGGAACTGTTCTTATATCAACATGTTACTCTCATATGGGTATTGGTGCTACAATCCACAAATGAGGGAGAACATACATCACCTGGTTTTCTGCATTTGTGTTACTTCACTCTGAATAACATTCTCTAGTTCCATCCATTTACCTGAGAATTTCATAGTTTCATCTTTTCCTTGGAGGGGAGGAGGGGGATATAAATGGAGGGTATAATGTGAGGTGGGGGAGATCAGGAGAGGGGGTGGTGATGATGGGGGTGCTGAGGCTGGGGAGGGAGGAAGAGTGGAAAAGGAAGAAAAAAGAATAGAGATGATTGGAACTTGAGTGACTAGGAAACCCAGAGTGTAATGTGATGCCCCGAGACCCCATGAGAAATTCATATACACTCTGAACATTAGTACATGGGTTGTGCAACCTGGTGGGTGTGTGGCAGGGAACATAGTGCAAGAAAGAGGATACCTCCCTTTGAATGGTTGGGGAGAGGGATCTGTGTGACTCTCAAAACAAAGCAGGCTATCCCTAAAACTCTTATTACCTGCCAGAAATAGAAAATAGACCCTACTATTCAGAACAGGACATGCTTCAGGGATAGGACTTGGGTAACAGAACGGGAACTGACCTGGAAGCTTTTCACCTGAAGTTAAGCACTCATAATGCTAGACAATGCGCACACTGCTAAGAGGGAAAAATCAATCAATGGTACCACCCAACACCAAACTCTAACAACCGTGATGAGCTGCCCAGCAAGCTACCTCTATGGTGCAGATTGTGCTGGGGGGGTGGGGGGGCGGGGTCCACAGCTATCTAATTGAATTTGGAACCCTCTCAATGGGAGTGAACCCATGAGAGTCACTATAAACTCAGCCAAATGCACAGGGCCGGAGAGGACATAGATCCTAGAGAAAAGCCTATCACGGTCATATCTCTAGACAAATGAAATCTCTTACCATATATTAACTATGGAATCTTATATTTACAGACAAGCATATCATATGACACTCATTAAAAATGCTACTCTAGGGGCTGGAGAGATGGCCTAGGGGTTAAGAGCGCTGACCGCTCTTGCAGAGGACCCGGGTTCGATCCCCAGCACCCACATGGCGGCTGAGAACCGTCTGAAGCTCCAATTCCAGGAGAACTCCAGTTCCAGGGGAATCCGACACCCTCTTCTGAACTCCGCGGCGTTGCACGACACGGATGCACAGACTTGCATGCAGACAGTACATTCATACACATACAGAAATAAATAAAATTAATAAAAAAATTTAAAAAAATGCTACTCTATGCAAAAGATGGAGGCCACTGCAGAATCCTACAACTGGTCAGACACAGAACATACACATCTGGAAAATCCCCATTCCTAAGAGATACAGCTACAACTGAACCTCTACGCACAGAATGAGGGGCAGAGAAAATGAGAGCACCCGCAGTTCTCATCAGTAATGCTTCCTTACACAACAGAGTGTAAGGCAAACAGAAGGCCACAACTAGTCAGGCTTCAAAGAATGGGAGCCTCTAGAGTGTGTATCCCTGGATGGGTCCCTGATATTAAACCTCACCTACTCACGGCTCAGGGATCATTGGGTTAGAGGGTGCAGAAAGATTGTAAGAGCCGGGCCTGGCACATGAACTTAGAGGAGCAATGACTTACATTAGACTGTTAGCTTTCACATGTAAACCTGTGGCTATGTAGGCCTCAGACACGGGGACTCATGCCAACTGCGATGAGCATCTCAAAGCAGAGCAACAGAAATGGGTGGGGAACTGAGCCTGGACTGAGAATTACAAGAGACTGAGTACTGTTGGGGGAGGAAGAGTATGCCTTATCTAGGATTCCTAGATATGCTGACTAGACTCCAGCAGATCTATTTGCACAGAAGGATGTTCGGGTTTGGGAGCTTGACAGGATAGGGATTAGCTTGGATGTTGTAATGAATGAGTTCTGATGGGAGACTGGGGTATGGGAGGAACTGGGATTGATCAGGAATCATTGCATGAGTTGTACACATGTCAATAAAGAGTATGCCGTGCGTGGTGGTGCATGCCTTTAATCCTAGCACTTGGGAGGCAGAGGCAGGCGGATCTCTGTGAGTTCAAAGCCAGCCTGGTCTACAGAGTGAGTTTCAGGACAGCTGGGGCTACAGGGAGAACCTGTCTCGAAAAGACCAAAAAAAAAAAAAGAGTTCTACTGCAAAGATACATGCACATTCATGTTTATTGTAGCTCTCTTCACAATAGCAAAGAGCTGGAACCAACCCAAATGCCCCTCAACAGACAGGTGGATGACAAAAATGTGGTACATCTACACTATGGAGTACTACTCAGCCATGAAGAAGGATGACATCATGAACTTTGCAGGTAAATGGATGGAACTCAAAGCCATTATGCTAAGTGAAGTAATATGGCCCCAGAAAAACAAATGGGGAATGGTTTCCCTCATTGGTGGAAGCTAACACCAAGTCCCCAGTGGAAAGGCAAGCTGAACAACATTATTGTTATATTGTTGTTATATAAGCAACTCTGTTGTTATAAGGTAAATCTGTTAATGGCTCTAGAATGGACCCGCCACTTATTTTCAGACTCTGTAATTACCATATATGGGTGGAAGGTATGTATTCATATTTTAGAGTAATATAAAATTGAAGGAGGAAAATGTGAATTCCTAAACATAAAAAAGACTGAGAGAAAGATGCAGGACAGTTATGGCAGAATGAATGATATGGGGTGGGGTGGGGAAAGGGGAATATGTCTAAACTGAATTGAAAAAATGATGTCTGAATTACACAAAACTTCAAGAAAAGAATTATATTAAAAAAGTATACAAAACTGCAAAATCATGACTCTAGTATGTTTTTGAGATGATCTGATATGTATGAGGGTGATGTTATCAACCTAAAAACTCTGTGATCCTCCTGAAAGATAGCTGGGTTTTACTTAGGTTTATGTTTTACACTGCCATTTTTACAGGGTAGGAGGAACTGACTGCACTAGTAGAATCAAAGATTTGTAGCAATTTCAGTATTAACATGCAGTAAAATACATTTATATACTTCATTATGCTCCCAGTAAAGTTCAGAAACACAGGCTTTTAGGTGTTCTCTTCAAACAATGTGAATTTGTGAATTTTAGATCTCTCTCTCTCTCTCTCATGCCTAAGTTTCCCTGCATCAGTCATCAAGAATATGTCAGGTTCAAAACACCTTTCATGTTCCCATGTTGTCACTAAATAGACAATTTTTATACACTGTGGGGCTGGAGAAATGACACAGCAGTAAAGAAGCAAATACTGGCTCTTGCAGAGGACCCATGTTCAGTTCTCAGCACCATGTCCAGTGTTCCTGTAACTCAAGCTCCAAGAAACACGATGCCCTCCTGTGGAATCTCCAGGCACATGCATTTACCATGCACCGTATACATATATATATATATATTATATATAATATATATATATAATATATATATATATAATTGCATAATGTTCATTTGATTTCTGACACTCTACAGCCTCTACAAGAAACAGCTCTCGTTTTTTTTTTTTTTTTTTTTTTTTTTTTTTTTATCCTTTTGAGATGGTCTTCCTGTAGCCCCAGCTGTCCTGGAATTCACTCTGTAGACCAGGCTGGCCTTGAACTCAGAGAGATCTGCCTGCCTCTGGCTCTCAAGTGCTAGGATTAAAGGCATGCGCCACCATGCCTGGTGGAAACAGCCTCTTAAAGGTCATACATGTTGAGTCTAAATGTTCTTGAGAGCATTTTAAATTTTTTATGCCATAAAGGTAGAAACAGCGTTCGTTTTTGATGAGAGAAGAAAGAAAGGCCTGAAGAAAGGCTCAGCAGGTCGGTGCTTGCTGCCAGTGATTGTGCCCTGAGTTTGATCCCTAGGAATCACATGGTGTCAGAAGAGAAATGACTGCCATATATGTTCTTGGACCCACAAACACATGCTGTGATACTCACATGCCCAGACATGCACACACATACACACACACACACACACACACACAGATGCAGACACACACTCACAAATAAATGTAATATAAGAGAAAAAATAGCTAATGATGAAAGGAAAGGGGGAAAAGATAAAGAGGAAAAAGCTTGCTTTCCTCTGTAGATACAGTAAATGATGCTATCAGTTGTTTGATATTTTCACCCAAGCACTTGCTTAGAGATTATTTAGCCATAAACACATCTCCCAAATGAAATGACAATAATAATTTTAAGAATGGATTGCACATTAGCTTGGCAGTGAATCAAAGATCACTGTCCCTTTCCTAGTTCTTGGGCTGTCCTGTTTGGGCATTGTTTGATGCCTCATGAAGGTCATTCTTGACAGTACTCAAATTTCTGACTCACAGTCTTTTATTTTAATTTTTTTCTTTCTAAATTTGTAGATGGTGATTCTTTCATGTACTTCGATTTTTCGCTCATTAGATTCCTCAGGATTGCCAGGGAGGATTGAAAAAAGTCTTGAATGACAACACTTCAGCACTTCTTTTCCCCCCTAGATATTGAGGAATATTGTCACTGGGGCTCCTGGAGGATGGATTATTTTCTTGGCAGGTAGTGTGGCCTCCACAGGGCTCATTAGGCTTTCTGTTGGGAAGATCTAAAGTGCACAGTTGAATACTGTCATAAAAAAGGAAGTGTTTTCAGCGTAATTCCTGATGGGCTGCAAAGACTACAGCTCCTTTTTGATCTCTGAATTCCAAGTGGGCCTTTTATCGTTGTCATATTACTGACTGCTCATTCCAGAGCCCTGATCCTCTTTCTAAGTCTTTTATGAGCCCAGTATTATTTTGATGCTTAGCATCACATGAGTTGATTGGGCACCCTTGTGTATTTAATAATGCCCACATTTCCTTGTAACTGGCTGTGGTGTGTGTTACTGTGTGTGTGTTTCATAAATGAGCTCCTCTTTGCAGGACCTGGTGTCTCCAGGTTATACACTTACACATCAAATTCAGTTGCTTATTCTCTCATTACTTTTTAAACTACTTATGATATGCATTATTTGCTCATGGAAAGAAATTTTAATATATATCCTGTTACTTTTAATATATGCCCTTGTGTGGGTTAAATGTAACAATTTCTTATATTTTCATAGATAGATGGTTTGCAAATTTTCCTGACAATGAAAACCCCAGGTCAAGCTTGAATTCTAGTTGATGACTAGACTACACTATTCCTTAAAACTGAAGGTCTACATTTGAATAAGAAAGCTAAAATAGCAGGGTAATTTCATACATAAAACTTAAGTATGCTTCTCATTAATAAATATTTCACATTTTAGGAAAACAGGATTCAAAGAGGAAAACCTTTTATTCCATTCTTGAGATAAATCATATGTTAATTATTAACCTTTTCTCTATTAAAATCAGAAATTAGGAATTCACTGAACACCTCTGGACATTGGTGATATTAGCAAAAATAAAAGTAATTTATACATGTTTTGCAAATTGATCATATATATATGTATATATATATATATATATATGTGATGATATTTTAAAATAGAAATATGGGGGGGCTGGAGAGATGGCTCAGCGATTAAGAGCACCAACTGCTCTTGCAGGGGACCTGGATTCGATTCCCAGCACCCACATGGCAGCTAAGAACCATCTTTAACTCCAGTTCCAGGGGAATCCAATGCTCTCTTCTGACCTCCGTGGCATTGCACGACACAGGTGCACCAACCTACATACATGCAGACAGCAACTCATACACAAAAATAATAAATAATAAATTTAAAATAGAAATATGGGCACAAGAACTGTTAAAAGTAACTTACTCTTTGTGAGTTCAAGACCAGCCTGGTCTACATAGCAAGTTCCAGGACAGCCGGAGCTACAGGGAGACCCTGGCTCAAAAAAACCAAAAAAAAAAAAAAAAAAAATAAAGTGGGAAAATGTGAATTCCTAAACATATTTTGGAATTAACATACAGTTTATTCTCATAAGTCATAATTTTGATGCATATGTGATGATTATATAGGCATATGTTGGAGCAATACAAAGGGGAGGGAAAAACAACAACATAAAGACTGGGTCAAAAAACTGAATGATACAGTTAAACTCTACCCCAAACGACAAGTCTCTTCAGGGAAAAACTTTGAAAAAAGACTGAGAGAAAGATGCAAGACATGTACGGCAGAAGGCATGAACTGGGGTGGGGTGGGGGGCAGGGAGAGGGGAATGTGTCTAAATTGGACTGAAAGATAATGAATGCAATACACATTTCATCAAAGTATTTTAAAAAAAATCAGACCTGACCAAACAAAGTAAATAAATGCAGAACGTGTTACAAGAGTGATTTTTCCAGGCAGAAAGGTCCCCATATTCATGTCCCAAACAAGTTACTGGATAATGTATGAAGCAGTGTGTCCCTTATATGCAACCTCCAGGTTTTGGAATCACTTTCTAGTATTCAAGAGAATAGGTAGACGTTATATTTTTTTCTCATGACACCAGGCTTCAGGAACAATTAAGAGAAATGTTTTCTCTTCTCATTTCAAGCCTTAGAGTGATATCTGAGTGACTAGAGAGCAGGATTCTTCTAGTAGGTGTGACTTGGTGGGATAGAGCCAGTATAGGCTGTTAAACTCTGCCTAGCTACTATGTTTAATCAATGAATTTCTA
>VZQC01000498.1:802300-868371 GCA_009823505.1 Rhizomys pruinosus
TTGTATGTATATGAATGTACTGTCTGCATGTAGGTTTGTGCACCGGTGTCATGCAATGCCGCGGAGGTCAGAAGAGGGCGTTGGTTCCCCTGGAACTGGAGTTAAAGATGGTTCTCAGCCACCATGTGGGTGCTGGGGATCGAACCCGGGTTCTCTGCAAGAGCAGTCAGTGATCTTAACCGCTAGGCCATCTCTCCAGCCCCCAAGTAGACAGGATTTTTAATGCTTAGTTTTACTATAGAACTGGGACTTTTATCCAGTAAGGATCGAAAAGTACAAATAGCACATTCTTGTCTTTATAAATTCCTAAGAATAAATATTGCGATGCAAGCTCAGAACCTGTGAAGATCAAAGGAGCATCTACTACACAAAGTATTTTTATGCTCATTAAAATTTATGGGGAAATGCTTGAATAAATGTTTCATATTAGGATAATGGTAACAATTACTTGTTTATCAACCAAGTGCAACTCAGTCAAAAAAGGAATAAATATTTCTTTGAACACATCTCAAAACACCAAAAGAAGAAGTATTTTGCATTAGTAAACATTTTGAATTATTTTGTAAACCAAATACAATTCAGTAAAGAAAAATGCAAGTAACATGTCCCTTGAACACATTTCATTAAAATAATGAGTAAAAGAGAAATTTGGTCTTACTAAACATTTATTTATAGCAAATTTATATTTTATACTGGATTTGGTAGTATTTTATCTTACAATTTATTACAAAATATAGTACTATCTTTATAAATCTGGAATTCTAATATCATATGGTTAAGTTTCATCTAAGAGCTATCTAGTAGATATAAAATATGATTCATATATCCATTCACCAAAGAAATGTTTATTGAATATATTCTTGCAAAACTCAATACTATTAAAATCCTGGTCTTTAAAAAGCTAAGTATTTTCATCAAGAAATACTTTGGAAATTGAAACCTATTATGAATATCATTTGCAGGCTGGAGAGATGGCCTAGCGGTTAAGAGCGCCGACTGCTCTTGCAGAGGACCCGGGTTCGATCCCCAGCACCCACATGGAGGCTGAGAACCGTCTGAAACTCCAATTCCAGGAGAATTCCAGTTCCAGGGGAATCCGACACCATCTTCTGACCTCCGCGGCATTGCACGACACGGGTGCACAAACTTGCATGCAGACAGTACATTCATACACATAGAGAAAAATAAATAAAAAATTTTAAAAAGAATATCATTTACCATTTGTTCAGCCATTTATTATATGATTTCAGTGGAAAGAGGAGAAGAATTGCAATGAGTGTATAAAGTATTGTCCTTATATTGAGGCCTGTCTGGAAAATTAAGATCTTGGAATGTGAATATGTAAATGGCTTTTCCTCCTCGGTGGGGTTGGCTAATCTTAATTTAACAAGAAACTCTACTCAGTGGCAGTGCTGAGCCCCCACTGAGACTTGCATTTCTTTGCCAAAACGGAGTGACCAGTTTAAACTATGCAACCATTACACAGTTCCTTTGGTGGCAAATGAGTACTGTAACTCAACTGCAGATATGTGGTTAAGAGTGGTTGCCATATCCATGACATACATGTGTGTGGCCATTTTAACAAACGTTCTCTTACATATATAGCAATGTCGATGCTTCAGTTCTAACTCAAGGAAGCTCTGTGCTTGTAGTTACATTGAGAGCAACATTATCTCTTCTTGAGTGGACACTGTATACACTGCAGTCTGGGGATCAGAAAGGGCTTTGATCTCTTTCTTTACCCATGTCAAGAAACAATATCCTAAAAGAATTTATTTCTTCCCAATACAAAGAAGCCATAAATGTTTGAGGTGACCATGTGCCAAATATCTTGACCTGATCATTACACATTATGTAGAGATACTGAAACACTGTACCATTAATATGTAGAATTGCTAGGATTCAAAATGCTCAGATGCATTGGCAGTTTACTTGAAAAGAAAAAAATAACCTCAAATACAAATAGAAGTATAGGAATAAACAACTGGAGACCATATATACTAAGCAATTAGTAATGGATGATATAGAGTTACATGCAATGCTATCAAGGATATGATTACTGGGTTGTTGATATCCCATATCAGATTATTTGATTTATTCAGCAAAGTTTAAAGGTTAAAGTCTTGATATCTTCTGTAGTTTAGCTCTAAAGTATCCATATTTCATCAAATAATTGCCACCACATCCCAACTCTGTGATGCAGACTACTGGTGCCAAATCAAGAAGCACAAGCAATCTAGAAAAGAAGAGAAAAAGCATCATTCTTGTGAGAAAAAAAGAGGGGAACTTCTGCCAATGAAATAGTCAAGATTCAAAACTCGAGAAACTTTCAAAAAAGAAAGAAAAGACAGAACAGAGCTGTTCAACCATAACAGCTTATCCCAGGCAGAGAAAAGGCACAGGTGGCACAGGGATTACTGCCATATGCAGTCCAATGCCATGGCCAGGCCAGAGTAACTGCTTTGAGCCAGTGTGCAGAAGAACCAAGTGCCACATACCACAGGCAGCCATGTGCAGTGTGCACGTCCTGCTGAAAGGCTGGCTTGTTGCCTCTTCATTTTTTAAAGCTGGCATTTAAAATCACTCTGGCAGATGGAAGAAAAATATGTACTAAAAGTTGACATTTCATTTTACACTGTATGTTTGTTAAGTTAATTTTATTATCATTCACAGGGAAATCCATACTGAATGGAAATCAAATTGTATCAGCTTGCAGCTAATAAAAAAGTATATAGCTTCTAAAGGTCAAATGATAGGTAACAATCAGAAGAATCATTAGCATAAGAGTTCCCAGGGTGACATAAACCAAAGGTAAAATTATGGAAGGCTAAATCTATATTTGCTCATGTACATAAACATTCATTTTATGTTGTACATTCTCATAAAGATGAGGAAAGGGAAGGAAAAACAGGCCTTACCCAATAGGGTTTAAAACATGGGGAGGTGTGTAAGAAATCTCAAATTTACATGAGTAATTATTGGCAACTGGTGGATTCTGTGAGGGGAGGAGTAAATGTCATTTAATAGTGAGACTCCTGATAGGTTAAGTAGACTCTAGTGGATGGGCCCGCAGTGAAGGGCGTTTGGGGACACAGTTTTAACTCAATGTATCTATCTATCTATCTATCTATCTATCTATCTATCTATCTATCTATCTATCTACCTACCTACCATCTATCTATGTCTATCATCTATCACCTATCTATTTATCATCTATCATCTGTATACTTATCATCTACTATCTATTTATCTATCTCTCTATTATCTATCATCTACCTATCAATCAATTACCTATCACCTGTCTATTTACCTATTTATCATCTGTTTACTTATCATCTATCATCTATTTGTATATCTATCTATCTATCTATCTATCTATCATCTAGCTCTTATAGATCTAAGTTTGGAGGACAGAAATTTGGTGGGGTAGCCTAGTAAGGTGATACAGATATGTGAGGAGATATAAATATGATCAAAATATATTGCCTGAAATTTGCAAGGAAATCGATAAAAAAATAAAAATTGCCATAGTCTATAATATAAATAATATGGAAGAAATCAAGAATAGAATAATCCTCAAGTCCTCAGGAAATCCATTGATAAAATGAACATTAAGATTATCTACACCAGGTATGTTGGTGGTGCATGTCTTTACTCCTAGCACTTGGGAGGCAAAGGCAGGCAGATTTCTATGAGCTCGAGTCCAGCCTGGTCTGCATAGCAAGTTTCAGGCTAGCAGCAGTTACAGGGAGATTCTGTCTCAAAAAAAAAAAAAAAAAAAAAAAAAAAAAAAAAAGATTATCCATATAAGCTTTAGCACTTTGTAACCACAAAATTTTGCACACAAGTGATGTGTGGTGAAGGATGGAGATGGGCTGGTTTGTTACAATGGGAAGTAAGTGCTATCGACATCTACTAGGTGAAAACAGAAATATCTTATAACAGCCTGTAATATATAGATGGCCATCCTGCAGCAAAGGATAGCACGTACAAACGTCAGAGGACTAAGAAACACTGATCTAGAAGGAAACAGAAATAATATATATACAACAGCCAGTGAAGGTGAAGAAAGAATATTCCAGAAATTTCTGATCATTTCACTGATAGGGAAAAATGTATATAGTTTTCACAAGAGAAGCTTCAAAGAATGAAATGATACCTAAATTCATTATTTGCTTCTTATTTTCCTCCTCAACATTACTTCAGAAATTCTGCTAAAATTCTTCCTAAGAAATCATCGAGTTTAAGAAAATAAGAAAAATAATTAAAATTGATGTGGGAGGTATATGTGTATTTTATGCAGAGAAAGTAAAAATCATACTTTATTCCATTATGAATAAAAAATATCATAAATTTTATTTTATTTTTTTGGTCTTTTTGAGACAGGGTCTCCCTGTAGCCCCAGCTGTCCTGGAACTTGCTCTGTAGACCAGGCTGGTCTTGAACTCACAAAGATCTGCCTGCCTCTGCCTCCCAAGTGCTAGGATTAAAGGCATGGGCCACCACGCCCAGCCAAATTTTAAAAAGAAATATATGTTAATTACTTACCTTTGGAAATTTCTCTTTAAATGCCTCATTAGAATAAAATTGTGTCCTTTACCATAGGTCAAGTATAATGATCTTATTTTATTTTTATTTTATTTTTAATTAATTAATTAATTAATTATCTTTTATGTGTATGAGTGTACTGTCTGCATGTAGGTTGGTGCACCCATGTCATGCAATGCTGAGGAGGTCAGAAGAGGGTGTCAGATTCCCCTGGAACCGGAATTAAAGATGGTTCTTAGCCGCCATGTGGGTGCTGGGAATCAAACCTAGGTCCCCTGCAAGAGCAGTTGGTGCTCTTAACTGCTGAGCCATCTTTCCAGCCCCCAAATGTTCTTATTTTAACTAATAAAGTCATAATTTTCATTTGTGTAGCAAATGAGAGCCAAAGTATTTGAAATCCTTCTAAAGCTTAGCCACAGCTCACTTGCAGCCTGATCATAGCTTAATGTAGCTCCTTTTAAAATTCATGGAAGGAGGTGGAAAGAAGGCTCAGTGGTGAAGAGCATTTGCTGTTCTTTCAGAGGACCTGGATTTGGTTCCCAGCACCTGAATAGAAGATGACAACCATCTCAAACTTCATTTCCAGAGGATGCAAAGCTCTTCTGGCCTCTGCAGACACTGGGCATGTACCTGGTGTACATATACATTCAGGAAATCTCTCATACACATACAATAAAAATAAACATCTTTAAAAATAGGACTACATACAAAGGAATGTTCTAGGAGAAAATATTGGCAATAAGCATGATACACATCAAATTAATATTCTTTTTTTAATAGATGGTCTCAAAGACCTTTTTTTTAAAAATTTAATGTGTATGAGTGTACTGTCTGCATGTAGGTAAGTTCACCCTTGTCATGCAATGCTGTGGAGGTCAGAAGAGGGTGTCATATTCCCCTGAAACATGAGTTAAAGATGGTTCTGAGCCACCATGTGGGTGCTGGGAGTTGAACCTGGGTCCTCTGCAGGAGCAGTCAGTGCTCTTAACCATTGAGCCATCTCTCCAGCCCCCGTTAATATCCTTAATATATGAAGTATATATGCATATCAATAAACAGTTTAGAAAGAATAACAATTAGGATCTATGAATAAGTGATTTGTAAATGACTCACAAAAAGGCAAAACTTTTTAATAATACTAAATTTAACTTGCTGGTATTTCACAATATGAAATAAGAATGAGTTCGCTCTTCCAAAATGTTAGAATTATGAACAAAATAAATGAATGCTGTTGTTTTAAGGTACTACAATTCATAGTGATTTGTTAGGTAGTAACAAATACCTGATATATACCACTTCATATCTTTACATGATAGGCTTGAAAGTAAAATCCTTTCTCATTCTCAGGCTAGGCAGATAGCTAATGATTTTCAAATTAAATATTCTGCCAAAGATCAAATCCCACTAAACTTTTTTATTAAGTCTTCAGAAAGTTCTACTACAGAGCTTCAGAAAAAGTTTCAAACAAACGAAAGACACTTCAGAAGTCTTGAGAATATCTTGCTGATTCTCTCCACCCAAACACAGATAATATAGAAGTATCAAGGACTTTGTCCTTTAGCTTCCTGTCACAGATCCTAAGATAGAACAGGTTCAGTCTTCTGGATAATTGTACTTGTGGATTGCAGGAAGCCTCAGTAAGATTCACAGAAAAGCTGTACAATTTTAAAGGAAGATATTTGGGCGCAAGTACTGCCATCACAGATGGAAAGGGTCAGAGAAAAATCAAAATGAAAGAAAACTTTGTACCCAAGACTTTTCTAAGCATGAATCAGGCTAGGAAGTTTTCTCAACAGAAATCACTGGCCTGTTCCTGTGAAAAAGGAAGAGCATGGGGCTGGAGAGATGTCCCAGGGGTTAAGAGTGCCAACTGCTCTTGCAGAGGACCTGGGTTCGATTCCTAGCACCCACATGGCGGCTAAGAACCATCTTTAAGCCTGGTGTGGTGGCATACGCCTTTAATCCTAGCACTTGGGAGGCAGAGGCAAGCGGATCTCTGTGAGTTCAAGGCCAGCATGGTCTACAGAGTGAGTTCCAGGACAGCTGGGGCTACAGGGAGACCCTGTCTCAAAAAAAGGAAGAAGACAGACCCCAGAGACTGTAAACACAAGTCCAACAAATAAGATAGGTACCAAGGGACTAGATAAATATGAGTGCAATGTGAATTTTTTATGACCAGAGGCTAAAATAAGGTACATTGAATTTGAAAAACATGACCATCATCTTTTGTTTCTGATCCCAACTTTTTACCTTCTTGTGGGTGAGTTGGAGTATCTGTGGGCCTTTACCCAGTGGGCACTGTGAAAATTACATGACATGACTTCTAATATTTTAAGAAAATCAGTAATATCTTCATAAAGCCATAGAATAATGGAACACAGAGAGTAAGTCTGGAAGCAGTTCTTCAACACTTCCACAAAATGTGAAATACTTTCCACCCCTGGAAAGGAATCAAATGGAAATCACCTTCACAGGCCCTCCCTCAGATCAGCAAAACCGACCATCAGAGATTTGTTTTTCTTTTCCAGTTCTGTGTCTGCCAATCCATATCACACTCCCAATTAAATAACCTGAGTCTCTGTTGCTTAGGTCTCTGTAGGAATTGATTTGGGGAGAAGGATAGACTCATGATTGGTAATGAAAGCCCTTAAATAGCAGTTGGTGAAATAGCAAGTAGATCTGTTAGCAGTTACAGTCTATGGGTTATGATTGCCATGGAGCCACTGGACCACAGAAGACAAGACAAGAAACTCCAATGAAAAACCAAAGCACTTGGAAATAGAATGTTTTCTGTTCTCCCTTTTTATCTTATCATTTTAATTATGATTTGAAATGTAACCCCTTGAAATAGAGTTAGAAAGCTTAGTGCTTATAAAACAAGCTGAGTTATTGGGGCAGGCAAGGATAAATATTGGTCAGATAAATGGTACTTGTGATATTGGAAAGCATAAGAAAATTCCTCAAATATTTTCTCCAAAGGATTTTACAATAAAAATAAGCAGTTAAGTATATAATTTTATTTGTTATCTAAATGTATTCATCTTCAAACACCTGTCACAGTTTTATCATTCCAACCTCCTTTTGGTTGGACATTTCCCACAGCTTCTGGCAAAACTGCATTAGAACATCTGTTATGGGGGAAAACCCATATGGTCTGAAATCCCATGAGAAATTTCAAAATTCAGAGGATAGACAGCATTTTTGTCTAATAAATATATTTATAAAATATTCAAATCATTTTGGGAAACTAACCTCTCTGTATGTTATCTACATTCCTTATTCACCTGCAGAGCATATGTCAGCAAATGGGGACTGCATGACTTCAACTAGCAAGATGTATGGACAGTTTGACACAGTTCTTTCAACAAAATGGAGGTTTGAAGTAGAGTGCTGGAATGAGGAATGGTTATCCATATTGTAGAATCACATGGAGTGTGGGGACCCAGTATGGCCTTAGGAATAGGACCGTGACATTTGAGAACTAAATCCAGGAATTTGCCATATCAGCAAATGACAGTGTAGCCCAATGTCACATAGGTGCCACTTGTTCTTCATAGTGGACAGTTGCACTCTCCATGCCCACCCTGTCCATCAGCTTCTCACAGAGAACCTGGGGGATCCATGCACATATTTGTGGAAAGGTCTCATCTGATTTCCTTTATTATCTTTCAATAATCATAAAGAAAGTGTAGAAAATTACCCAGTTTTTCTTTCCTCCCTCATACCCTCTCCTTCACTATTCCCCTCCCCCGTTCTTGTTCTTTCTCTCCCTCCCTCCCTCCCTCCCTCCCTCCCTCCCTTCCTTCCTTCCTTCCTTCCTTCTTTCCTTCATTTTCGCTGTTCTTAATCAATCTGAGGGCTTTTTATATGCTGCACAAATACTCTACCACTGTTACATCCCTAGCTTAACATCCATATTTTGAGATTCCTCCAAAATGTTACTTACTCTCCAAAGATATCATGATACCCCTCCCCAGATCTTAAGATGAAAATAATTCCTTTTTCTTTGTACAGCCATAGCATCATCCATGCCCTCTCATCAGAATATCTATAATATTTTGTTGTTCATTATTAATCCCCAGCATCTTTTGTAGACTGAAAGTTTCCATGTCTTATTCATTTGTGTTTTCATGGCCTGCAACACTATTAATAGTCTGGAAAAAAAAATAGAAATTGAGAAACAGGAAAAAAAACACAGTTCGTAGAACATGAATTTATTCCACACTTATTATTCTATCTTCTGCCCACACATAAGAAGACATGACCTATAAATATGTCAAGCTTGAGTGGATACATTATGAAAATTGGCATTTTTTGCATTAGGTAATTTCAGGAGTTACTCAGGCATGTGCTCACTCTGGATTACTATATAATTGATTTTCAGCTTCTACTACTTATTTAATCCAAATACCTTCCAAAAAAGAGAATTTCCAAACCAATGTTTGATCTCATGCAAAATCTTAAGATGAAAACTTCATTCATTTTGTAAACATTAGTTGTGTACTTTCTATGTATGAGACACAATGGTTGGAGCTGATACATACAAAAGACCACAAGTCCCTGACCCTTTGTACTTTAGATGGGCTTGAATTGTTTGCTTAATGGCTGGCTTGAATAAGCCATGGTTGGGAGTGCTCAGCCTCAAACAAGACATTTCTATCATGCCCTCTCAGCTTCAGGGAACACTGTGAAAGAGGGATGGAAGGTATGGGAGAGATGGAAGATAGGTGTTAGGGCTGGGACATTCCAACTTCTGGGTCAGACATTGCGATGGCAGTCACAGACTCACAGCCACTGTGGATGCCTGCACTGAGTCTGCACAACAATAGGCCAGTCAACAGCCAACACACAGATGGAAGAGCAACTCAGGGTCCTAAACCCTTCAGTGCTGAACTATGTGTTCCTGATAGATTCAGGGAGAGGGGGAGTCATTGCCTTCAGTTGTGAGCTCAGTGGTGGCTCCAATTAAAATAATATAGTGACATAATTTATATTTTTATTCCCATATCTATTTCCTCTCTCTATACACACACCCACCCACACAACACACACACACACACACACACACACACTATTATATATATATATATATATATATATAATATATATGAGGATCTAAGGCAAGAGGATGTAGATGGTGTATTGTAAAGTCTATAATTAAGTGACTGAGGTAGCTTATCCTCATATTTTGTCCCAATTTAATGCCTAGATACTAATCAAAGACAGAGTGTGAGTTCAGGGGAAAGAGATAACCTATCCAATTTGTCTTATGAAAGAAAATGGATCCTACCTGAAATTTTGAAAATACGATAGAAAGCTCACAAGAATTTCTGAAAAGAATTGGGCGTATATGACCAATGCTAGTGAATACTTTTACATGTTTACTCACTTGCAAGCCTAGTAACAACTATGTGATTAAAGAAACGAGGTGTGAAGAAGTGGGTTGGCAGGAGTGGAAAGGGGATAAGAGGGAGGTAAGGGGGGGGAATGTGATCACACACATTGTATACACATACGGGCCTGACAAAGGGGATAAGAGGGAGGTAACAGGGGAATGTGATCACACACATTGTATACACATACGGACCTGACAAAGGGGATAAGAGGGAGGTAACGGGGGGGGGGGTGTGATCACACACGTTGTATACACGTATGGACCTGACAAAGGGGATAAGAGGGAGGTAACGGGGGGAATGTGATCACACACATTGTATACACATACGGCCCTGACAAAAAGTAAAATGTTAAAGTGAAAGCTTTATTTTGCTCATTGAAAGATTATGAAAATTGAGTGTAGCGAAGTTAAGGAAACTTGCCAATGTCATGGGATTTTAAGATATTTTCATTACTTTTTGATAATTTTTACAATGTATTTTGATCATACTCAGACTCCCCTTCTCTACCTCCGTATTACCACCCCCTTGCCTGATTTTATGTCTTCCATTATTATTTTTTAAGATTTACTGGATCTAAAATTTGTGCCCAGCAGTTATCTGTTGTGAGAGCCCCTCATCTAGCGTTGGGGCTTCTTACTCACTCCTCCCCAGCTTCCATGCTGGGAATCTGTCTTGAGCTTACATCTTTGTGCATGCTGTCACAATTGCTGTGAGTTCCTATGAGTAACTGCCCTGCTGTCTGAAAAACAGTTTCCTTGTCATCATCTACCAACTTCAGCTCCTACAGTCTTTTTGCCTTTTCTTCCACAATGATCCCTGAGCCTTAGGAGGAGAGGGTGTGATATAGATGTTCCATTTAAAGCTAAGCACGCCACAATTCCTCGTTCTCTGCATGTTGACCAGTTGTGGTCTTCGTGTTAATCCCCATCTGCTGCAAGAAGCTTCAAGATAGATTAATCTAAGGGTATAGCAATAAGTCATTAGCAGTCAGCTTAATATCATGCTCATTTAACAAAGCAATATCCATAGGCTCTTTCCTACAGCCTGTGCCCTGTATAGCCAGAGGTTCCTAAGCTTACTAACAGTGTATTTTTGAGTGCCAGAAACAGGAACTCTAACTCAGAACTGTATAATTCCAGGTTCTGCACTTCAAACATTGAGCTAAACTATTTTAAGATGTGAAGCCAAAGACAAGGATTAGAAACACATGAAATGTAATTTTTTATCTTAGCTTGAAGTTACACTCTAGGGAAGACTGTAGAAAAAAACGAGTACATATATGGATATACATATTTGGAGCAATGTTAGTAAATAAGAAGCTAATTTCTTTACTTGGATTATTTTGTCTCTGTTCACAGCAGACCTAAGGGACAAGTACTAATTATTATTTCTACCTCAAATTTTTAGAAACCTAAACTTATAATAAATTATTTTATTCCAACTTAATACTTATATCCTAATCACACACTCCTAGGTCACATACGTTATTTCTAGCCATGTCTCTATTATAAAACTTAGAGTTTAATTCTTTCTTTCCTAAGACATTTTGAAGTCTCCCAGTCCTTCGAAGCTTTTCTTCTCTGGACCAGGCTTCTGTGTAGTGGAGCAGAGGATGGAGTAGCCTCCAGCTCCTCCTAGTGGCTAGGGCTCGCTTTTACATTTGCTGAAGGACTTGAGGGTAATTGTCCCTGCAAACCAGGAAACACCAGTTTGTGGCTTTGTCCAGAGGCCTGGCAGGCATTAAACACCTGCACTTGAAACCATCCTGAGGCAAAAAGGCCTCATTAACTATCTGACATCTGGCGTATACCAGGGTACTTTAGCAACTGGGGAAGAGCTTCATGCAGATTAAAATGATAAAATTACCCCTAAATTCGTTCAGCAGATGTGGAGCAGAGACACCAGGAGTCTTGTTTTTCAGTTTTTCTTTTGCATTCCACTACAATAAATACCAATGCTTGTTGTGTCAGCTAATTACACCGTTCTGTGGCACCCAGGAAACTCCATTTTCCTTTCATTTCTGACACACGGCATTTAGATGAATCTCCTCTAATGACCCACTTCCTTCTGTCTTAAGAACAGAGTGTTCTAGTTTTCCAGTTAGTAATTCAGCATAGAAAGCTATTCCATCCTCCAACCTTTAGTCTTTTAGGGTTAATTTTTTAGGCAAATCCTAATTACAGGAATTCACAGTCCTAAAAAAAAAAACAAAAACCAGCTATTTTCAGGTCTGTTTATGAGAACACAATCTGAAACATGAGTCCAAAGCAGCCAGAGATGATTGCATCCTCAGAAACAGAACATCCATTAGTAGTTGCTCCATCTACCGTATTATTAAGGTTGCATGGAGTCCTGCTCCAATCTTATTTCTGGAGGACACCAGCTAAGATCTCCTAGATAAGATGTTACAGAGTATGCTCCTGGAATTGCCTTCAGTCTATTGTTGTTATCAGAGCCCATCTAATCTGAATCAAAGCACCAGAAATATGGAGGACATGGTAATATATGCCCACGATAGCTTTTGTACCATCAGTAATGACTATCTATCTCTCTCCAAGTTCCACTTCAACATCTTCTTCATGAAACCCATTCAGTCCTTGGAAAAAGAATCATAGTGCTGATGAATGAAAAAAAAATGGATTAATTATGTATATCCACTCCACACTTCCCAATTAACTTCCGTAGAAACCAACCTTCACAATCAGAAAGAATTTGTAACCATGAGGCCATGCTTGTGCCATTATTCACCAGACAAGTGATGCGATGTGTGCATTTTATAAACAAGAAATCAGAGCTGGCCCGAAAGCTCACTCAATAAAATGCTTGCCATGTAATAACAGAAACTTAAGTTCAAATCCCCTGCATGCATGCAAAAATCTAGGAATGTCAGCATATGATTACAATCACAGTGGAGAGGGAGTGGACACAGAGAGCCCTTGAGGCTTGCTGGCCAGTAAGTTTGGGAAATCAGTTAGCTGCTGGTCTGGTAGGAGACTCTGTCTCCTACCAGACCAGCAGCTAGCTGGAGAGATAGCCTAGCGGTTAAGAGCACCGTCTGCTCTTGCAGAAGACCCAGGTTTGATCCCCAGCACCCACATGGCCGCTAAGAACCGTCTGTAACTCCAATTCCAGGAGAACTCCAGTTCCAGGGGAATCCGAGACCCTCTTCTGACCTCCGCGGCATTGCACGACACGGGTGCACAAACCTGCATGCAGACAGTACATTCACACACATACAGAAATAAAAAAAAAAAAAAAAAAAAAAAAAAAAAAAAAAAAAAAAAAAAAAAAAAAAAAAAAAAAAAAAAAAAGTAAGGTAGAGGGCCATAGAGTAAGGCACCTTACGTAGATACACTTGTGGACATAGGCATGTACACAAACACACATATACCACACACATGGAGAGAGAAATTTAGGGATCAATTAGGTCAAAATGAGAGCATCATGGACCAAAGGATGCATGACTAAAACGTTAGACCATTGTCAGGGTAAAGTTTGAAATTTCTTTTTCTTCCTGAAGGTAATTCTATGAAAATAAATGTAGCAACTGTTTTCAGGACTAGCATGTTTATACTAAGTAAATATATCTTGCTATTATACGTTTATGTGTGTTTTTATTCAAAAGCATAAAAATCAATCAAATCCCAAGAATTCCTAAAAAACAAAGAACCTAATAGACTGACAAATTTTTGTAGAGAATCCTATATGCAAAGCACAATTTTGTTAACAGGTGCACAGCAAGGTAGAAGATTTGGCACTGAGTATTTGCCTCTTACTACCTGTCTACTTGTAGAAAATTCTCTCCCTTCAAATGTGATGGCTTCTGCCTTCCCTAGATGACAGCCCCTCACATTCATAGGATCTTTGAGCCTTGAGATTTAGAGCCAATTATTGAAGCATCACAACGCAAAAGAAGACAGGCAGGTGAAACAGAGGGATCTTGTCCTAATACGCAGGAGGATGCTTGTGCATGTGCAAACACACTGGTTTTTATTAAATATCCTTATTAATTCTTTGAGGACCTCACACAATGTATTTTGATGTTAGTGCCTGACCTCATTACTCCCCTCAACTTTGTCTCTTTTGAGTCCTCTCTTATTTTTAATATATATTTTATTGAATTTTTCTGAATTTCATATAATACATCTTAATCATGTTTAGAACTCTCTTCCATCCAAATCTCCAGAGGTACCCATGGGATTTCATGCATTCTGTCAGATATACATTAGAGCCTATCAAGCCAAGTTTGTATACCCTGATGTCCCTCTGTGCAAATTCATCCACTGGAGTCCAGTCAGCTCATCTATAATTACTCCTTTAAAGAAGATCAATTCTCCCTCACCCAGGAGTAACCAGCTGCCAATACTTCTATGAACCTCACCCAGCCATGGCTCAGGGGCCATTGTGGAAGAGGGGGCAGAAATCCTGTAAGAGCCAGGGTTGGTGCAAGATCATAAGGAAACAGAATCTCCCAGGCCTTTGGGAACATGCTCCATGAACTTACAGTAATGCTGACATCATGCATACTCCCCATGCTTACTCAATCTGACAGAAACACAGCATAGACCTGGGGAAATGGGCAAGCAGGCTCCAACCTTAGCCAGGACAGTGTTGTTAGCTGATTACTGCTTGGTTTTCTCTCTTTAAAAAAAATCTATTGACAACAGCTCCAGAGAAAGCAGACTGTTTTGTTTCTCATTCGCTGTGCCCCTTTTCTAAGCCTAGGGAACAATCTGCGGAAGAGGGGGCATGGTAGAATGTAAGGGCTGCGATTGGGGTGAATGGTGAAACTACAGCAATATAGTCTGGACACTCATTGGATCAACTTGATTGAACATACAAGCCCCCCCCCCCCAGCTGGATGGTGGGACCCATGGACTGTGTGGGTTTGGACACAACAGCCTGCCAATTGGTTATACACGAAGGATGCTTGTACTCATAAATTATCACTTATTGCTAAAAAATGAAAAAAAAAACTGAGAGAAAGATGCAGGACAGTTATGGCAGAATGCATGATCTGGGATGGGGTGGGGTGGGGTGGGGGGAAGGGAAAGGGAAATATGCCTGAACTGAATTGAAAAATGATGTATGAAATACACAAAGCATCAATAAAAAAATCTATTGAGTCCAATAATTCTGGTACATATATGACATTTATATAGGCATATTTTGGAGCAATACAATTATTGAGGGAACCACAACAACATAAAGACTTGGTCAAAGAACAGACTGATATAGTTAAATTCTGCCCCAAACAATAAACCTTTGCAGAGAAAAACTTTAAAAAGATTGAAAGATGGAAGACATGTATGGCAGAGTGCATGATCTGGGGTGGAGTGGGGGGAAAAGAAAGGGGAATATGTCTAAATTGAACTGAAAATGATGTGTGAAATACACAAATCATCAATAAATGTATTATATTTAAAAATCTATTGAGTCCAGTTTGCATTGCCCAAATATTTTTCAGCATGGGTCCTTCAGCTGGAGCAAGGCAGGCATGCCAGTGGTCACACCGTTAAAGAAAACTGACTATCCCTCTCACAGCAGCTATCCGTTGCAAATAAATCGTCATCTAGGGACAGACCTTAATGCCCACATTCCCATGCTCCGATTTTTGTCTGGATAGAGCTTGCTAGATGTCACAGATCCTAGGAAGCTCCTGCTACTGTTGTTCCTCTAGACAGATACAGTATTAAACTGACTCCAAACGACTTCTCATTATGCCCACAGAATAGTGCCTCTCAGTTCTTATCTGAGGAGCATGTGTTTTTGCAGTAGTTGGAGATGAATACAGAGACTCACAACTGGTCAACACGAAGAAACTCAGAGATAATAGAATGCTCAGCCCTAAATGTTACATCTACATCACATCCAGTATTTTCTAAAATTACTCCAAAATCTTTCAGCACACTTAGAAAATTTAGTCTATTTAGCATCCGCTTTTGAAAAATTATTTTCAGAAAAAAAAGAAAAATTATTTTCAGAATCTAGATCCATCTTAATACTTCTTGTTTTCTCCCACAGACCCTGTGAATGAGTATGGTTTTTAGTCGATAGAGACATACATAATTTATAAGTGGATTTCTAAAAAAAAAAATGATGCACTTGCAAACACAGTTGTTGAGGTTGTAGCAAGTAATAAAAATGCAGAGAGCATTTTATAGTAGAGACAGGCTTTGGGAACCCCTACTGCTTTAGCCAGAGGAAAAACATCTCCACCGATTCACTTAGCAGCAGCTGTAGGATCCAGATTACAATTTCCCCCAAGACAATCTGAATATGATCTTGAAATATTCATGTCTCCTACCAGTAAGAATTTGCTGATGCATTGCTGTTTCAACATATCTATAAACCAAATGCTCCAACCTTGAAGTGGAACAGGTAGAATCCTAAACTCTTAGAAATAACGTGTGTCACTCAGAAGGCACACATGTAATGATTAGCCTCTGGGATTTCAAACTCGTGAGCCAAACACAGAGATCAAAATAAAAGATTGTGCCACTTTTTCACATTTTTGCATCTTGATAAAAAAAGGTTGTGTTTGGATTAATAGTTTCCATTGGGGGAGGTATCCCTGGTCAACTGTAAGAATATTATGGCATAAACTTAGAAGAATGCCTTTCATACTTATGATAAAGAGTATCATCAAATTGGATGGAAAAACTCAGACTAAACTATACAACTTGAAATCAGTGAGTAGGAATTGCCTAGTGCAGATGGAAGTGAAAGGGAGCTGCTGGCCTCAACTGAGATGGTGCTAAAAGTGAAGCACAGGTTTGAAAAATGTAGGGTATTTTCCAGATCCCTGAGTTTCCTTTTACCAAGAAATAGAGTAAGTACTCATTGTCTAAGCCCTTTGTAGGTTATAGATTCTTCACAATGTTTTTTTACTCAGGTGCCTACTTGATAGGCTCAGAGCTCAGTTTCTTTTTTTTTTTTTTAACTTCAGGTCTGTACAAATAGCATTCCACTATTACCTAAAATGAGTTTCCAGGGACCTACTGGAACTTTTCTTTAGTGGAAAATATTTTTTCTCATCTATATAAAGATAGGTACCAATTTATATTATTAATCATGTTGACTTCTGATTTAGAGAAATATTCAAGAAACTTCCAGGAAAAGTCGTGAGTAAACTAACCTCCATGACCTGACTTGAACCAACTCAGATATAGGAAAGACCTAAATCAGTCTTTCTAGACATGAAAAACAACATCTAGTAAGGTATAAAAGAGAGCAGTTGTATATTTTCCTATAATTTATCATTTCTCCTGAGAAAAGTCCAATGGAAAACTTGCTCTTAGATGGTGTGGTGGTTTGAATGAGTGTCCCCCATAGGCTGTAAGTATTCAGACATTTGTCTCCAGTTGGTGGTGCAGTTTTTGGAGGTCTTAGAAGACTTAGGCAGCAACTGGGATATTTTGATAAAGAGTCTGGCAGCAGTTTGCCGACAGCCCAAATGCTTGCCTGATGCTAAGTTGAAAAGCAATGGACTGATGTCTTTGGCAGAGAATATTTCAAAACAGCCTAAGGTAGAAATGGTGGCGTGGGTTTTAATGGTGAATATTATACAGATCTACAGTGGAAAAGAGCAAATGGGGCAGAAGGAAACGCAGAATGTACAGTTTGGATCTGAAAACTGCACTAGGAAGATTAAAGGTGTGGCCAAGGCTTGTGAAGGAGAGGCTCCCTTTCATAAGAAGACTAAAGTGATTAAGGAGAGGCCTGGAGATTTACAACTAAACAAAAGAATCAGTACCTTCAGGGCAAGACCACACCCAGCTAATCCTCCAGCTTTTGAAAGGAAAATACTGAAAGTGTTTTCTGCTCCAAGTTCAGGGCAGGGAAAAGTTGCAAATGTGGTTGTTTCAAAAGTTGAAATAGGCCAGGGTTCATCCCAAACTTGCAGCCAAACTCGGCAGTTTCATTCACGTGGTGCTGGCTTTAGAGGCATGAAGTTTGCAACAGTGAAAGGGTCATCAGTTCTTCCTCCATGGTTTCAGAGAGCTGCCAAGGTTAGGCAGAGTGCAGCAGGGGTGTCCCTGCATAAAGAAGGCCCTGATAGGCCATTGCGTGAAGCTGTGAATGTGAAACCTGGTTGGCAGCGGAGACCCCAAGAAGACATTTGAGATGCCAGACCTGTGAGATATTTGCCAAGGAGAGCTGCATACAGGGAGTGGTACTGGCCTAAGAAAGAGATGTATGTTGCAAGCAAAGCTGGAAGAGCTGAGCCATCTAAGGCCTTTGGAAATCAAGTCCCAGAAGTTTCACATGGAGCTACTGGACTTGGTTTTTGCCCTGCTGGTTTTCGGTCTTGTTTTGGTCCAGTATTTCCTCACTATGCCTCTATTCCTCCCTTTTGGAATGGGAATGTGTATTTGGTTCCACTGTACATTGGGAGTATGTAATTTGTCTTTTGATTTTACAGGAGCTTACAGTTTGGGAGATTGGCCTGAGTCTCAGAAGAGACTTTGGACTGTAGACTTTTGAATGGCATTGAAACTGGTAAAGACTATGGGGACTTTTAAGGTTGGACTAAATGCATTTTGCATTTTATATGGTCAGGAGCCTATGGGGGCCAGAGAGTGGAATGTGGTGGTTTGAATGAGTCCCCCATAGGCTGTAAGTATTCAGACATTTGTCTCCAGTTGGCGGTGCTGTTTTTGGAGGTCTTAGAAGGTGTGGCCGTGCTAGAGGAAGTACCTTATTGGGGGCAGGCTTAGTGAGTTTAACAAGCCTCGTGGTCTACAGTTGCTCTCTCTCTGCTTCCTGTGCTCTTTGAGAGATGTGACCCTTGGCTTGCTGCTCCAGATCCAGCCACCATGTCTCCCGCCACAATGGACTCTAATTCCCTGGAACCATCAATCATAAGCTCAAATAAACTCTTCCTTTTATAAGTTCCTTTGGTCATGGTGTTTTATCACAGCAACAGAAAAGTGACTAATACAGATGGTTATATTCCTCTATTGGATACAGGGAGGATGCATAACCACACCATGTCTGTTAGCAAGGAGCCCTACTGAATCTAACATGGTGGCATGTTATAACCAGCCATCAAACCCACATAGAGAATGTGGATATGAAGCACCATCTTCTGCCTGCACCATCCTGACAAATTTATTTCTATACTTAGTGTCAGTTGGTTACTTGGTTCATCAGTGAAGGTATCACTTCTTGTAGATGGGGAACAGAAAAGAAAATAATTATGAAATAAAAACATCAAGGATAATTTTATACTTTTCCTTTCAGCTTCAGGGTGACTCTTATTGGGCATGTTTCTCTCTCTCTCTCTCTCTCTCTCTCTCTCTCTCTCTCTCTTTTCTGCATTATCCCATAAACCCAGTAATCACTATTGTTTCCTGCTAGAGCATAAACATAAATTTCATCGAACTCACAGATCATAGTCCCATGGACGTTACTATGGGGAAATGGAAAGAATTAGGGAAAATAAGAAACATAGAAGAGGAAGGCCATTATGGTGATGGAGAACTCTTAAACTGAGATATTGAGAATGATGCATGTGTCTTAAAATGGTATCTAGCAATAAAGAAGTTCTAACATTATCTTTACTTCATATTCTCCAGCAGTTGTACAGATCCAGGTTTCCAAAGACACTTCCAAACTGTGAGATTATAGACTGTAAATTCAAGGTTCATAATTGCAGTGCAGACAATGAACAGAACCTGCAAGCATCCCTTCCAACCCATTCCAAGTGCAGTCTTTCTCTGCTGTCATTTTCAGAAGTCTGAGACTCCAGGTTATACACAGAGATCTGGTTGTCATCAGTTCATGGAAAAGGAAGAGCTTCTTTTACTTAATGAAAATACCTGCTAGGATAAAGCATTTGAATCCTTATGATTTTCTTAGTAAAATGGATTCTTCCAATACTGAATTTTCCCCAGAGATGCTGCATTTAAAGAAAACTCACCCTTTAAAAAATATTTCATTGATTCTTTGATAATTTGATAGGACATACTTTCATCATCTTCAGACTGACCCACATCTCCACCCCCCATCTTTCTGCTCCCCACTTTATGCCCTCTATTATTATTGTGTTTTAGGCCTGTTGAGTCTAATTCATGTTCCCCAAATGCTCTTGGATGTGGGTGCATCCTCTGGAGTCCGATCATCCTATCAATTGTCACACTTTTAAAGAAAAATGACTCTTCATCTCCCAGAAACTATCCATTGACACCTCCTCAGCTAGGTCTGGGGGAAAACTGATTTTATAGTCACTTCCCAGCTGCTGTACATAGGCTAGCTTCCATCCAAACAGAAAAACAAACTACTACAAGTCCATATTTGTATTTGAATGAAGGTGAATCAATCAATTTGATTGATTGAATGAGATGAAGTTCATTGGAAATATACAATGTTCATGAAGGTTCTGGAAGCACTGCTCCTGAATTCCTTATTTCCTTTCAGGATTGTGGGTTTAATAGACTAACCTTTGATTATAATAAAAAACAATTTAGAACAGTCACCCTATCAGTGTTTTCTAATCATTTGACTTATTTTACTTGTTTCATAATGAATAGTAGAATGTAAGATTTTTAACAATGACACTTTGAAGACTTGGTGACCAAGTGGCTCTATATAGTGTTCTGTGAATCCTGATAAAAAATGTGCTTGCAACCTTTCAGGTACCAGTTCTGCTTTTTCTAAATTTTATTTTGGTGCATTGTACTATTAATGCATAATACTGTCTGTCCTCAGGAAGTTGGTTTGCTTCAGTAGTGTGGAGTTTATGCATATTTCACATTCTTACTGTTGCAGTAATAGCTGAGTTGGCAGGGAAATCTGCCAATGTAGTCTCTTGATAGTCACATTCCATTTTATAAGTGTGCACTTCAATCTTATTAATGAGAATCCATGATGGCAATGGAATAGCAGAAAAGTGTTTGTCAGCTTGCTGGCTGCTTTTATTCAATGTGAGAAACAACGTCTGTTTCTATACCATGGAAAGTCCTGAGCATCTCCAAAAATCTATCTCCTAGCTCTACAGTTTCTGATATGTTTTTATCTAAATGGTGTGCTTGAGTAAATGCAAAAAGCTGTTCAGGGTTAGATGAATTTAATTCAAAAAGAGTTCATTTTTCTATAAGCCCAGTGTGGGTTCTAAGAGCCTGCTTCACCTGTGTTTTTTCTTCTAAGCTTTTGACCTAAGACCCATCAACAAAAAGCACCCATTAAGGATTATTCAATGGAATATTCAATGAAATGACATGAAGAGAAAGGGTCACTGATTCTAATAGTGCACTCACACAGCTGTGGTCTTCAGTGTATTTCAGTAAAGGTGTTAGTTACTGGAATAATTTTAAGTTGAGGCACTTTAGATGGGGATTGAATGAAGATGCTGGAAAAATTTCATAAGATGTTAGTTTACTTACTGCAATATGCTGGGTTTGACTTGTGGGTTTCAGTCCAGGTATTCTGAATAAAATTAAAACAAACACACACTGATATAATTTCTCAGTTTTAGCATCACTAAAGAAGGCTGAGCAAAGGTCTGTTACTATGAATTATTTTGATCCAGGGGCACATTGACAATGAAGTATGTGGATATAGAAACTTGGGCAATCTCAGCACCACAATTTTATTGTTACAATAAATGTATAATTTGCTTGTACATTAAGCACTACTGAAGATCATTAGATATAGAGGAACCCACTGGGGTCAATTTTTGTTCCTTAAGTATCAGCCAAGACAAGGTTGAATTGATTTCATTTTATCATTAAGAATCACTTCAAATAATCACAGTGAAAAATATGACTCTAACAAAAACTTGCATAGGGAAAGAACTTCTAGGTGCTGTGTTAAGTCTTTGTAAATGTATTTGTCAGATTTGTATATCCTAAGTAAACAAATTAACTCGTCATGTAATGATGCTTAGCACTGTTTGATCAGTGCATTTCATTGTGTTATGTATATATATAGTGTGTTGTGTGTATGGTATATGTGTGTGTGTGTGTACATATTCACTTGTGTGCATTCATGTGAATGTGGGTACATGGTGTACATCTATGAATGGAAGTGAGAGGAGAGTGATGGGTGTCTTCCTCAGCAGTTCCTTACCTTAAAATTGCTTATTTAGGGACTGGAGATAACTGATATGGTTAGGCTGGGTGGCCTGTGAGCTCCAGAAATCTGCCTGTCTCCAACCCCCCATCCACCCCCCCACTCTCCCCCACCACTTCTCCATTTCTCTTTTGATCTTTTCCTCAGGGTACCTATTTCACTACACATTAACTGTATTGTATTCTTTTTTTTTTTTTTTTTTTTTTTTTTTTTNTTTTTTGGTCTTTTTGAGATAGGGTCTCCCTGTAGCTCCAGCTGTCCTGGAACTCACTCTGTAGACCAGGCTGGCCTTGAACTCACAAAGATCCGCCTGCCTCTGCCTCCCCAGTGCTAGGGTTAAAGGCATGCACCACCACGCCCGGCACTGTAGCGTATTTTTAAAATATTTCTTTTGTTTTTAGTTGTGTGTGTGTGTGTGTCCCCTCTTATGTGCATATGAGTGCAGGAGCCTTTGAAGCCTGAAAAGAATGTCAAATGCCCTGACGCTGGAGTTACAAATAGTTGTGAGCTGCCTAATGTGGGTGCTGAAAATTGAATCTAGGTCCTCTGGAAGAGCATCAGGTGCTTAGCTGGTGAGAGTGGAGAGATGCATTAGTATTCTCTCTGAGTCCTGTTCTGGTATGTTCCATGAGTTGTAGGTGTAAATGCTCCATTGTAGATATATCACTTAAGGCTGGCCATCTCTCAGCCACTTATTTTCTGTGCGTGACCAGTTGAGGAAGTCTGTAATAAGTCTCCATCAGTTGCAAAAAGAAGCTTCTTTGATGAGTGGTGAATGGTATACTTGTCTGTAAATATAAGGATCCATATTTAGCATACAGTAAGAAATGACTTTTGTCTAGGGATAAAAAAGGTAGTGCTTTCTCTAGGATCTATGACCTCTCCAGGCATGTATATTTGGCTGTGTTTTTAGGGCCACTCATGAGTTCCCTTCCATTGAGAGGGCTTTAATTCCAATTAGATAGCTGTTGATTACCCCCAAGATAAAAGTGCCACTGTGGCACAGATACAGTTTGTTGAGAGGGAAATAGTTGGAAACAGATATTGTCAAGGAAATCTGACACCCTCTTCTGTCCTCCGTGGCACTGCACAACACGGGTTGTGCATACATGTCATCATGCTTGTACACATAAAATAACAATAAATCAAATTAAAAAATAGCTACCTAAGCATGAACCTGAGAATAGGCTAGAAATCAGTGTTCTTCCATGGTTACTGCTTCAAGATTCTGTGCACAGACTGATTGTGATCTGGATGTGCAGGCCAAATAAACCATTTTCTCTGCTAAGTTGTTTTAGGTAAGAGTGTTTCGTCATAGCAAAGGAAATCAAACTAGAACATATAACCATACTTGATTTCCAAGGCTCACCTTAGCACCTACCATCCTAAGATGGTAGGTGCTAAGCATTTCAATGCCACAGGCCTGCTTTGAACCTCTTGTTAATCGCAAGAATACAAATTTTTGTTTAGAAGGCTATTTTGATGATTTAAGATCGTAGACAAAGCTTAACTGAAAAAACATGTTTTCTTTTTCTTCTCAAAATGCTTCTTTATGGGGCTGGAGAGAGGCCTCAGTGGTTTAGATCACTGGTTACTGTTGCAGCACCCCCCCCCTTGGACTACCAGCACCATATGATGGCTAGAAGCATCCTGAACTCCAGTTCCACGGTAGCCAATGCCTTCTTCTGACTCCATGGTCACAGTGCAACAGGGGTGCACTTATACACATGCAGGCAATACACTCTTTTTTTAAAGTTTTATTTATTTATTTATTTATTTATTTATTTATTTATTTATTTGTATGAATGTACTGTCTGCATGTAGGTTTGTGCACCCGAGTCATGCAATGCGGTGGAGGTCAAAAGAGGGCATCAGATTCCCCTGGAACTGGAGTTAAAGACGGTTCTCAGCTGCCATGTGGGTGCTGGGGATTGAACCCGGGTCCTCTGCAAGAGCAGTCTGGGCTCTTAACTGCTAGGTCATCTCTCCTGCCCTTGCAATACACTCCTGCATACAAAGTAAAATAATAAGTATGATATTAAAAAATGCTTCTTTATTTAATTCAGTTGAGTTCCTCAAGCAAAATTTGTGGTATATTGCCAAATAAATCTGTAAAGAGAATGAAAATCTAAAATAAATGTGCCAAATATATAGCTGCTAATCTGTTAGCTAATTGAAATACTGACATATTCAGTAATGTAGTCAAGATATATGTGCTCAACTTTCAGAAATTTTAATGTTGACAAGAGCTGTATCTTGACACTTAAGGCTGTTATCATATATATATATATATATATTTGATTTTTAAAAAGCACTACTTCTTCAAAACCCTGTAATTTAAAGCTATGTGGAGGGTTATATATTCAATAGTCTAATATTCCTCCTAACTCTAGTTTTGCTAAGAAGGAAAGTATGTGGGCTTGACTGAGCATTAGAAAGGAAACGCCAGGGGCTGGAGGGATGGCCTAGCGGTTAAGAGCGACGACCGCTCTTGCAGAGGACCCGGGTTCGATCCCCAGCACCCACATGGCGGCTAAGAACCGTCTGTGACTCCGGTTCCAGGAGAACTCCAGTTCCAGGGGAATCCGAGACCGTCTTCTGACCTCCGCGGCATCGCACGACACGGGTGCGCAGACCTGCATGCAGACGATACATTCATACACATAAAAATAAATAAATAAATAAAAATTAAAAAAAAGAAAGGAAACGCCATGGTATAAGTTGTGGGCTGGGTTAAAAATGAAAGTCACTCATAATCTCAATGGCCTACGTCACTGTGGAATTAGGAAATTAAATCTTCCTATGTTTGAAAATAACCCAAGAAGTGAACCAGCTTCACAGAGCATCAAGATAAATGTCCCTAACTACTGTCAGTAGTTCTGAAAGTTTTCCATGTTCTGTTATCCAGTCTGCTAAGCCTTATCCTGTTCTCCACAGCAACATAGCACTTCTAAATGTGGGAGACATGGCTGTGGTGGTGCAAGGCTGTATTTCCTGAACCTCTACACTTTGGAGTTGACACTTTACCAAGAGATGATGCTGGGATACTCCACAGTTCCTCGTCACTATGGGTCTAACACTTAAGGACACTGCAACATGATTTATGCTTATTAAATAAAATAAATCAAACAATGAATCTCAAACACTTAGACTATGGAAAGGAGACTAATCAGAAGCTCTGGGCATGGACTTAAGAACAATCACAATAATGAATGAAATTGCACAAACCTTACTTTATTTAAAAGCCTATTGTCCAGGCTCATAATATGAAGTAAGGATTTATCACCTGTAAAGTGCTTGACAAAGTATCTGTCAAAACCCAGTAATCTTTCTTACAAGAGCACTGACTGCTCTTGCAGAGGACCAGGTTCAATCCCCAGCACCACATGGCACTGAGAACCATCTTTAACTCCAGTTCCAGGGGAATCTGACTCCCTCTTCTGACTTCTGCGGCATTGCATGACATGGGTACACAGACCTACATGCAGACAGTACATTCATACACATACAAAAATAAATAAAATTTAAAAACCCTCATGCTTGTGCAGCAAGCCATCTTATTCACTGAACCATTTCTCCATCCCAGAAGGGAAATTTTACATCAGAAAAGGTTAAATAGTACCTCCTGTTTGTTGCTGTATGTATAAATGTATATTTTGGGCTGGAGAGATAGCCTAGCGGTTAAGAGCACCAACTGCTCTTGCAGAGGACCTGGGTTCGATCCTCAGCACCCACATGGCGGCTGACAATCATCTGTAACTCCAATTCGAGGAGAACTCCAGTTCCAGGGGAATCTGAGACCCTCTTCTGACCTCTGCAGCACTGCACGACACGGGTGCACAAACCTGCATGCAGACAGTACATTCATACACATAGAAAATAAATAAATAAAATAAAAAAAATTAAAAAAAATGTATATTTTATATATTTCCTAGATATTGACACTTGTAATTTAGTGGGCTTTTTCTTCTTCAGTTGTATATATATTTCTAAGTAACAAGCCAAGATTTCTTCCAAACTTATGAGTAAATATTAACTATTTTACAAGGAACACAAATTTATTTTTAAATCACGTAGTTTTATTTTAATATTTTTATTTAGTTTCTGCACATTTCATACAATAATTCCTAATCATAGTTAGATCCCCTCCCCCGTATGCAACCCCCATACGAACCCCTCACTAGATTTCATGGATTCTGTCATATGTTAAGGGCTATCTGGTCAAACTTTTGTACCCTGGTGTCCCTTGGTGCTAGTCAGCCTATCCAGAGTCACTCCCTTAACGATCAACTGTCCCTCATCCAGCAGTAATCATTTGCCATAGTTTCTCAAGTTCTTTGGTGGGGTATTGTCTGTTTGAGTCCACATGGGTATTGTGCATGCTGTGACCATTGCTGCAGGTTAATATGAGAAAGCCTCTTTTGCCCTATGTTCATACATCAACCGTGGTTCTTACAGACTTTCTGCCCCCTCCTCACATTGATCCCTGAGTCATGGGTGGGTGAGGTTTAATATGTGTCTTCGCCAGGGAAACACACTCTGTAGTCTCTTATTCTCTACACTTTAGACAGTTGTGGCCTTCTGTGTGTGTCACACTCTATTACAGAAGGAAGCTGTATTGGTCAGAGTTGGGGGATGCATTACTGTTCCTTCTATCCCCTGTTCTGCTATGTTCCGTTACCCTTAGGTGTCAACGCTCCACAATAGATGTTTCACTTAGGGCTGCTCATCTCTCAGACACATAGTCTCTGTGACCAGTTGTGGACCACTGTAATAGCCTCCATCTGCTACAAACAGAAGTTTCTTTGATGAATGATGTATGGTATACTTGTCTGTAAATATAAGAATCTCTATTTAGCATACAGTAGGAAATTTCATGTCTAGAAATATGACAGAGATAGGGTTTTCCCTAGGATCTATGTCCCATCCATCTATGTGTATTTGGCTATGTTTACAGTGCCACTTGTGAGTTCGCTCCCATTGAGACGGCTGCAAGTCTATTTAGATAGCTGTTGATTACCCTCAAGATAAAAGTTTCACTACTGTACTGCTAGTTTGTTGTGCCAGTCATTGTTGTAGTTACTGGCTTTGTTGCTGATGCTGGACCGTTGATTTTTCTCCCTTACCAGCTTACATAGATATCCTTTAAAACAATGGGTAGTCGTCTTCAAGGAGGAGGCTTCCAGCTCAGTTCCTGCTCTATTGATCCAAGTCCTCTATCTGAAGTATGTCCTGTGTTCAGGGTGTTAGCTTCAAGTTTGGGAGGTAATCAAGGGTTGTGGCAATAGCCCGTGTTATTTTTGGAGTCTCTTGGAGTATGCTGACCAATAACTTGAAGGGAAATTTCTACTGTCTGACACCATGTTTTTGTTATACTGCCTTCAGGTAACATGCGCTCATGTTCAGATGAAGGGAAAATTCTACTGTCTGACACCATATTTTGTTATACAGCCTTCAGGTGTATACATGCACTCATGTTCAGATATTGTACATATATTTTTCAGTATGTCTTGGAGTTAATACATGCCACTCTGGTATTTTACTCCAGCTTTACCTGTGTTCTCTCTGTGTATGTCTAACCTCCCTCTTCCCTCTCCAGTTAAAGTACCCCCATTTGACCATTTTTTTCCAGTCAGGTTCCTGTTTACTACAGTCAAGGTAGCTATCTTTAATTTAAATTTTTAGTAAATGAGTATTAGTTTGTATTGAACCTGTATTGAGAAACAAGAGCCAAATGTGTCTGAGCTCAGTGTCTCCCATGTGTACCAGATAAGTGTAAGCATCTGTACCAGGGAGCTATGTCTTTGTCTGTCTTTGAAGCAACTAAAGACTCAGTGCCCATATAATGTTAGTAGGGCTGGCAGGACACAGTATGCTAGAAAGGAGTTTTCAAAAAGATAAAAATGACTTATTAGAACCACATTTGGCTGAAGAGATGAAAGTCTGAAGAAAGGAGACACAATAGCTTTAATTGTAACTCTGTTCAAATACCAGAGACCAGGGTACAGTACATAGTTTGTAAGAGCTGTTCTAAAATGAAAATCTGACGGCTTTTGTGAAAATCATTAGGACTTCAAGATGGCGAGAGAAGAGTATTCACAGCAAGCTCTGGGCCAGGGCGAGTGCAAGATGCTAACTATCTCTACAGGGAACCAGCTGGGAGCCCGGCCTAAGACCCAGCCATGTTCTTCAGAAACCCATGAGCAAAGCTTGCTTAGCTCCACTGGATTCAGAATCTGTGTCATGACTGACACCTATGTCTCTCAGATGGAAAGGATCCTAACGTTCAATTGTTCCAAGAGAATTTTATGTTTTGCCCTGTCTAAAAGTAACTCACTGGGGCTGGAGAGATGGCCTAGCAGTTAAGAGCGCTGACCGCTCTTACAGAGGACCCGGGTTCGATCCCCAGCCCCCACATGGCGGCTGAGAACCGTCTGAAACTCCAATTCCAGGAGAACTCCAGTTCCAGGGGAATCCGATGCCCTCTTCTGACCTCCGCAGCATTGCACGACATGGGTGCACAAACCTACATGCAGACAGTACATTCATACACATACAGAAATAAATAAAAATAAAAGAAAAGTAACTCACCAAAAGCTCTTCTTATATCTGTAGCACTTTCATCTAGAAAAAGAAAAATTCTGACTCCTAAATAGAGTCTGTGATGATTTCCATTACATATTTCTGTAGGAACTCTCAGATAATCTCA
Source organism: Rhizomys pruinosus (assembly GCA_009823505.1). Classification (NCBI taxonomy): domain Eukaryota; kingdom Metazoa; phylum Chordata; class Mammalia; order Rodentia; family Spalacidae; genus Rhizomys; species Rhizomys pruinosus. The sequence continues at coordinate 831,029 of VZQC01000498.1, forward strand.
CCTGCTAGAGAAAAGGCACTGAGTAAAACCTTCAGGGAAAAGAGAAAATGCAGCTATTATGTTCAATCTTAAAGTTTAGAAGTGGATAATTACAGTTCTTTGGCTGAATTTTCTATTTTAGCACTTTACAGTTCACCAAAGGATGCAAATTATGCCATCAAGCCATCTTGAGTTCTTTATGTTTTTGTGATATAATAATTAAACAAAAAAGTTTGCCCTCAAAAAAAAAATCTTGGTGTTTAGAACAATTCACCCTTTCTTGGCATGTTAGAATTTGAATTCACTAAGGCAGTATGTTTGCAACAGGACAGAAATATACATGTGAAACAGCAGTAGAAAGAGATGAAAAAGAAGAAAACAAAGTAGAAAGAAGTGTGGCAGTAAGAACAAGTGTCTCCTGTGCTGGCTCTCATTCTATGGACTATTCATATTAAGGTATTTATGAAAGAAAAAACAAATTACTGGAACCACAAATTTAACAAATTTAATAAAAGTAAAATATGGGGAAGTAATCAGTAGGTCCCTCCAGAGGTGCCCTGGCCAGTGTGTGAAGTCTGGACATAAGAACAGAGACATAACATAATACTCAGTCTTTAGGTATAAAGTGCTCTATAGCCCATTATGGAAAAGGCATCTCTGGGCTGGCCATTACCATTTCTGATACACTGGTAGGAATCCAGCCTGTCTCTAAACTGTTCATCAAGTAATGAGTTGTCATTTTACTTGGTGGAAGCTATGCATAAGAACACATACCCAATTCTCCACTTGCCCTTGAAGCTCAGCATGATATATAGATGGTCACTGAGCTGTGACAAATTGTGTCTGTGAAATCACAGATAAAACTATATATTGTGGCTCATTTCATAATTGTCAAGTTCAGTACCTCCACTGTCATATGATCTCTCTAAAGTGATTCACTTTCTTTTTATTTATCCTGACCTTTTTTATCATTTTTAAACCAAAAATCTGACTCCACTCCCAAAATTATATTACAATATATTATACACTTTGATTAAATTTTAGCAAGTCCTTTAAAACATCTACTTAGTTAAGATCTCAGTCATCTGAGGGAGAAGTTTAGACACACAGACACCCAGAGAAGCCCAGGAAGAAGGCCATGTGCAGCAGAGAGGCATCTGTAAGCCAAGGAATGCTAGGAATTAGTAGCAAATTCCAGAAGTGAGAAGAGGACAGGGGAGATTCTCTTCTGAGCCTCAGCAAGGACATGGTCCTGCATCTACCCTGATTCCATGTTTCTGCCCTCTAAGTGTGAGTTAAGCTACTTCATTCTTTGTACTTACAAAAGGCAACCTTAAGGACTAATAAATTAATGGACTAAATGAGATACAGCCATTATACTTTCTGTAAGGTTATGGCGCGCTCCAGACTTAGGTGTCTCTGCATTCCAATGGGCTTCTGGATCTCAACCTGACACTTTCCTCTAAGTTCAAGTCCTTGTTACACTTTTTTTCTTCATAGATGCAGGATATGGCTGCTTCATTAACCATTATTGTTTGCAGCAGCACAGATGATGTCTTCTAGAATCTATTCTTAGTGGTATGTCTACTGAACTAATGAATTATTTAATGATAAGACGTATACATGATGCTATTTTAGTGTGAAGTTACTTCAGAAGATTTGGAATTTCAGGTGATTCAAATAAACTCCTTAAAATAAATGGCATTTTAATCTTAAAATCAATCATCACAATACTTCAAATGAGAATTTTTCCTGAATAATTTTCAAATGCCTTATTTGATGAGTTTTGATTAGCTATTAAATTGCATTCTCTGGTATAATTCTCCCTAAAATAAGAAAGCATTGTTCTTTTGATCTTACCAAAAGATTATACTGTCATGTTTTAGAATTAAAAAATATAAGCAATCACTTCAATGTCTATGATATACAATAGAAGAATATAAACAGGAACTATGGAAGTCCAGATTTTCTTTGGAGCACATTTAATCATAGCCTTAAAGAATTATATAAGTGGGCAAACACATAAATAGCTGCTTATCTTAAAGTATTACATTCACTAATAAAGTTACAAATAAGAACATAAAGCGTAAGTACATTTCAAACCTGGAGGAACTGTGATGCATACAAAGAGAGAGGGATGGTCAGTTAGTTTTAATTGTCAACTTGATACAATGTAGAATCACATGGGAAGAGTCTCAATTAGGATTTTCTTTTTTTTTTTTGTCTTTTTGAGACAGGGTCTCCCTGTAGCCCCAGCTGTTCTGGAACTCACTCTGTAGACCAGGCTGGCCTTGAACTCACAAAGATCCGCCTGCCTCTGCCTCCCAAGTGCTAGGATTAAAGGTGTGTGCCACCATGCCCGGCATATTCTAGATCATGTAGAATGTAGACGTGTCTTCACGGGGGTTTATTATGTTAACAGAGGTGGGGAGACCTGCCTACTGTGGGTGGTACTATACCCTAGGCAGGATGCCAAGAATTCTGTGAGAGGCAAGAGGGAGCTGAGCACCAGCCTGAACACCTCAGTTCATTCCTCTCTACTCCTTCCTGTGGGTGAAATGGGACCAGGTCTCTCAAGGTCCTACAGCTTCAACTTCCCTGCTAAATTGGGAATTGTGAGCTAAAAGGAATTCTTTCTCCCCTAAATTGCTTTTGTCAGAATAATTTATCATGCAAGTGGAAACGAAACTAAGAGGGAGATTAGCAATCTTGCACAAGCAGTTGGCTTCCTGCTCTACTGCTTAATCCATTTTTGCACTAATTACTATATTAATGTCATATACCACACACACACACACACACACACACATATATATATATAAAACTAGGCACCAATGATGCATATATGAACTTAAATATCACACACACACACACACACACACACTACATCCTGAAGCAATTTTCCTTATTGAATCAGTCTTATTGCATAGCCCAGGATCACCAAGAACTCATCTTCTGTTTTATTCTCTAGATTACTGGAATTACAGGCTGGTTTTAACTTTTCTTAGTATGATATACCATGATAGAGACAAGCATGAGTTTGCCTTATCTCAAAGTTCACTTACTGAGGGAATGGAAAAATTTGGTACATGGCAGGGAGAAGTTAAAGTAAGTAGTCAGTTCTGGGCTGGTGAGATAGCTCAGGGGGTAAAAGTACTTGCCATGCAAGCCTGACACCCAGGGTTTGCTCCACGGGACCCACGGTTGAAGGAGAGAATGACTCCCAAAAGATGTCCTCATGTGTGCCATGGCACGCTCACACTTGAGTACACCTCCCCCACGCAAAACAGGTAACTTAAAACAAGTCCGTTAATTTAGCTGTATATAATTTATTCTTACAGTTCTCAGCAATGGAAATCTGACAGATTAATTCCCCCTTTCCACGGATGGGAAATAGGGCCTGGAATAGTTAACTCAAGAGCTCAGAATCTTAAATGTTAAAATGTCTTTTAAAAACAGTATGTTCAAATTTAATTCTACCTCTCAAAACTCTTGTCTTTATCCAAAGCCATTGTTAAATACAAATGCTCATTTTTCTACATTAATAGGCTGGACATCAGAATGGTCTACAGAAAGAGTCTTTCCATATATCCTTCATTTCTTTCTGAAGTTTTGATGCCCACAGCCTATGTGTCTCTATATGTGGTAAAAAATAGCAAGTACTTAGGTAAGTTGTGTGTGTGTGTGCATGTGCGCGCACACGTGCATATGTGTGTGGACATGTGCATGTGCATGTGTGTGAATGCTGCAGGCATGTGGGCTGAGGCTGGAGGAGGATGTTGAGGGTCTTGCTCAGTCTCTGACTTATTTCCTTGGGACAGGGCCTCTCACTGAACCCAAATTTGGCATTTTGTCTGAGTATACAACAAATTCTAGGGATCCTTCTGTCTTTGTCCTTCCCAACTCTGGGTTACAGATAGAACAACCATGCCATTGTTCTTATCCATGGAACCATTTCCTCAGATGAGTTTCTTGATTAGTTTTCTATCTATGAGATTATCAATACTTAATAGTTATATGCTTATATTTCAGAATATGTACCAATCAACTTGACTTTCCCATTTTGAAAGATGCCTGTTTTAATATAAGGTAGGTTTTTTTCTAGGAAAGAATAGTTATCTTCCTAATATCCTATTTGTATAATTTTAACCTATGCTGTATAGATTTTTACATATATTTTATGCAATACCATGTTCATTAGGTCCTACTAATGGTCTTTTTATACTATAGGTAAAAGAGGATGTGACCCTAAAGCTGTCATGAACATGGATTTCATGGACACCATTATACACACACACACACATTCTGGATATTCCTTCCTAATCATGACATCACATTGTTACTTAACATATGGCCTTTGGACAAGAAGCATCTGCATCCCCTGAGAATTGTTATAAATGTCTCCCCTAGAATGACTGAATCAAAATCTGTACTCTAAGAAGATGCACAGGTAACTCTGATACATGTCAAAGTTTGAGAAACTGAGAGAGGCAAGGCAGATGTTCAAGAAGATCTGAAGTATTATGATCCATTATTGTCCCATGTGGTTAACTGGACAGAATAAGTTCTAGTTTTCTTAGGAAGAATAGATTATAATGATACATCTGTTTCTGTGGTGATATAAGGTCAATACATGCAATAAAACCATCACCAGCTAGAATGTCATGTAAAAGGGACCCAGAATTGCTAGACATAATAGCAGAAATTGAGTATTATCTGAAAATTCCACTTCATATATGTTTCTGATAGACTCAGGATATCCAGAAAGGTTATACCTCTTCTTTTAAAGTAGTTCATCATTTCTAAGAACAACAGACTAATGTAAATCAAAGTAATCCATTCTATCTTGTCTTTATTAGTTTCTTCTCACTGTTCATTCAGGTGTTACAGGTGCCAAGAGCCTTCAGGATGAAGCTGCAAAGTAGACAGAGAAAACTCCAAGTTTCCCATCATTAATCTCACATGGGCCCATGGATGAATCAGTAAACTTAGAGAAATAGGCAGGATAGGATTGATTAAGGAGAGTAAAGTGTAGATTTTAACTTTTGGATTTCATCAACCATTATAATCTTAAAAGAAATGTGAGTATCAGGGATGTGGCATGCATCATAATCCTAGCACTCAGGAGGCAAGATTGTGAGTTTTAGGGAGGCATGGGCTATATGGTGAAATCCTCTCTAAAATACAAAAAGGAGGAGGACGAGGAGGAAGAGGAAGTTGAGGAGTCAGATGAGAAGGGGAGGGAAGAAGAAGAAAAAAAAGAAATAATGTGAAAAGAGAAAGCTCCCTGGGAAGCTGATGATCTAGATACAACCTTGGGGCTGGCAGGCTTGAGACCCTGCAAAAGCCATTCAATTTTAATGGCAAAAAAAGCCAATGTCTCCATTCATAGGCAAGCAAACAGAAGGACTTTACAGTTACTTCATGGTTTTAGTTTATTTGGTCCTCAGTTGACTAAATAAGGCCCATACAAATTAGCAAAGACAGTCTGTTTTATTCATTGTTAAGTATTTCAATCTTAAATTCATTTACTAATACCCTCATGGAAACAGACATCATAACTGACCTACTATCTGAACACGAAAGATCTTGTCAAATTGGCATGTAAAATAAACCACCATGAACTGTTAAATTTTGTTTTACCAGGTAAACACTACAATAGTCACTGTACCCTAAAGGAAACAGTACATAGATGACTCTGAAAAGGACTTTATACATTTAATGTGGTCTTTTTAAACATTTTTTTATTATTTAATTTTATTTTATTTTTATTAATTTATGTGTATGAATGCAGTGTCTGCATGTAGGTTTGTGCACCCATGTCGTGCAATGCTGCGGAGGTCAGAAGAGGGTGTCGGATTCCCCTGGAACTGGAGTTCTCCTGGAGTTGGAGTTACAGACGGTTCTCAGCTGCCATGTGGGTGCTGGGGATCGAATGGTCGGTGCTCTTAACTGCTAGGCCATCTCTCCAGCCCCTAATGTGGTCTTTTTGAGATAAGGTCTTCCTGTAGCCCCAGCTGGCCTGGAACTTGCTATGCAGACCAGGTTAGCCTTGATGTCACAAAAATCTACCTACCTCTGTCTTCTAAGTGCTGGCTAAAAAAGACTTTAAAATGGCAAAGTTACAAAATAATTACCATTACAGTTAAGTTTGGCTATATGAATACTTTAGTACATTATCTTTTTTTTAATTAATTTTATTTATTTCTGTATGTGTATGAATGTACTCTCTGCATGCAAGTTTGTGCACTCGTGTTGTGCAATGCCGCGGAGGTCAGAAGAGGGTGTCGGATTCCCCTGGAACTGGAGTTCTCCTGGAATTGGAGTATTCAGACGGTTCTCGGCCGCCATGTGGGTGCTGGGGATCGAACCCGGGTCCTCTGCAAGAGCGGTCAGCGCTCTTAACCACTGGGCCATCTCTCCAGCCCCAGTACATTATCTTTAATTGCCTCCCTTGTATTGTTGATGACAGAAAATTCTGTATGGATAAACTGAGTCAGAAATTTGTGTTTTGACAATAAATACTTTAAATGTCAGAAAGTCTTCAAAGAAGTGTGATATGGGGGCTGGAGAGATGGCCTAGTGGTTAGGAGCTCCAACTGTTCTTGCAGAGGACCCGGGTTGGATCCCCAGTGCCCACATGGCGGCTGAGAACCGTCTTTAACTCCAGTTCCAGGGGAATCCGACACCCTCTTCTGACCTCTGCGGCATTGCACGACACGGGTGCACAAACCTACATGCAGACAGTACAGTCATACAAATACAAAAATAAATAAAATTAAAAAAAATTTTAAAAAGAAGTGTGATATGGAGAGGCCTCTGCTGAAACATAGGGAGGAGGGGGCCCAGAGTTGACTCTGGTGGATCTGGAGAGTGTGCGACAATGAGGTGGGGAAGAAAACGGCAAGGGCTCCTTGCTCTTTGAGTTTTTCTAATTAGTTAGGGTTGATTAAAGTAATATAAGGTTCTGGTTCTCAAACAGATGGAGTTTTCCAACTAAGCAGGCCAAGTGACAGGACAAAAGTGAAGCAGCTCTTCAGAACTCTAAAACTTCAGGAACCAGCTGAAGGTTGGATGTCACACCAGTATGGCTCTCCTCACTCTACAGTTACCAGAAATCCATGCTTGCCCTATTTATACTCAGAAGAAACAAAAATGACTCCTACTTAAAAATAGAGGGAAAAAGTAAATAAATAAAATGTTTCAGTCAGTCTTCTACAAAATACTCATGTAGCAGGAAGCATATGGGTACAATATTACTATTTGTGCTCTGAATATGTTTTGTGAAATGTTGTATTCAGGAAGGTTTCATTTGAAATTCAGGAAAACTTGACTGCTTCCAAATTCTGAAACCCTTCTTTGTCTCATAATGTCTGAACTAAGAGGTACACTGTAAAATGGGGAGTCAATATTCAGAAAGAGCAAAAAACCAAACCAAACCAAACCCAAACAAAACAAAACAAAAACATGATATGTCTGTGGGATTCAGGTCATTCCAGGGTTGGTTACTGCTGTTCAGTGACTTAACTGAAGGTGTTCAAATGACATTATTTGCTATTATCCTGGTTTAGGAGACCCAGGAAAAGATTTTTCTTCAGGAGAGTTACTATTTAATTACTCATTCCTCTGAACTTTCCTGAAATAGTAGCTTGAACTTTATTTTCCAGAGTGGCAGGTGTATCCCTCCCACCTTATTCCTTTCTAGTGAGATAATCACATAGCTGACTGTGTGTGTTAAAGACAGGATCACAGCCTCACTATTCTCTATATTCTTCATTTTGACATAGGAAGGCAATTTGGATACTAAGCTCCATATTTAATTGAATCTAATATAAATGTTATTTTTAATATAGATGAGTACACTAATAACTCTAATTTTACACTCTTATGCTATTTCTTAGTCAACAAAATTATGATTGACTTTCTATGTAATTATATGTGCTGTACTAATGGCTTATTTACACAAGTAATCTCTAGTACATGTTCTCTGAAGAGTCATTTTTATGTTAGCTTTTGCTTGATGAAGAATTTTAGGCATAAAAGCAGGGATAATTAAGTAAATGCAATAAAATTCTAAACGAATCAAAATGTATATTCATTTAAAATTACAGTATGGACATGTAATGTGTTACTTTACATGCTCCAACAGTCTTCTTTCCTGTGGCAAAGCTGATCCTTCTTTTGGATGATGAACATGTGTCACAAGATCTAAATGAAGCCTGTGGTTTTCCTTTGGCCATAATATCCCTACCTGCAATATTTATGTAGAAGGAAGAATTGACCTTGGTTCTTATTCACAAGGATTGACCATGGGCGGGCATGGAGGATGGAGGTGAGGAGGGGCTTGGCTATATTCAAAACCAGTTTTCCTTTGGAGATTTTCAACTGACTTGAAACTGGAAGGGACGGTCTCTTTTCTTTCCTGTGGCAAAGTGGGGAACTGGTGACTGAGAAGTGAGGACTCACATCAATGCAGCCAGGATTCTGAGCCCTGGCTCGCTTATACGTTCTGTGAGCTGATTATTTCTTGTCATGTCCAGTACAGACCATTTGGCAGAACCTCTGGCCTCAGGCTATTCCATGCCAATAGTACTCTGTCCCCACAATGTGCCTCTCAAATATGTCTCCATGCTCTGCTGGATGTCCAATTTACAAAGTCTGTGCCTTCACTTATATCTTGTAGATCTCATTAAAATCATGAAGCAGACAAGATTGCCACTATTCCAACTCCTTTTTAATACAGAGCTGGAAACTCTAGCTAGAGCAATAAAAGAAAGAAGTTAAAGGGGGTACTAATTGAAAAAGAAGAGGTTAAATTATCCTATTTGCAGATGATATGACATTATACAGAGATCCTCAAAATTCCACAGCATACTTCTAGAAATGATCAACACTTTTAGCAAAGTGCAAGGTAACAAAATCAAGGTACAAAATGAAATATCTTTTCTATATACAAGTAACAAGTAATCAGAGAAAGAGTTCAGGGAAACACTTTCATTCATAATATCCTTCAAAACATTATCTAAGGATAAACCTAAACAAAGACGTTAAAGACCTATTCAATGAAAACTTTAAATCTTTGAAAAAAGAGATTGAAGAATAAAGAGATAGAAAGACATCCTATGCTCATGGATTGCTGGAATTAATATAGTGAAAATGCACATCCTACCAAAAACAATTTACAGATTCAATGAAATACCAACCAAAATCCCCATGACACTCTTCACAGAAATGGAAAAGTCCATCCTAAAATTCATATGGAAACACAAAAACCCCAGAGAGCCAAAGAGCAATGCAGGGGTTGGGAGAGAGGTTATACCATACCACACCTCAATCTATATTACAGAGCTACAGTCATAAAAACAGTATGATATTATCACAAAAACTAACTTGTTGCTTTGAATGTTGTTTCAATGGAACAAAATAGAAAATTCAAACATGTGTGCATCCAATTATAGCCACATGATATTTGATAAAAGTCCCAAGAAAACACACTGGAAAAAGACAGGATCTTTAACAAATGGAGCTGGTGAAATTTGATCTCCACATGTAGAAAAAAGATATTATACCCATACCTACTATCCTACACAGAAGTCAGCTTCAAATGGACCAAAGACCTCATTGTGAGGCCTGAAATGTTGAAATGTACAAGGGCACCGTCTACATGTGATTCAGAACATGCTTTACAGGAAAATCCTAATTTTAAATTGTTTTTTGATCATTTGAATTTATCTGTACCCAAGTTTTTCTGTAAATACTAATAAACTTTAATTTAAATAATAATATATTTATTATTAGGAATATGATGATATGAAGATTTCTAAATAATACAAATGATGATTTATACAAATAATAGCTTAAACCTGGTTTGAAAAGTTTTCATATTGTTTAAAACATATTTAACTTTTAATAAAATTTTAAGTAATTCTTAATGTTTAATAATTTTAATCATTTTGTATATTTACTTCAAATTCCTAATACCAAATAAATTATGACAAAATTAAAATGCATACATGTTGTGCATTGTTAACATATGCTGAATTTATATTAGAATCTCTTTTAGAGATCTGAGCTTCTGATACAAAAAGAACCCAACATGGGCAGCCATTTCTTATTAAAGTTTTTTTATTAAAACCACATCTTTACAACATCTTTAAAATGTCATGTTCCACAGTCAAATATTTAAGAGAAAAACATGTTTATGCAATTAATGGCACATAAATTGCAAAACATAATTAAAATTATTCTAACTCTCTATCCATATAGATAAATATCTATCCATATAACAAATATATAGACCTACAGAATGTCTATCATAGACCTATATATCTATATAGATAGATATATTTATATCTCAAATTCTTAACGATGACCTGGAATACCTGAGATTTCAAGTTGTTGGTTTCCATACAGTGCAAAACATTTTCTATCCATTTAATAAAGGGCACAATCCACAAAACAATCACTTTGGTTGATAGATATGTCTCTCAAAGATCAGAGTCCTCGCTAGGATTAAATTTTATCTTCAGAGTCCTCTTCCAGGTGGAGGTCGGTCTGTGATGTGAGGAATGATTCCCATGTGGCAAGGCACTGTGTAATGGAAGCACATCATGAACAGATCAGTTACAGTTCATTTTCAGTGTTAAAACGATTAACACATCCCAATACACATACTCCTTCAGAAATCTGCCCTATACCTCTCTCCCACTATCTTGCTACTATCTGCAGTTTCTTAGATATTTTAATTCTCTCTCTCTTTCTTTCTCTGGTGTATGGGATTGGACATTTTCTTTTTGTGTATACAGAGCTCACAGGTTGACATTTGGTATTTTCTTCAATCACTCTCCACCTTACTTTTTGAGATAGCATCTCTCATTGAACACAGACTTCATGGATTCATCTAAACTGTTTGGTCAGCAAGCCCCAGGGTTCTTCCTGCTTCCTCCTACCCAGAGCTGGGATTATAGACATGTGCCACCATTCCTGGCCTTTCATGCAGGTCTGGGGATCTGAACTTAGGTGTTCAGGCTTAGGCAATATGCACTTCATGATTATATTTAATTCTTAAGGAGGAAAGCTATTGATGAATAATAGAAAAATATATCAAAATTTAAAATAACCCCTTGTTACTATATTGACAGGAGAGAACAGAGAGCTCAAAGTTACTCTTTTCCATCTGAAGAGGCAAACACTGGGAGGTAGAAAGGGGTGATGACACCCACATATCTAAGTACACATGAATATCACTACCACAAGTGTAAGGTGTAGATCTGTAATCTCTTAGCTTAGCACAGAAGTTCTCAGAAAGTTAGCAATTAGATTATGGCATTCTACTGGGACTAGGTGGTGACATTTGACACTTAATGTCCTAAAATACTCACAAGATAAAACAAAGAAATACATTAGGTGCACCAACAAGAGGTGCCAAAAATGTAATATTACCTATTAATCCCCAGAAATCCAGAAAGAAAAAAAAATGGAGAAATGAATAATAAAAATGAGATAGCATATGTATCATTAGTATGTCAAAATCACAGTTATACTTGAATTAAAAAAGCCTGACTCTTGAAATTAGTGTTTAAGAGTGGGCCCAAACCCAGAGGATCCTTGTTCTACCAGATATCTATTGGAACTCTCCATGCCCTGGAACTGTTGGAACTGTTTCTGAAATCTGTCTAGAACTGTGCTCTGGAACTGTGTTCTGGAGTCAGGTCTCACCCATAATTTTATTCAAAATGGTTTCTCCAGCTTCATTTGGTGAAGAACAAGTTTGGATCCACCCTCATCTTATCAGTAAGCATTCCTTCTCAATCTGCATGCTCTCGGTAAAGAGGGATGTGCTTTCATAGGTTACTTCTCAAGCATACTTACATTCATCCATTAACATTTTGGATAGACTGCCAAATTGAGATTGCCGGGAAACAAGATCAGGTGCCCAGGTCACAAGATACAGGAGCACATGGTTTTGCCAGGATTAATCAGTGGTAACTAGTTCAGTGCTATTAGTCTTAAACATTCAAAATTGTGAACTCTTTATTTTCTTTAAAATGTTCACATTACTAACTAACTGGAAGAGAAAGAATAATAATGCATCCATTACCCTACTTCACTAACAAGTAACATTGTGAAATAAGAGAAACATGCAAGAAAACTCCCAAGTGTTTTCAATCTGAACAGGAGTATTTAAAATAAGGGACTGAGCCAAAGAAGAAAGCAAAAGAGAACTAATAAAGTATTTTCAAGGGAATGAAAAAGAAATTACAACATACCAAAAATTTCTACACCCATGACAACAAACAAGAAGGAGGCATGTGGTGGTGCATGTCTTTAAGCCCAGTACTCTGGAGACAGAGGCAGGTGGATCACTTTGAGTTCAAGGTCATCCTGGACTACATAGGGAGTTCCAGACCAGCCAAAGCTACACAGTGAGACTCTGTCTCACCAACCCCCCCCCCAGTCTCCCAAAATAATCCCCAAATTTCCATATACCACTAAGTACTACTGTAGCAAATAGAGAAAAAGTATGAGTTCCTACATTAGAGGTGAGAAAAGGTGTCTCATCAAGTACCTTGATTTCTACATTATAAACTGAAAAACAAAATGAAACAATCCCCAAAATAAAATATATTAAATCCAATTTATCAGGGAGGATTAAATAAAAGAAAAACTTAGAGAGGCGCTAATTACTTTAAATGTAACTTCTTTGAGATTAACGTAATTTGTAAAGTCCTAGCCATACTTATCATAAAATGGAAGCTAGGGCTAGCAGATACAGCTCAGTGGAACAGCATCTGCCTCACATCCACAAGACCTTGCATTTGAATCCTAGCACTTGTGACAAGGACAAAAAAAGTAACAAAATATCAAGGGTGAAGAATGAAAGGTGTAACATTAGCACAGATTCTACTGAATTAGGAAAGAAAATATCATGAAGAGCTTTATGCTTCCTCATTTGAAGTTTAGATGAAACAGATCAATAACCAATTCTTCAAAAAGCAAAAATTACAAAGCCTACTGCAGAAGCACATAACCAAATGAACTCTAATTGACAGCTAATTATCTTCCCACAAACACTTCACTGGTGAATGCCAAGAAAATTGCAGAAGTCATACAAACACTTCCAGAAAACTGAAGACCCAGGAAAGCTTGGCAGCCTTCCAAAACCAAAAACATTATAGGAGAAGAAAAATAGAAATTTTACTCAAAAGTATAGATGCAATAATTCTGAAAAGTTCTATCAAAGAAAAGCCAGTGATGTATATAAAGAATTATATGCAAATGGAGTTTATCCATGGAAAGGAAGGTTGGATTAACATTCAAATATTAATCAACTTCATTGACCAGATTAAATGAACTATGACTCAACAGTCACTAAAGAAAAAAAATCATTTGACAAACTTCAAAATCTGTCCCTTCTTTTTAAAAGAAAAATACTCAGCAAATTAAGAACAAATGAGAATGTTATAGGTTGAGAAAGAACATCCTTACAGCCAACTTTATTTGGTGACATTCAATAAATATTGGCAATTTAAAAATATTTTTTCTTTTCAATGTCCAGACAAAAATTAAAACATAAGTTTAGAAATAGTCACGGCGGCCGAGAACCATCTGAAACTCCAATTCCAGGAGAACTCCAGTTCCAGGGGAATCTGAGACCCTCTTCTGACCCCCGCAGCATTGCACGACACAGGTGCACAGACTTGCATGCAGGCAGTACATTCATACACATATAGAAATAAATAAATAAAAAAAATAGTCACGAGTTACCATTACCAATTTTCTCTTATAAAACTGAAAAAAAAAAAAGCCAAATACAATAAAATATTTACCCACAACATTTCCCACAAAAAAGCTATGACACAGGTTGGGAAAGCCCATTGCCTGGCAAACCTTTCAGCTCTGGTCTCTTCTCAGTCGACTCACAATCTAGCAAGAGTTAACCTGCAGAGATACCCAAAGCCATTACTGCTTTCAGAAAATAGCATACCAAAAAATTAATATAGTAAAAATGTCCATTCTACCCAAATTAATATACAGATTCAATGAAATCCCAATTAAAATCCCCATGAGTTTCTTCACAGACTTGGAAAAAAAATCCTTAAATTCATATGGGAAAAAAAGACCATAAATAGCTAAAGCAACCCTGAGTGAGAAATGCAATACAGGGAGGATCACCTTACCAGACTTCAAGCTATATTACATTGCTATATTCATAAAGACAGCCTGGAACTGACACAAAAACAGACCCGTAACCAATGGAACAAAATTGAAGATCCAAACTTGAGCTCATATGATTTTAGCCACTTCATATTTGATAAAGGGGCCAAAAAAGCTCATTGGAGGAAAGATAGCATCTTCAGCAAATGGTGCTGGCAAAACTGGATCACCATTTGTAGAAGAACAAAGTTAAACCCCTACCTCTCACCCTGTACAAAAATCAACTCCAAGTCGATCAAAGACATCAACAAGAAACCTGAAACTCTGAAGGTGATAGAAGAAAATGATGGTAGAAATTTATAAGACATAGGAGCAAGAAAAGACTTTCTAAATCAAACAGCAGCTATGCAGGAAATAGGTCAACAGCTGACAAGTGGGACCTCATCAAACTCAAAAGCTTCTGTACAGTGAAAGAAACAATCAAGGAAGTAAAGACAAAACCCACAGAGTGGGAGGAAACCTTCACCACTGATATATCTGACAGAGCATTAACATCCAGAATATACAAACTACTCAAAAAAACAAAGAAAACAAATGATTCACTCAAAAGATGGAGTAAAGAGCTGAACAGAGACTTCACCAGTGAGGAAGTAAAGATGGCTGAGAAACATCTTAAGAAGTGTTAAACATCATTAATAATTAAGGAAATCTAAATTAAAAACATTTTCAGATATCATCTCACTCCAATAAGACTGGCTAAGATCAAGAAAACAAAAGACACAAAATGCTGGAGAGGTTGTGGGGAAAGGGGAACACTCATCCACTGCTGGTGGAATGTAAAGTCTACAACCACTGTGGAAAGGAGTGTGGAGAACCCTTAAGAGACTCAAAATGTGCGCCTCCCCCCCAAAAAACCCCAAGAGACCCCTGAGGACCAGATCCTCAAATGACCTCAAGAAAACAAAAACCTTGGTTAATCTGGGCTAACTGTGTAGCCTTAAACATCGAAAGGAAAGTAAAACCAGAAATAAATAATCAGTAAGACCAGGGAAATTGTACTTCAGATATAAAACTTGAGATCTTAGTAAAAAGACAAAAAGAAAAAAGAGAGAGCACTGTCGTTTGGCCTGTCTTCAATTCTTACTGGCAAGTGCATTAACTCTGTGGCTGCCACTGCTTTTGCCACTCTTCAAAGCCATGAGACACAGCTTTTTAACCCTCCAACATGGACTGAAGACTCATGTCTCTCCAATAATCCTCCAAACCTTCAATGACAGATGGGAACTGCTGAGATACCCAGTGTCCTAGTTTGTCTTCCATTGCTGTGACAAAACACTCTGACCGACACCAACTTGGGGAGGAAAGGGTTTATTTAGCTTACATCTCCTGGGTCACAGTTCATCACTTAAGGAGCCCAAGGCAGGAACTCAGGGCAGGAACCTGAAGGCAGGAGCTGAAGCACAGGCCATGGAGGAATGCTGTTCACTGGCTTGCTCCCCTGGCTCATGCCCAGTCTGCCTTCATTTTTTTTAAATTTTATTTATTTCTGTATGTGTATCAATGTACTGCCTGCATGCAGGTCTGTGCACCCATGTCATGCAATGCCGCGGAGGTCAGAAGAGGGTCTCGGATTCCCCTGGAGCTGGAGTTCTCCTGGAATTGGAGCTTCAGACGGCTCTCAGCCACCATGTGGGTGCTGGGGATCGAACCCGGGTCCTCTGTAAGAGCGGTCGGTGCTCTTAACCACTGCTAGGCCATCTCTCCAGCCCCAGCCTGCCTTCTTATAAGGTACACAACAACCTGCCCAGGGTGGCACTACTCATTGTGGGCTGGGCCCTCCCACACTGCTTGACAATTAAGACAATACTCCACAGATGTGGCCACAGGCCAATCCAATGGAACCAATTCCCCAATTGAGGCTCCCTCAACCCAGGTGTGTCAAGTTGACATTAAAGGTATCCAGCACAATTGACCCCTTATCAACTTGACACACAAAACACATCACTATTAAACCACCACCTTTCCAGTTCTTATCCCCAAAGTATGATGTTATCATTAATCACAACCTAAGACAGTACAACCTTAAAAGCCCCACAGTCCTTAAAATGTCCCAATACTTAAAAGTTCAGTCTATTAAAAGTCTCTTAACTGTGGGCTGCTGTTAAATCCAAAACAAGTACTGTCTTATTTCAAAGGGAAGAATCAGGCACTCTCAAACAAAACCTAAGTCCAGCAAAGTAGCTCAAGGCTGGACACCTGGGACTCACTCACAATCTTCTGGGCTCCAAAGGGTTTTGGCAGCTCCCCTTCTCTGACTCTGCCGTCTGTGGCACACACAGCTCATCTCGAAGGCCCAGGCTGACTCCATTCCACACCTGCCACTGCTCCTGGTGGTAGTCCCATGGTCCCAGCATCTCCAAAATGCTGGGGTCACCACTGAAACTGAGGCAGCACCTTCACCAATGGTCTCTTCTGACCTCTCCTGGTGCAAAGCCTCAGCTTCTCTCCATGACCCCTGCAATCCTGGGGTCTTCACTGCAACCGAGGAGCACTTCCACCAATGGTCTTTCCTGACCTCTCACAGTGCCAAGCCTCGGCTGCTCTCTGTGACCCCCTCAAATTTCAATGCCAGAACCATATAGGAGACTCTTACACGTTACCAAGTCCTGCTTCTGGCTCGAGATGGAGGCTCAGGCCCCTTCTGGATCACAGCTTCTGTGTGCGACCCTGAAGAAATTCTTCCCAGAAGATTTCACCACAATGATGCTGGTCTCTTGTTACTTACAGCTGATTCTTCAGCCCCAGCTAACCAGCATCAGTTGTCCCAGTACAACAAAGATTTCCCTTCAGGTTCTGGTCTCTTGTTACTTACAGCTGATTCTTCAGCCCCAGCTGACCAGAACCCACAGATTACAGCCCTGATGATCTCTGTTCCCCTTTGAAACTAGAAACTTCACAAGACAGGTCTCCATCTTCTACAACTCCTTCAGCAAAACTGATCCAATCTCCACAGCAATGATCTTTAGGCATTCAATGATCTTCCCAGCCCAAATTCCAAATGCTTCCACAATCCTTCCCCAAAACACCAAGGTCAGGTCTGTCACAGCAATACCCCACTCTCGGTACCAATTTCTGTTCTAGTTTGTCTTCCATTACTGTGACAAAACATTCTGACCAACACCAACTTGGGGAGGAAAGGGTTTTTTCAACTCACATCTCCTGGGTCACAGTTCATCACTCAGGGAGCCCAAGGCAGAAACTCAGGGCAGGAACCTGGAGGCAGGAGCTGAAGCACAGACCACGGAGGAATGCTTTTCACTGGCTTGCTCCCCTGGCCCATGCCCAGCCTGACCTCTTATACAGTACACAACAACCTGCCCAGGGTGGCACCACCCATAGTGGGCTGGGTCATCCTACATTGCTCAACAATCAAGACAATACTCCACAGATGTGGCCACAGGCCAGTTCAATGGAGCCAATTCCCCAATTGAGGCTTCCTCAACCTTCTCTTGTTACTTACAGCTGATTCTCAGCCCCAGCTGACCAGAACCCACAGATTACAGCCCTTATGATCTCTATTCTCCTTTGAAACTAGAAAGCTTCAAAGCCAGGCCTCCACTCTACAACAATCTTCAGCAAAACTGCTCCAAGCCCACAGCAACAATCTTTAGGATTCAGTGATCTTCCCAGCCCAAAGTTCAAATACCTCACATCTTCCACTCTCCCCAAAACACCAAGTCAGGTCGTCACAAGCAATACCCCACTCTTCTGGTACCAATTTCTGTCCTAGTTTGTTCTTCATGTGCGACAAAACACTCTGACCGACACAAACTTGGGGAGGAAAGGGTTTATTTATCTACATTTCCTTGGTCACAGTTCATCACTCAAGGAGCCCAAGGCAGGAACTCAGGGCAGGACCCGAGGAGCAGGAGCTGAAGCACAGGCCATGGAGAAATGCTGTTCACTGGCTTGCTCCCCTGGCTCATGCCCAGCCTGCCTTCTTACAAGGTACACANCAGGTGGTGGTCAAGTTGACACTAAAGCTATCCAGCACACCCAGCTTGTGGACTAAGCAGCTAAGGGGATTTCAGCCTCATCAGAGTATAGACTGCATTGTTGGACTCTCAGGGTGTATCATGGAGCCAGTGCAGGGGGATCAAGACAGGACTTAATTTGGGGGCCATGGAGGGAAAGACCCAGGGTGAAACACAAGGCAAGACTGATGGTTGTTTGGCTGCCAAGGAGGAACATTTGAGTACTTCCTTAAGGAAAACATTACATCTAGCAAATAAAAAAAAATCCTCCAATTCAGGTGATATGGGTATATATATATAAAACTATGTATATATATTGAAGTAATTACAAGTTAGAGAGAATAATAACAAAACTGGAAAAAAACCTCTGAAAGACTCAGAAAAAGATGCAAGACATACATGGTAGAGTTCAGGGACTAGGTGCGGTGGGGGGCATGGAAAGGGAAGTGACTAAATTCGACTGAAAAATGATGTATGGGGCTGGATAGATGGCTCAGGGTCAAGAGCACCAACTGCTCTTGCAGAGGACCCAGGTTCGATCTCCCAGCACCCACATGGCGCTAAGAATCGTTTTTAACTCCAGTTCCAGGGGAATCCAATGCCCTCTTCTGACCTCCTGGCATTGCACACATAGGTGCACCAACCTACATGCAGACAGTACACTCATACACATAAAAATAAATTAAAAAATTAAAAAAAAGAAAAATGATTAATGATTTATGGAAAAAGTTAATAACAATAATAAATAAATAAATAAATAATTCAAAATGAGCCTAGCACCTGACCTAGGCATACCTCTCCTGGGTACATACCCACAAGACTCATCCCGCTTCAAAGATACATGCACATCTATGTTTACTGCAGCTCTCTTCACAATAGCAAAGAACTGGAACCAACCCAAACGCCCTCAATGAAGGAGTGGATAATGAAAATGTGGTACATCTAACACAATGGAATTCTATTCAGTGATAAAGAAAGATGACATCATGAACTTTTCAGGGAAATGGATGGAACTCAAAGCCACTATGATAAGTGAAGTAACACGTCCCCAAAAAACGAAAACTGGGAATGGTTTCCCTCATTTGTGGATGCTAACACCAAATCCCCCAGTTGAAAGGCAAGCTGAGCAATGTTACTTTTATATTTCTTTATCTTTTAATGTTTAAATGTGATTTTTAAGTTATAGTTTTATGAGAACAACCTGCCCAGGGTGGCACTACTCATTGTGGGCTGGGCCCTCCCACACTGCTCGACCATCAAGACAATACTCCACAGATGTGGCCACAGGCCAATCCAATGGAGCCAATTCCCCAATTGAGGCTCCCTCAACCCAGGTGTGTCAAGTTGACACTAAAGCTATCCAGCACACCCAGCTTGTGGACTAAGCAGCTAAGGGGATTTCAGCCTCATCAGAGTATAGAATGCCATTGTTGGACTCTCCAGGGTGTATCATGGAGCCAGTGCAGGGGGATCAAGACAGGACTTAATTTGGGGGACCATGGGAGGGAAAGACCCCAGGGTGAAACACAAGGGCAAGACTGATGGTTGTTTGGGCTTGCCAAGGAGGAACATTTGAGTACTTCCTTAAGGAAAACATTACATCTAGCAAATAAAAAAAAATCCTCCAATTCAGGTGATATGGGTATATATATATAAAACTATGTATATATATTGAAGTAATACAAGTTAGAGAGAATAATAACAAAACTGGAAAAAAAACCTCTGGAAAGACTCAGAAAAAGATGCAAGACATACATGGTAGAGTTCAGGGACTCAGGTGCGGTGGGGGGCATGGAAAGGGAAGTGACTAAATTCGACTGAAAAATGATGTATGGGGGCTGGATAGATGGCTCAGTGGTCAAGAGCACCAACTGCTCTTGCAGAGGACCCAGGTTCGATTCCCAAGCACCCACATGGCGGCTAAGAATCCGTTTTTAACTCCAGTTCCAGGGGAATCCAATGCCCTCTTCTGACCTCCATGGCATTGCACAACATAGGTGCACCAACCTACATGCAGACAGTACACTCATACACATAAAAAATAATAAATTAAAAAATTAAAAAAGAAAAATGATGTATGATTTATGGAAAAAGTTTAATAACAATAAATAAATAAATAAATAAATAATTCAAAATGAGCCTAGCACCTGACCTAGGCATACCTCTCCTGGGTACATACCCACAAGACTCATCCCGCTTCAAAGATACATGCACATCTATGTTTACTGCAGCTCTCTTCACAATAGCAAAGAACTGGAACCAACCCAAACGCCCCTCAATGAAGGAGTGGATAATGAAAATGTGGTACATCTACACAATGGAATTCTATTCAGTGATAAAGAAAGATGACATCATGAACTTTTCAGGGAAATGGATGGAACTCAAAGCCACTATGATAAGTGAAGTAACACAGTCCCCCAAAAAACGAAACTGGGAATGGTTTCCCTCATTTGTGGATGCTAACACCAAATCCCCCAGTTGAAAGGCAAGCTGAGCAATGTTACTTTTATATTTCTTTCTATCTGAAAGCAACTGTGATGTTATAATGTGAATCTTTTTAAGTTAATTTTTATTGAGCACATTTCATACATTCTTAATCAAATTTAGACTCATCCCCCATCCATACCCACCCCTCATGCACCCCACCACCTGCCAGAGCTCATGGATACTGTCATACATGTTAAGTCCTGTCTTGCATCTTTTTCTCAGTCTTTTATAACCTTTTCGCACAAGTTTACTGTTTTGGTCAGTTCTTTGAAAAGGTTTCTCTCTTTTTTTTGTTCCCTTTAATTTTATATTATTCCAAAATATGCATATATACACACTCCACACATAAATCAACATTACAAAACCTGGAAATAAACTATAGGTTAATTCCAAAACACATTTATAAATTCACATTTTAACAGTAAAGTTGCATGCAGGTAAAAAAAGTTATAACTTTCCCTTCTTTTTTTTTTTTTAGAATATGAATACATATCTTCCACCCATATATGGTAATCACAATGAGTGAATACAAGTGGTAGGTCAATTCTAGAGCCCATTAAGAGATTCACATTATAATAGCACAGTTACTTTCAGATTAAATGAAATATAATAATAAAGTTGCTCAGTTTGCCACCCAACTGGGAATTTGGTGTTAGCATCCACAAATGAGGGAAACCATTCACCTTTTTTTCTGGGACTGTGTTACTTCATTTAGCATAAAGGCTTTGAGTTCCATCCATTTACCTGCAAAGTTCATGATGTCATCTTTCTTTACCATTGAATAGAATTTCGTTGAATAGATGTTTTATTATCCACTACTCTGTTGAGGGGCATTTGAGTTGGTTCCAGCTTTTTGCTATTGTGAAGAAAGCTGCAGTAAACATAGATGTGCATGTATCTTTGAAGTGGGATGAGTCTTGTGGGTCTATACCCAGGAGTGATATGCCTGGGTCAGGTGGTAGGCTCATTTTGAGTCTTTTAAGGGTTCTCCACACTGCTTTCCACAGTGGTTGTACCAGTTTACATTCCCACCAGCAGTGGATGGAAAGTTTCCCTTTCCCCACAACCTCTCCAGCACTTGGTGTCTTTTGTTTTCTTGATCTTGGCTAGTCTTATTGGAGTGAGACTATATCTAAGAGTGTTTTTAATTTGGATTTCCTTAATTATTAATGATGTTGAACAATTTTTAAGATGTTTCTCAGCCATCTCTTAATGGGCCCTGGAATTAACTTACCACTTACTTTCAGACATGGTAATTAACATATATGGGTTTTAGAGTAATACAAAATTAAAGGTAAAAATGTGAATTCCTAAACATATTTTGGAGTTAACATATAGTTTATTCCTGGAGGACATAATTCTGGTGCATATATGATGTTTATATAGGCATATTTTGGAGCAATACAAATGGGAGGGAACAACAACAACATAAGGACTGGGTCAAATAATGGACTGACACAGTTAAATTCTGGCTAAAACAATAAGCCTCTGCAAAGAAAAACTTTAAAAAGACTGAAAGATTCAGGACATGTATGGCAGAATGCATGAACTGGGGTGGGTTGGGGGGAAAGGAAAGGGGAATATGTCTAAATTGAACTGAAAAATGATGTATGAAATACACAAAACCTCAATAAAAGTATTATACTAAAAATAAAAAATATAGAAAAAGATAAGAAAAGAAAATAGCATACCATTTAAATAAACTCTAGAGATAAATTTCAAAATGAAATTCTGGGCAATTTGCTTTACTTAGAATTCACGCCAAATAAAGGCTTTGGATTGTACCAGAGATGACCCTCGTCCTCAAGAGAACACTCTCCTACCACTTTCACATTCTGCTTCAACTCAACAAACTTAATAAAGGCCATGAGATTTTTTTATCAGCCACCCATGTTTCTTAAGAATTGTGTTTGTCGGGCATGGTGGCGCATGCCTTTTATCCTAGCACTTGGGAGGCAGAGGCTGGCGGATCTCTGTGAGTTCAAGGCCAGCCTGGTCTACAGAGTGAGTTCCAGGACAGCTGGGGATACAGGGAGACCCTGTCTCGAAAAGACAAAATTTTTTTTTCCATTGATATTAAGCAATTTTTTTGTTATTTTCAAACCATCACTATCAATGAAGCTAGGTAGTATCTGTAGAAATCAGAGTGACAGTAAAAATATCACAGCCATCTTCACTGGCTTGGTCTTGTAGTATCCAGCAGTCAGGCCAGGTTAGTTTCTCACAGGGACATGGGATACCAACCAAAGGGGCTCCACTTTCATTTGAATAAAGTGTCACCATTTTCCATATTTTATTAGGTGTAACAATCTTTTGATAGGATCAGATAATTCAATTTTCATTAAGAATACTGATTCCTCTAAGAGGATTCCTCTTGTAGCAGACAAGAAGTGGGTAAATGAGACTGCATATGATTTACGATTATGTCTACTTCTGCTTGGCTTGATCCATAATTAAATATGGCAACCATAAAATTTTATACATCCCCCTCTAAGTATTTGGTATTTGCAAAATAATTACCATTTTACACGGTTTCTGAAGACAGGATCTATAAGTATATGAGAAATCTTCAAACACCAATATAGCTGCTATTCTACCAATAGTCTACACTTCCTGAAGTCAGTGCTTTTCATTTGTTCATTTATCAGCTTTGAAACCTTTTTTCTATACTGGCAATTTCAGGTTCAAGTAAAATTAATGGTTTAAGAGTTAATGTTAGTCAGGCCTGATGGCACAAACATCCAAAATCAACAAGTTAGGAGAAAAAAACAGAAGGACTATAACTTCATAGCCAGCCTGTACTACAGAGTGAATTCAAAGCCAGTCTGGACAAACTTAGTGACACTGTGCTTCAAAATAAACCCAAGAACTTCTTGGTATATAGCTAAATGGTAGAGCACTAGCCTAGTGTGCAGAAGGCCCTGGATTCAATGTTCAGTACTGCCAAAAAGAACAGATGAAAAAGAAAAGAAAAAGAAGAGAAGTGAAGGGAAGGAGAAAGGGAAGAGAAGAGAGAACCTAGAAATAGTCTTGTGATCACAAATCAACTTATGCTTGGTGATTCACCAAAATACACAATTTTATATTTCATGTTTATATATTGCATATTTATACATTCTGTTACAAACATGGATATGTATGGTATATTTTTGTACCAAGAAAAATCCATAATGAGGAAGGTGCTATTATTTTCAGCACTTTTTAGATGAGGATGCTCCAGCTCACAGAAATAAAGGAAGGTGATCTGGATCACTACTGCTCAAAATGATGTGTTACAGACATCGGGGCCCCATGGCCTCAGCCACCACGAAAACTGCCGACCCAACACTTCCTGACTGTCAGATAATGCCATCACCCTGTTCACGAAAACAGCTAGTTGAAAATTCAATTCCGTTTAAAGTACTGCAAATTATGGATTAATAATTATGGTAATAAACTAAATAACTAGAAATTCACCTAAACTAGTAGCCAATGATACAAAATATGAAGAACCACCACACATCTTAGAACATATACTATATTTTATAATCAGAAATTCCCATTTTAACACAGAAGTTACTCATCATCTACTTTCCCTCCTAGTCTGCAAGTGCCTTTTGGAGAATACTAAGATAACTGCATGTTTCAATAAACTAACAACGGGAAGCACAAGTGTTCTGCAAAGATTTTAATGCAGTCTCAGATGACCAGGGACACAGACTTGATCATTAACATTTGAAGAAATACTGAAGCTTGGATTTATAATTATTTCTACGCTATGTCAGTATCATTGAAAAACAACTTCACATCTGTGGAAATTACAGGTCATTCACAAAGTAAGGGCAGGCATGTAACATTTTAGTACTTGCTTTAAACACCCAAACTTGAGATCTGAAATATTAGTGGAGATGTACGGCTCTAAATTTTGAAATTCTGGAACACATACAGTTCAGAAAGCAATTAGAGGTGATGTTACCAGAGTAAAGTAGCATCTATTTTGCAATAGCTCAAAAATCATTCATTGAACTTCATTTTTTTAAAAATGTAAACTCAGCTTCTGAAAATCACCTGCCAAATTATATGTTTAAAAATGTCTGTAGACTTAAAATAGCAGGATTTGATTATTACTTTTCTAAAATTATTTTTATATATCTCTCAAGGATGTAAGTTGTGTGTGTTGTCTAAATGAATGCAAGAAAGTAAAAGGACTCATTAGGTACAGACGCCATCTTGTGGCCCACTTACTTATTATTCTAAAATAGTCTGTGGCTATCAAATTTGATACAGAGGTGCCTTAGATATATTTATTCCACTCTTCTCACTTCTACACATGGTTTATTGGGGCTGCCAAAGGTTTAATATGCTAGACATCTTTATGGGAAAAATGGATAGAATAACCTAAATTTAGCTTCATTTCTTTTAAGTCATGTTTTCTCCATATTCTATTACCATTTTGTGTATAATCAGCCAATTGTATGAACTTCATTAGCTTAATAATGAGCACTTACGAATTAAGCCCATTTTGGTTTAACCATATATTAAAAATAGAAAAAATATAGAGAAAAAATTATCTTTGTCTTACTACAAAATTTGCCCAAGCACCACTTTGATGTTTAGATACGCTATTTTAGAGCACTTTATGTTTTTGTGTTTTACTTTCATTCTAAAGGATTTCAGGAGGGATATGTGTGTGTGTGTGTGTGTGTGTGTGTGTGTGTGTAAGTGTATGGGTGTGTTGGGGGGAGGGTAGGAACAAAGGTGAAGATCACTACCTTCAGCTGACATATGAGCCAATGAGACAGAATATGATTACAATTTTATAATTATTTAGTGACATCTTGACATTTAACTCTACAGTTTGAGACAGCAAACTCATTTTTGTTAAGATGATATATTGTGTTATAGCCTGTGTGAGTTGTAAATCATTTCTTCCCTTTCTAATCTCTTCCTATTAAATCTATGATTACTCAGCTTCAGAAAAACATATCTAGTTCAAAGGATGGTAAGAAGCAGACTTGCTGTGCTGCAACTGTCTATTTTATACCTAGTTCAACTTCATTTGCATGTATAATTAAGAAATAATCATGTTATAGGACACTGGGGAGTGATGGGACTATGTAATTGATGCTTGAGGCAGCAGAAATCTACCAAATAACAAAAAATATTACAGATTTATATAAGATATAATAAAAGTTCCAAAGTTAGTAGAACAATGACCACTGAATATTCAATTCGGATGGAAATATTTATTTCTTGAGGCAAAGTTTAACCTATAGCTCAGGCTATACAGTCACAATATAAAAAGAAAACTTCCTGCTATAGATTGAAATTCCCAATCTTAGATCACTCTAGATTATTCTAGTTCTGGCCAACTTTGCTTTTATAATAAAGACTGGGAGGTTAACCACAAGGAATGAAAGATAACCAATTTCTAAGAAAATATTTAATGATTCAATACAAACCAAATAGTAAATCTCTGTCCCAAGATTTTTTAGGCTTGAAATTATACTAAAGAAGTTTAACATGAGTAAAGAACCCATCAGGTTCATCCTTACTTCTCCAAGATAAACCACTCACAGAGAACTAAGCAGAGCTAGGTGACTATACAAGGTATCCATCAAGATGGCATAGGCCATTAACTTAGGAAACAGGTGTGACTGTTCCCCCCAGGAGTGGACTCAGACAGATGTCTAGGAAGGAACCTTGGGATAGAGGGGTGAAGATCTGTCAATCTTCCCTCCAGCCCTCATTTGAGAATTAAAGGCTTCAGTGGAGGCTGTGAGTGCTGTTTACAGTCTGGCAAGGGACTTTTGTAATATTCAGGAGGCAAGACAGACCCAGGCTTCTCTTTATGGAATAGATAATTCTTATTAACCTTTTCAAAAACACTTGGTTTTGTTATAATTTGTATGTGAGTGTGTGTGCACGTGTGTGTGTGTGTGTGTGTGTGTGTGTGTGCACGCGCGAGTGTTGGCCAAATCCATTCCACCACCAGTTCCCTTCATGGAGAAAACAGAGGCAAAGAGAATGGAAGCAGCTCTTTTTCATTTCTATTATAGAGTTTCCATCAGGGACTCATTTGATTAATTTTATTATCCTACTAAACCTTAATTTTCTTTAATCCAAAGAGGGTCCACATGCTTGACTCTGATACAATTTTGAAGAGCCTCACTTTTTTTTAAAGCCCAAACTTCACTTCCTCCTGAAATGTGATGCCTACCACTTCCGGTTCTTTCCTGGACTCAACCTGGACTCAATTCAACTTTCATCCTCATTCTTCATGGTCCACAGTTCACAGTGTAACCCTGTCTGATTCTTTCTCCATGCTTCACTTTTCAGAAGTGCTCACTCTACTTAAGTCAGACTCTTTTAAAGTCTCTGACTTTGTTTATTTTTTTTTTTTTATTTTTTTTTTTATTTCTGTATGTGTATGAATGTACTGTCTGCATGCAGGTCTGTGCACCCGTGTCGTGCAATGCCGCGGAGGTCAGAAGAGGGTCTCGGATTCCCCTGGAGCTGGAGTTCTCCTGGAATTGGAGCTTCAGACGGCTCTCGGCCGCCATGTGGGTGCTGGGGATCGAACCCGGGTCCTCTGTAAGAGCGGTCGGCGCTCTTAACCGCTAGGCCATCTCTCCAGCCCCCCAAAAGTCTCTGACTTTGAAAGCTTTAACTAGCTTTTTGATAAGCTCTCCAGCCACTTTACCAAATTCTAGGGAATATGAAAATGGCAAGTTTTCTTCTTTTGCTTTCTCCTCCTGGAATTTGGAAAACAAATGAACTTTATCCTTAGGGTAATGGCAGGTGAACATAACATTTCCCCTTTACTAGTCAGAATTAAATCCAGGAATATCGTTCTGTCCAGCCCCATGTTTCTACCCTTTTCAACAAACAATTTTGTATGATTTTTCAGCTTCCCCAAAGAAGGACATTTCAGACAGAAATCTAAATCAGAATTTTCCTAGATGGGAATTATAATAAACATAGATTGACCTCATAAAGTCAGATCACGGGAGCTATCCTTACCTCACTTGGACCAGGTTGTTCTCCATTACATACTGACACATCTGAATAATGTTTCAAGTATGTTCTATAACCCTGACATTAAATCAGCCCTTCAACTAGAGCTGCCCATTTCCCCAACATTACAAGGGATGAATTTTTTTTCTATTACTTTTTATCTTTTTATAAGTGTATTGCCTCCATGTATGTAAGTGTACCCATATAGTGCAATGCCTGTGGAAGTCTGAAGACGGCACTGGATTGCCCTGGATCTGCTGTTATGGATGGCTGTTACCTGCATTGTGGGTACTAGGAACTGAACCCAGGTCCTCTGCAAGAGCAGCCAGTGCTCTTAAGCCAACTCTCCAAGCCCAAGGGATACATTTCTAAACAAGTGAAACCATGCTTGAAAAGTATCCAGAACACTTGATGCCTGTCCATTACTTAGTTTGCAGAAGGACTACCATGAAACCTACTTTTAAAATTTCATTTAATTTGGGGGGGTGGTTGGAGAGATGACTCGGCAGTTAAGAACACTGTCTGTTCTTGCGGAGGACTTGGTTTCATTTCCCAGCACCCACATGGTGGTGAACACCCATCTTTTTTTTTTTAATTTTATTTATTTTTGTATGTGTATGAATGTACTGTCTGCACGTAGGTCTGTGCACCCGTGTCGTGCAATGCTATGGAGGTCAGAAGAGGGTGTTGGATTCCCCTGGAACTGGAGTTCTCCTGGAATTGGAGTTACAGACGGTTCTTAGCTCCCATGTGGGTGCTGGGGATCAAACCAGGGTCCTCTGCAAGAGCAGTCAGTGCTCTTAACCGCTAGGCCATCTTTCCAGCCCCGAGGATCCAACAACCTCTTCTGGGCTCCAAGGGCAATGCACACACGTGGTACACTTGCAAACACATAGGCAAAACACTCCTACATATAAAAATATCTGTAAAATAATTTTTAAAAAATATGTAATTAAAAATGACTCATAAATAATTGGAGTTTTGAACCTTTAGCAGTACTGTTCATTTTGGTAGAGGCAGGCCTTTGGCATGATGTTTTTTTTTTTTCTTTATTTATTTTTTAGAAAATGTCATTATAATTGCCTTTCTACTCCCTGGATTTCCATACAGACACAAACATTTGTGGTTTTCACTAAGAACAGTACCTTCTTTAGGTCTGTCCATTATAATACAAGTGAATAAAATATAACTTCCTATTAATGCAGCCGGGTGTGGTGGTACATGCCTGTATTTTCTGCTGAGGCAGGAGGACTGCTACCAGCTCAAGACCAGCTTGGGCTACAAAGTGAGTGCCAGGTTACCCTGAGCTACATCAGGAAGGCACTGTCTCACAAAACCAACTGTAAAGCTGTATTAATTGTGTGAATATGTGTATTATTCATCCTTAATGATCTTTAACCTTGTAATGGAAAGATTTAAGTTTACGTATGCATCTACCATAGTGCTTCACCCATGAGTTTGATAATGGAATCGGTTTTGTCACTATTATTTTTACATTAGCATACAAATACTGGGTTTCATCATGGGGTTCTCATACATGTGCCAACTGCCCACCATATGTTCCCTCCTCTACTCTGACTGGTTCCTCTTCTTCCCTCCACAATTGACCTGATTCTAACTTAATGCTACATGTGTTCTATTACCCATTCTCTTTCCTCCCTCTCTTCAAATCTCCCCCACACTCTCCGCCTTCCAATTGGATCCGCCTTCCAATTCCATGACTTACATACACAAATCACTCATTTTAAATTTAGTGTTTGCCTAAGAAAGAGAGAAGCAGTGCTATTTGTCTTTCTGAGTCTAGCTTAACATAATGATTTCCAGTTTCATCCTCATTCATGTAAAAGTCATGATATACTTTTCTTAAGGCTGAAATTAACTGTATAGTGCACATGTACCAGTGATAATAATGATTTTTTTTTTTGAGACAGGGCCATATTATATAGACCTGACTGGTCAAGATCTTGCAAAGAGGATTAAAGGTGTGTACTACCATGCATGACAATAAAGGCATCTTTTTTTTTTTTTTTTGGTCTTTTCCAGACAGGGTCTCCCTGTAGCCCCAGCTGTCCTGAGACTCCCTCTGTAGACCAGGCTAGCCTTGAACTCACAGAGATCCGCCTGCCTCTGCCTCCCGAGTGCTAGGATTAAAGGTGTGCACCATGCCTGGCTAATAATGACATCTTAAATGAATCATTTTTCTCAAGGAAAATAACATTTAAAAAATAACATATAATCTTATAATATTATCTTATACTCATATATTAAGATATAATATAAATATGGATTGTATATAAGATATAACTGATATAATATCTTTTATTTTTAATAATTTATAGTTGATTGCAAAGTTTTGGGTTTATTACAGTATTTTCATGCATATTCAGTTCATAACTCCCCCATGTTCCCTTCCTGAATTTGAAATGTATTAACTAACCATTGACATCCTTATCTAAAATTCATATTATGCAAATTTTAAAAAGCAAATATTCATAATTATCTTCCTAGTTTTTAAAAACAATTTTAGGCAAGTCCTCAAGTAATTCGTCTTTCCTAGCCTCTCAAATTTGGACAATAGGCGTATGTCTCCATATCAAGCATAATAGTATTACTTATGATAGAAAAAAAGAAAACACACAAATCTGAAGTAATGAATTTGAGCTAATGAAGAGTTATCAACATGATGCATTATATGACGATTATGATACATGAAAAAGTGCATAAACAACTTGAAATATGAAAATCGAAAAGTATACTCATTTTAATCATTATGGCAAAAAATAATAAGTAATGTGTTTCACACAGGCACTTTTCAAAAGAGCCATGAAAATTCTTTTAAATTAATATGTTGATCTTATATCAGCAAAGTATTTTTCTGTAATTACATTCAAATCTACCACTCTCTAGGAGAAAGGGTTATGAGCCTCTCTTCCTTACTCATCAGGAGACCTAATTAGTTTTTACTGTAGTTGATTTTAGTAAGTTTGTATTAATTTTTTAAGTAAACCAGAACAATAGGCTAGAAAACAATGATTTTCATATGCTTACTGGTATTATGAAAATAAACTTTGCAAAGGAACAAAGAATATTTATTCATTATATTCCCTTAACTATAAAGTACTTAACTTTGCAAAAATGAATATGAAAAAGTTTCCATTAGTAGAAGTTTCAGAGAGAAGGTTCAAGAATGAAGTTTGAAGAGAAAACTAAGGGAAATGCCATGTACGACACTTAGGGTAGGGTGACTAACAGATCCTCAGCCAAGGTTAATCTTGAACATAGATTAAGAGTGCTGGGAGTTAGAGTTGTGCCAGAACCCAGCTTCCTTTACTTACTCCTGGTCACCGAAGCTGTTCACCAGAGCTTTAAGGTGTCTCTGGTTCTTAGTTCTGTTGGGCTGTCCTTGATGTATTAGAAGCAAAGCAAACAAAGACATGACCAAGGAGACGTGAACAGGAATGTAAAGGATATCAGGGCTGTTTTTCATCTCTTTAATATCAAAGCTGATGTCCTTATAGTTGATCATTTCCCACTTTTTGGACCGATCCAACCAAAAGGAAACTGCTCTCTTTGGGAGTTCTGACTAAACAGAGAGCTGTTCTAAAGTAACTTAAAACTAACTGCACTGTCACAAAGGCCAAAGAGACACCTCAAGCTCATGTGAAAGAGAGACTAGTATGGCTCAAACGTATTCATTGAAATTAAAATAAACCTTTGTAAGAATACACTCTTCTAATCTACTGCTTCTCCCAGGGATCATCTCCTCCAAAGCCTCTACACTATAATCAGCACTGATAACCATGAAAACAAGTTATTTTTTACCTAGAGGGGAACAATGAAAAATATCCAGGTGCTTTATGCAACATGTCATATTTTACTGTTTTTTTTCATTTTTTAAAACATTTTTTCTTTTATTTTTATTTCATATGTATGAGTGTTTGTCTGCATATGTTTAAGTGCACCCATGTCGTGCAGTGCCTGAGGAGAACAGAAGACGGTGTTAGATCCCCTGGAAATGGAGTTACAGATAGTTGTTAGCTGCCATGTGGGTGCTGGGATTTGAACCTGGGTCTTCTGTAAGAACAATCTTAACCACTGAGCCATCTCTCCAGCCCTTGTCATCTTTTCACATTAGGAGGAGGCCATTTTCTCTGACTGTTCGGATACCACTGTGTATCACTCCATGCCTAACAATGCTTCAGTAAAGGACAGAGCACCTATATTATGATGCTCCCCTAATATTACACCTCCCAGTTGGAAGCACCTGCTTTCTGTTTGGAATCAACTGTCTCTCAAAAAATTCATGCTTCTAGGGATATCACTTCAGTATGACAATAACCAGAGTCTGATACAGACTCATACCTCACATGTGTAATCTCATTTTCTTCTGTCATTTTGATATTTAAATTTGAAGTTCTGCCAGCTGTGATCATTTCTCTTCATACAAGTAAATCCAACGCAAACATGTAAACTCCACTTTATCTACGGCAGTAGGAACAGACCCCTTTGGGGGATTTATCTATGTAAATGCTAAAGAAAAAGGAGGAGGTATTTCTGTTAGAATGTGATTAGATTAGACAAGGGATGGAGATTATGACACACTTCACTTCCCTGTAAATTGGAGATATTCTGAAGGTAACAGATAACAGCACATTGCTGCTCTCTAGACCCTTCACCATCTTTCAGCTAATTAAGAATTTTTGAATTACTTAAAAGCTCCAAATTCCTGATTTCACTTTAGTGGACTGATGTGCCAAATGTATTAAAATTTTCTCACTTAGGTTAAAAACCATAACTATCTGGAGTGTTCAGAGTCTTTTGAAGTTATACTTATGAAAATTAATTATTCTTCCAAATTATACATCCGGAATGGAGGACATGTGATGAATCTTCAGTAACATTCACAAATATATTTCATTTGGATGGGGGGATACAGACACACTACAGTGGCGTATACTGTTGTGGTGGGCACCTGCAGAGCAGCACGGTGATGCTAACTTAACTGTTTCCAGTTAAACAGCCTTGTATAAACTGTATTCAATGCATGAGAAAAAAGAATACATATTTATGTAACAAGCAGTATCAAAACCCAAACATTTTAGTTGGATTTAGTATGACTAATAGGAACATCTTTGGATAAATAATAATTTCAAACTTAGAAAAACTGGGAGACTTTACTTTTGAAAGAACAATACATTAATCTGTGTTTGTCATATCATTTTAATATCTTAATATACTTATGTTTTATGATTATAATCATGCATATGAAATATTTTAATTTTCAAGACAGTTTCTTATATATTATCCCAGTTGATTGTCATACAGTCTCATCATATAAGTAGACATAGGTTAGACCACAAACTATAAGCGGTAGTGACTACGGTAGATATCAACAGTTAAGTGACAATAAATCCTTATGTTGATAAACGTATGTAATTAACAAGAAATATTTTAGTTCATTCAAATATAAGGTTTAGTGATATTTTCAGATATTTGAATTTACTTAAGGCAAGAAAGTATATATTCTCTTGTGAAAACCCAATGACCCCATTAGAAAAAAATGATAAAACGAAATTTACAATGTATTCTTCAGCCCCATCTTTCAACTCAGGAAGACCTCCAGCAGAGTCACGATGATCTTAACATGTCTCTCCCTTCTAAGTTTTTGTCCACAGATTTTCTGTACCTGAATCTTGATTTCTCACATCTCTAATAAGAGAAGTCTGTTTAGCATTTGGGTATAGGCTTCAACCTGGTGTTCTCTGAGGACAGTCAGCATCCCATTTATATTAGGTTCCATGCCCTGCAATGCCTTTCTATTCTAGAGTGCATACCACTTCTTTTTTTTTTTTTCTTAATTTTTTATTTATTTCCGTATGTGTATGAATGTATTGTCTGCATGCATGTCTGTGCACTCGTGACATGCAACGCCGCGGAGGTCAGAAGAGGGTGTTGGTCTCCCCTGGAACTGGAATTCTCCTGGTATTGGAGTTTCAGACGGCTCTCGGCCACCATGTGGGTGCTGGGGATCAAACCCGGGTCCTCTGCAAGAGCGGTTGGCGCTCTTAACCGCTAAGCCATCTCTCCAGCCCACCACTTCTTTAGGATCTCAGGATTTAACTATTTCTCTCACTGACTTCAGGCTGCAATGTGCTCTCTCCAGGGTGCCTGCACAGGGTTTGGCTGACAGTAGAGCTCATTTAATTCTCATTGTATGCAAATGTCCATATAACTCATCCTTCAAAATAGTCAAATTGCTAGATGCCCAAAACAAAGATAAAATTCTGAAGGCTACAAGAGAAAAACAAGTCACACACAAAGGGAAACCCATCAGAATCACAAATGACTTCTCGCTGCAAACCATGAAAGCAAGAAGAACATGGAGCAAAGCATTTCCAGTGTTAAAGGACTATGGATGCCAACCCAGAATACTTTACCCAGAAAAAATGTTGATTACAGTTGAAGGAGAGAGAAAAATCATCCATGACATAAGCAAGATGATAGAATACATTTCCAGAAAACCAACTCTCCAGAAAATACTTGAAGAAATTCAAAGGACAGAAGAGAAGAGCAACTATCCTCAAGCACCTAGGAAAAGAAACTAATAAAAACATAATCATAGGAGTCGAATCAGAGACTAAAAGTCCAAATGGATAATAAGGTGAAAGGAAGCAACATCCATCTTTCAATTATAACCTTAAATATTAATGGGCTGAACTCTCCAATCAAAAGGCATAGACTGGGAGAATGGATTAGGAAACAAAATCCATCTATATGCTGTCTACAAGAAACCCATCTCAACTTCAAGGACAGGCACAACTTAAAGTGAGTGGAAAAAATTTCCAAGCAAAGGGTACCAAAAGAAAGCAGGTGTTTGCTATGCTATATCAGATAAAATAGACTTCAAAGCAAAAGAAATCAAAAGAGGCACAAAGAGGAGGGCCACTACATCCTTATTAAAAGGAACAATTATGATGAAGACCTCACATCATAATTATATGCAGACCAAATGAATGCTAACGCACACCAAACGTTGTAAAGACAACTCTTCAGGATTTCAAGGCTCAAATTAACCCCAGCACACTAATAGTAGGGAATTTCAATACACCACTATCCATTTAGACAGATTAACAGGACAAAGGAGAAACAAAGAGACATCTTAACTGAAATGAGACAATACACCAACGGGATCTCACAGACATCTATCAAAAACTTCACCCAAACACCAGAGAAGAACACTTTTCTACTCAAGGCACCCCCTCATGGAACATTCCTCCAAAATAGACCATATACTGGTACACAGGGAAAAACTCACAAACAAATAAAACAAAAAAGTTGAAATAATCTCATGCATTTCTTTCAGACAAACAGTGCACTAAAACTCAATATCAAATACCAGGATAAGGAGCCCTATACAAAAAAAAGCCCTAAACAACTAATATACAAACAACAACTACAAAACAACAAACAGAACAACACCGTACAAGACAAACTGGGAGCCTAACAACACAACCCTGAATAATTAATGGTCAGGGAAGAAATAAAGAAAGAGAAATAAAAAAACAATTCATGGAACTGAATGAAATGATAAAACAACACAGCAAAACCAATGGGGCACTTTAAAAAAGGCAGGGAGAAAAAAAAGGCATTCCTAAGAGGGAAGTTTAAAGTCCTGAGTAGCTACATTAAAAAAACAGAAAGAACAACAAAAGTGATGATCTAACACAGCGACACAGCAAGCTTAAAGTACTACTTGAGAGAGACAACAAATTGAAGAAGGGTGGACCCTAAATGCAAGCAGGAAAAATGAACACTAAAATGCAGGGGACAAGAAGAAATAAAAAACAAAATCAGAGCAAGAGATCATGAAATAGAAACAAAGAAGAACCAGACGAAAAAAGCAATGAATCCAAAGTTTGGTTCTTTGAGAGAATAATAAGATAGACAGACCTCGTAGCCAAGTTTAAACTAAAAAAAAAAAGGACAACTCCAAATCAATAAGAATCCATGATGAAAGTGTAAATATAACAACAAGACAATGAAAAGATCCCGACAAATCATAAGGGATGACTCAAAAATATCAAAAGCCTATAGTCTACTAAATTTGAAACCTAGAAGAAATGGGATGAATTATCTGAATCCTGGGAATCACCAAAAAGCTGAAACAAGAAGAGATCGCAGCTTAATGTCCAATAATATATTAGAAATTGAATTAGTTAATAAGCAGAGGCCTCCCAACTCAAAAAATAGGGCCCCAGGGCCCAGAATGGTTCACCACAGCAGAATTCTAATAAAATATTTCAAAAAGACCTACAAGCACTACAACCGAGTTACTACTAAAGTTGTTTAGAATGATACAATTGGAGGGAGTCTCCCAGATTCCTTCTATGAAAGGGCCAGCATCATCATCACCTAAGAATAAATACCAAAACCACAGGCAAAGATGCGACCAAAAGGAGAACTATAGAACCCATTCTGTCCCTAATTGAACACAGATGCCAAAATTTAAAACAGGATACTGGCAAATCGCATACGGAATACAGACCCACATCAAAGAAGATCATCCAGCAGGACCAAGTTGGATTCAATACCAGAGATGCAGGGGGATGGTTCAAACATACAAAAATCAATAAATATCATCAAGCAGATAAATGCTGAAAGAGCAAAAAAAAAAAAACCACAAAAAAAAAAAAAAAAAAAAAAAAAAAAAGAAAAAAGCCTTTGACAAAATTCAACAAACAGTCATACACCCTTTTCATGTTTAAAAAATAAAGTCCTGGAGGGAACTGGATTGGAGTGATCATTGTTCCTTTAATATAATCAAAAGAGCCATATACAAGGAACCCAAAGCCCACGGCAGCCAACATCAATCCTAATGGGAAATGACAAGCAGAGGAAAGACAGCAAAGCAGCAGCATTAAGCAAGCAGTCCCGTTAAGGGTAGGAACCTGAACTCACTTTAGGAACTCTCGACTTCCTCCGGAAAGGCTGGCCTCTGCCTGTCCAACCACTACCAAAGAACAGTCAACCCAAATAAAACGAAAGAAAAAGAAACCCCAATCTTCTTCCTGTCAACCACTAACCAAACTGTCACACTCTCGCTTCCAACCTGTCCAAAATCACAGCACCTCGCTGCTGGTCCTGTCACCTGGCAAATGGCCCCGTTCAGGCCCCTGTCACAAATCAAACCAAACCAAAACCCATCAACCAAACCAGACTTAAACCTTCAAACCCTGTACATCTGTCAACCACTCAAACCACTGAAAAACCACTGCACTCCCCTGTCCAACCACTCCTGCTCCTGTCACCGGAACCAAAAGGGGAGAGGGGGGAGAGGAAAAAGGGGGGGGGGAAAAAGGGGGGGGGGGAAGAAAAAAGAAGGGGGGGAGAGAAAGGAGGGGGGGAAGGAGAGGGGAGAGGAAGAGAGGGGGAAAAGAGGGGGAAGGGGGAAAAGGAAAGGAAAAAGGAAGGGAGGGGGAAGAGGGGAGAAGGGAAAGGGGGGAAAGAGGGAAGAAAAGGGGGGGAGAAGGGGAGGAAGAAAGAGGGAAGGGAGGAAGGGGGGGGGGAGAAGGGCGAGGGAAAAGTAGGGAAAGGAAAGGGGGGGGATCAGGAGAGAGGCAGGATCACGGGCGCCGCCTTTGCTTCAATCAGTATGCCTTTGCTCTCCCTTTTTTCTTTCTTTCCTAGTCC